>VYZX01004426.1:126291-403845 GCA_013401335.1 Brachypteracias leptosomus | reverse complement strand
CCTTATGTTTAGGTGGGACTTCCTGTGTTCCAGTCTGTGTCTGTTTCCCCTTGTCCTGTCACTGGGCACTACTGGAAAGAGATTGGCCCAGTCTTCTTGACCTTTAGATATTTATAAACATTGATAATATCCCAGAGATATAAGTGTGTAAGTACACATCACAGCCTGACAGCCAAATGAAGTTCAAAGAATTATAAAGGAACAACTAACAGTATTTCCTCAAAGTGGAGAATTAATAGTGGTAGTAAATAAAAATATATGTGCCTTGAAGTAGTTCATCTTAGCTGTGTGCTTTTTAATTGAACACTTCAGAGAGGGGTCTCCTGCACATAAAATGTTTTCAGGACCATTTATTAAGGTCTCTTTTTCATTATGGTACCTTCTGCAAGTGGCTACCACGAGATTATTTATGACCTTTACAAGCCTGAAGCCTTTACCTTTTAAGATCCTTTCCTTGGGATGCTTTCCATATATATTTTGTATATTTATTCTTAACTATATCTTTTAAATTACTTAGTGGTTTTATCTTAAATCTTCTACTGCTAACAGTATAGCATATTTGTTACCAGAAACATATTTACATTTGCAGTGTGAAATTAGTTAGAGAATATACTGGACTTCAAAATTTAAGAATGTATGGACAGTGGAAGCAAGGAGAGGCAACATGGGAGGACTACAGAGATGCTGTTCAGCACTGTAGGGAGAAAATTCATGTGGCACAAGCTTCCTTAGAGCGCAAGCTGGCCAGCACAGTGAAGGACAACAAAAAGGGCTTTTTAAAATATGTTAACAGCAAAAGAAGAATCGGAGATAACATTGGTCCATTGCTTGATAAGGTCGGTCGCCTCACAAATAGAGTTGTAGACAAAGCAGAGATATTTACTGCGTTTACTTCTGTCTCCAACACCAGTGATGGTACCTGGGACCCCCAGATCCCTGTGTTGAAAGACCATGAATGAAGGGATGATAAACTCCAAGATGACCCTGAACTTGTTTGAGACTTGCAGCTCTGGCTGGATGCGCATAAATCTATGGGGCCCAGTGGGATTCATCTCAGGGTACTGAAAGAGCTGGCTGATGTTATTGCAGGACCTCTTTCCATTATTTTTCAACTGTCTTTGGAGTCTGGAGAGATCCTGGTTGACTGGAAGCTGGCAAATGTCCCAATTTTCAAGAAAGGTAAGAAGGGAGACCATGGTAATTACAAGCCTGTCAGTCTCACTTCAGTGCCTGGTAAAATTATGGAGAAGGTTATTCTGGAAGTTACTGAAAAGCACAAACACTTGAGAGACAACACAGTCATCAATTGTAGGCAGCACAGGCTCATGAGTGGAGAGTTCTTCTTAACTAATCTAATTTCGTTTTATGACAAGGTCACCCATCTAATTAACCAAGGGAAGCCAGTAGGCATGGATTTTTTTATTTTAGCAAACCCAAAACACTGTCTCTCACAGTATCCTTCTGGACAATGTCTAGCACACAGCTAGACAAGTCCATAATATGTTGAGTGAGCAATTGGTTGATAAGTTGGATTCAAAGAGTTACAGCAAGTGGGGTTACATTAGGCTGGCACCCAGTCATCAGTGGTGTTCCCAGTGCCCAGTTTTACGGCCAATGCTCTTCAATGTTTTTATAAATGACCTGGATGCGAAATCAAATTGTACACGAAGTAAGTTTGCTGATGGTAGTAAATTAGGAGGAGCTGTGGACTCCCTTGAGGGTAGAGAGGCCTTACAGAGAGATCCAGATAGACTAGAGAACACCAACTGTATGAAATTTAACAGCAGCAAGTGTCTGATTCCGAACCTGGGTAATCCTGGTTATACATACAAATTAGGGGACGAGAGGCTGGAGGGCAGCCCTGCGGAAAGAGATCTGCAGGTTTGGGTTGATGGTAAGTTGAATCTGAGCCAACAGCGTGCCCTGGGGTGCATCAAGCACAGCATAGCCACCTGGTCGTAGAATCATAGAATTGTGAGGGTTGGAAGGGACCTTAAAGATCATCTAGTTCCAAACCCCCTGCCATGTGCAGGGATGCCTCCCACTAGATCAGGTTACTCAGAGCCCCATCCAGCCTGGCCTTAAAAACTTCCAGGGATGGGGCTTCCACCACCTCTCTGGGCAACCTGTTCCAGTGTCTCCCCACCCTCATGGTGAAGAACTTCTTCCTAACGTCTAATCTGAATCTACCCACCTCTGGTTTTGTCCCGTTCCCCCTAGTCCTACCACTACCCAACATCCTAAAAAGTTCCTCACCAGCTTTCTTGTAGGCCCCCTTAAGATACTGGAAGGTCACAATAAGGTCCCCTTGGAGCCTTTTCTTCTCCAGACTGAATAACCCCAACTCTCTCAGTCTGTCTTCATAGGAGAGGTGCTCCAGCCCTCTGATCATCCTCGTGGCCCTTCTTTGGACACGTTCCAGCACGTCCGTATCTTTCTTGTAACAGGGGTTCCAGAATTGGACGCAGTACTCCAGGTGGGGTCTCACGAGGGTGGAGTAGAGGTGGAGAATCACCTCCCTCAACCTGCTGGCCACACTTCTCTTGATGCAGCCTAGGATACGATTGGCTTTCTGGTCAAGAGAGGTGATTGTCTCATTCTGCACCACATTGGTGCAGCCCCACCTCAAGCACTGTGTACAGTTTTGGGTGTGTCAATATAAGAAGGGCATCAGACTATTAGTGTCCAGGGGAGGGCAATCAAGATGGTGAAATGCCTTGGGGGCCAGACTTAGGAGAAGCAGCTGAGGTCACTTAGTTCAGCTTAGAGAAGAGAAGGCTGAGGGGTGACCTCATTGCAGTCTACAGCTCCCTCAAGGTGGGTAGCAGAGGAGGAGGAGCTGATCTCCTCTCTCTAGTGACCAGCACACAAGGAAATGGAATTAAGCTCCCAGGGAAAGTTGAGATTGGACTTTAGGAACAGGTTCTTCACTGAGAGGGTGATTGCTCACTGGTCAGGGTCCCCAGGGCAGTGGTCATGGCAGCAAGTACTAATTTTTTAAGACAAGTTTTTGTGAAAACTTGTGTGATTCACATTTGGTGTACTACTGCAAAATGTTATTTAGTGTTATTCATAGACAGATAAGTTAGCTAAGTTGATTTTTATAAGGTACTGAGACATCTACTTCTCCTTAGTTTCTTTACTAAATATATTTTAAAAAATCCAGACCCCAGCATCAAGGCAGCAAAACACTGATAGTTAGATACAGATACTTGCAGGATTTTGAACCAGAAAACAGGCTTTACCAGGATTTTCACTAGGGTGCGCTTGAAGAACATGGTTTTTGCTTTTGAGGAAAGAACTGTGGCACTGAGCAACTCTGTCACTCACCCTGAGCAACCCTCTCCAGTTGAACCTGCTCTTATCAGAGGAGTTGGAGTAGGTGATCTCCAGAAGCCCCTCCCAGCATCACTGGTTCTGTAGTTCTGTAACTCACTTCACATGAGCAATTTTTTTTTTCGACAGAAGATAATATTAACCCATTTTCTGTAGAAACAAAGCTGTAAGCACAGGAGGTGATATAAAAAGTGCAATGAGAACTCTGGGCTCATGTCGTTGATTATATCTGCTAGGGCATTAAAATGCTGAAATCATTCTTTATAATTTGAAAACTTAAGAATACAATTGCATGCCATTCTGATCCAAAATCTTTTAAAAAGTCTTCTCAGAAATGTGTGTGAAAATAGCATATTTTTCTTTTGGGGAAATACCATTGAGATCCATCATGATGGCTTCTTGGTGATCATCCTGTGAGACTTAAACTTTCTGGAAAAGAGTCTTATGGAGCTGCACAAATGTCTTTTGTATCTCCTTCTCTCTTTATTTTTGGGGTGCCTGTACTTGTGATCTGTAAGTAATCATCTCTCTTGGTACTTTTATATGTCACAGTTTATCAGTGTAATTTTCATAAACAAGGAATACACCAAACTAATGGTTTCAGAATTAAATTCTGTCTTCCAGCAGACATTTGCCTTTCTCTGATTTTCATATGTAAGAGTGCAGGATTTGGATATGTTGTCCTGGTCCTGTCCTTAAAACTGAACCAATTCTGTACAGTGATTTTGCTTTTCAGTTGAGCGTCTTCTGACTAACTGCACTTTTTAAAGTTAACAGCTTATCTTTGCAGACAGTGTCTGCAGTGATAATGCTCCATGTTCAGAGTTACTACCAAGGATTGGTGTGCAGACCAAGGTCACTGGTAGATCTCGTGTACCACATTGGGGGGTGCAGAAAGTGAAAGGCCGCACCTGTGGGGAGANGGGCACCCAGCCAGGGTAAACCCACCACACTCTTCTTCAAAGGCTGTCATCTGAGGAGGACTCTGTCCATTTTGCTTTTGGTCCTGATTCGTGTGTTCCTGAACCCAGCTCCTGAACCCATTTCCCGTCAGCTGCTGAGCCCAGTCTGGGACTTTGCCAGTGCCTGCTCCACAGCCTCAGTGGTGACAGTGATGTAATTGCCATCAGAGGGAGGTTGGATTCGACACTGGTTTTGTATATATTTGTATGTATTCCATTTTATTATTATTATCTTTGTTAAAGCTGTTTTAGTTTTCTAATCCAAAAGTGTCTCTCTCATTCCCTTTCCCATTTTGGAGGGGGGCCTCTCCCTTATTCCCTTTTTCTTCCCCTTTTTTGTGGGGTTAAAGATGGGTTAACAGAGATCGTCTGTTACAGGTCTAGCAGGCTGACCCTAACCCTTGACATATGTTCCTATTTATATATACAAATCCATATTTTTTTTGTAAATGTACATACACAGAGAGATGTATTTCACCCCTACCTGTCTAGATAAATGTATATGGATGTACAGATCACTCGCAACAAGTGCTATAGTTAGCTAAGGGTGGTCCCCAGGCAGTGTAATCCCTGATTAATTCAAGAGATTGTTTTAGTGCTTGACATTTGGTCTTGGTCTGCCGAAAGGTTCTGCATTCCCTTGTGCTGGGAGTAGGAAACCTTTACTACCCCATTTGGAGAAGCTGATCCTTCCCACTGAGAAGAGACTTTGAGGCAGAGCTCTCAGCACCTCTAAGACTTTATTCCTCTGTCCTCACAGGGTGGAAATGTGGAGCTAATCTGTCCTCCTCAGGAAGATGTTAACTGGTAGTTGTAACTTCTTTGGAGGGAAGAGAAAATAATTTGCATGTTTAGAATGAGGATAAGAGGGTGCTGGTATTTGCATAGATTTTTTGACTAGATCTTTCATGGCTTCTACTTACAGCTATTTTGTTGAGATGGTGATTCTTTGGCTAGTTTGGGGAATGCCAGAGATGGAGTTCCATTCTTCCTTGCGCTGACAGTCTGAATATATTTTGTCCCTTTAGCCTTCTGGGGAAACATGATGATCCCATTGCATTTTGGTAGAACCAGCTGAGCTGTCTGATGGGGTGTGCAAGCAGCCAGAGAGATGAGACGCACAGGGTTCCGCCACAACCTTCCCTCTAACGCTTGTTAGCCTCCTGTCACGCTGTGAAAGATTCATTTGACTTGCAAGCTCCAGTGAAAAATTCTTACTAGCTGCCATCCAGAAACACAGCAGGCAATACTGATGGACTGTGCAGAGGAATACAAAATACCAGTGCCGTTTTATGGCTGTGTTCACCACAGATGAATGACATCCAAGCTTTGCCCCAAGGTCAAATCATTCTATACCCCTAATAATTTAAAATGTGCACATGCACAATGCAAGTATCTGTATGTGAGAAATAATTACATTGTCTGCTCTGATGGAGTCTGAGATTGGAATGTGTGTTTTGTCACCAAAGTTACAGAAGTTTTTTCAGTCACGCTAGCTTCTTATGGAGAAAAATCTCTTAGCCAAGTTAGAGTATCTTCTGACTGCTTCTCAATCTTCAATGTATTTATTCTCATAAATACATACTGCTTGCATTTACTGTTGGAAAATGAGACTCACAGTGGTTAAGGCTCATTTTTTTAAGCAAAATTAGATTTTTTTCTTTATTTGCACCCACGCAGTGAAAATGAGCCACGGAAGTTAATCCATCATAGCTTCTAATATGCAGCTACAGTCACACAGGAAATCTGTGATGGGCTAGATACTTGGGCTGACAGCCTTTGCTGGAACTAAGCATGGGTCTGTGCTCCCCAAACTTGTACATAGTTCTCAAACTTGCTGCTCTTATGGCTGATAAATAAAACAGAAGAGCTTTTGTGAAGGGTGGACTACATGAGAAGGAAGACAATGCAATCTGAATTCTGTTTATTTTGGGTTAGGTTTGCATGAGACCTTTCTCTCTCTAAATTCTGAATTTAATGCCTTATTCTGTTGCTTCTAGATTCCCCAGTCACTTAGGTTTTTAGAGAGGTACTCATGTACATGTTTAATGTCTTCAAAACCATACTGTGTTTCCTGAAGCAACATGGTCCATTGTGCTGAACTGAAGTGTCTGTGAGTGTATCCTCATCAGAGGAGAGACTTCCCCACTGATATGTAATTTATCCTGAGTTGTCAGTCCCTCTGGCTGTCATTTTTCAGCTTTATTTAGATAGTAAAGTATGCCTTGATTCTGAAAGAAAAAAGTGAGCGAGTTTAAGCTCACGTCAGGTTGCTTGTACTAAATGAAGCTACTTCAACAGGAGATGAAGATCTACCTCAAAAATTCCCTAGCCTGGTGAACAAGATCATTGCCTGAAAGGTGAGAAAGCTCATTTCTATTCCCTATTCCAAGTCAAACAGCAAAATGGTCTGGGTTTAAAACTCTTCACATTTTGAAATTATTTGTGATCACATCATATTTCCCATAGCTTCTTATGAGGCAGAGCTTTCTCAGTTTGCTGAGTGATGATGCTCCAACAAACTCCATTCCAAACTTTGTAGCCTCCTGCCTTTCTCTGACCCCAGTCTCATCCCTAACCTCACTAATCTGGCTTCAGTAGAGGCTGAGCCAATTTCTAACTAAATGGACAGTGTCTAGGCACAAATTACTTTCCACTTGATCATAAAGATTTAATTCATATTTAGGTGGCTAAAGAGAAGGAGACCAACAAGCCATCTGACTGACAGCATCCTGTGACAGTGGCATGGCTACCCCAGGGCATCACCAGCAGCAGGGTAGGGGGAAAAGCCTTAAAACCTGTTCAGCTGCCTCATAAATACATGCCAGGCTGATCTGTGTCTAGCCTGAATTCTCTACCTGGGAAAAAACTTCAGGACAAACATGAGATGTATCAAGACTTTTTTAGGATGCTGTGGTTCATTGAGCTGAATTTTAAAGATTCCCAGCAACACTGAAGCTCTGTTTCAGTAATTTCTGAAGAAAATAGGAAAATGCTAATTAGGCAGCATGGTGTTTATCTTGACATCCAAGGAAGCACTATCCTAATATTCTGGTGGGACTGGAAATAACTCGGTTTATGTATTTAGTCATTGAAAATACCATCACAGAAACTAGAGATCATAATAACCTGAGGGCACTGATGATAGTATTTCTGATAAGTGATATGTAGTTATGGTAGATGGAACAGCAGATTTCTCTAATAAGGGCTTGCATGCCAGTTATGTGTTTTGGATATGTGGTACTTTGCCTGCAAGGTCAGGACTGATCCTCAAGAACTTTAGTGGATGATATAATGAAGTTTGTATATTGGCAGAGCTTATTGGATCAATAAGTAAGGAAACCGTATTGCAAGCTGTGAATTAACGATTGCTGCAAACGGTTGGCTGAGGTTACTGTCACTATAAGTATGCAAATAAAGGAATTACAGCCTAGTATGCTCATTGCTAAAAGCCATATTTGGAAATTCACCTGGATAGGGTGTTTAAAAAGCCCCATACAAGCCTATGTGCTTTTTAAAAATTATTTACAGCTTTAAGGTATTTGTAAGATACAGTAATATAGATGTCATATCTTGGGACATAATATCTGAAGCAGTAAATTCCTTGCCCTCTAACAGGAAGACAAAATCTCCATGCAGAAGTATTAGCTTCAGTTTCTGGCACCTACCTTGTGCAGCCTAGGAGGCTGTGGGTGCATTGATGGGTTTGACTGGTTGGGAAAAAAAATACTTCTGGTTTGGTATGAAATGAAGTTGAAAAATACTAAAAATGGCAAGCAACCCGTTCAAAACTCTGCAGAGGAATTTACAGATATGTGTGCTTTTGAATAAATTAATTTTACCCCAGCCAGTATTCAGTCAAGTTTTAAACAGAAAACCACAGAATTTTATCCCTAATCTTGTAACTATGTCAAAAGTAAAGAGGAACACAGGTTGAGGTGTCCTCTGGGTGGATGTTTCTGGTATCATTCTTAATCTGCTCACCTTCAATATCTGAAACCCCATTGATGACTTAAAAGTTACTAAAAACATTCTTCAAATAATGTTTCGATGTAGATGCTCAGAAAAAAATGTGAGACCAGGGACTTCTGTTCTTTAAAACACTGGATCCATTTGCAGGAAGGTCTGTTTTTGAAGAATTTGACAATTGTCATGGAAATGTAAATTCTTGGAAATTAGGATGGAAAGTTATATTGTGTTTGTTGTCAATCTGTGTTTATCTGGATTTTCTATTTAATACATTTTTTATTTATTTCTTCTCTCAGTTTTCTAAAGCCCATTTTAGCCTAGTTTATTGAGGCTGCCAGTGAGGGGTGCTAAATAACCATCCTGGAGAGGCTGCAGCTCCTGGAGCTGTGTCCTACTGTGAGGTGAAAATTATGTTTAAGCATAAAGACAAACCCCCAGGCAAAGGAAAGCCATGAAAGCCCCACTTTATAAAGTCAAAATTAGAGGATCGTCAGGATTTTACTCCTCAGAAGCAGCCAGGATGGAAAATTCTTGGGCAGTTTGAAGTCTGTGAGAGTGCAGCTGCAGGAAGGATCCAGCAGTGTGAGGTGTGAAGGTCCGGATGGTGGGGAGGAACATGGCGGGTAGAGAGGAGAGCTACCAGGGTGGACATGACATGGTAGCAGTGAAAATCTTGGCCTTCTCAAGATGGGGCGTTCCATACAGTATATTTTAAAGTTTAGATGTTGAAAAAGAAGACTCTCAATTGAGTTTTTTCTGTCTTTTCTTAGTTGTCAAACATGTGAGAGATTCTTTTGATTTAGACCAGTTTAACAGTGTATCTTCTCACTGTACATTTTATTTTCTTTTAATTCTAGACATAACAGCACATTCTTCCTCTTTCATGTTTGCCACTTGCTTACTAAATCTTCTGGTGAAGGTTCTCAGCCTTAAAGCTGAAAATGTGCATTACCTAAGTCCAGAAGAATGCTCTTTGGTAATACACTCAGTGGTTTACATCCCAAAAACATCCTTGAGAGTAAAAACTGCACAGCTGATGTCCCTGCCCTGTTGTGTTGACACCAGAGCTAGAAGGCCTGTTGGCTCTGCCAGGCACCATGTGGATGCTCACTGATTCCTGATGCGATGCTCTATGGTGGTGCCTCAGGATGGGTTATAGAAGCAGTTCAAAGTAGACATTAAAGGTGCAGATATAACCAGATAAGTTAATAGATAACTCCCTTTTAAGAAGAAATATATCTCTTCTTGAATTTCTGACATGACTTCTTGTAGGGTTGGATGGGGTGATATCTGGTCCTCTTAAGGAGAGGGAATAGGGTGGGAACAGTCTCATGGCAGCAGTTGACAGAGACAGTGGAAGAAAAAACACTTTCACCTGCTGAAAATCAGCAGTGGCGAGAGGAGTATTATCTCTTTCTGTCTGAGGCAAAGGGAGTACTTGAGCCCTGTCTCCTAAATGACAGTTTCCTACAGGTCCCTGAAAAGAAAGCCTTTTCTTCTTCTTTCTGAACAAAACCCAATGAAATAAAACATGTAATTTCATTTCATTCTGCACAAATTGCTCCTCTGGGCACAATTTTGTTGAACAAGAACATTTTGTTCTCAGGCATGAGTGGGTCAGTGTATTCTCAACACTCATCTGCCATGTGAGGTTCATCTTTCAAACTGCTGGAGATGATTGGTTCGGGCTCAAGTGCTAACACCTCAGATGTCCTAGTGATGCTCTGGGATGGACAGCATCTGAATAACAGTCCCTACAGCTGGGCTAGGAGGCAACTGACACTGCTCATACTAAGTGGCTTGATTCCAGCAGGTGAGCAGGAGGATGGCTGAACCTCAGCCTTGTTTGGTGGCTGGAGGATCATCCTCAGAGCCTGATGGTGCAGGTCCATCTTCACTCTGGAAGAGATGAGGACTGTCACTAGCTCTTTACCATTCAGGTAAATGCCCCAATTGCTCATCTGGTGGTAGCAGGGGAGGGGGCTGCTACCTTGGGGATAATTTTCAAATAATTTGGGGATGAAAACTGAGCCTTTTTGGCGAAGAGGAAAAATAATCTCCAACTCTGTCTCCTTATCTGCTGATTCCCATTCAGGGCTGATGCCCAGCACCAGCTTGCTTTTCCTTTCTGTCCCTCCCTGTGCTTTCATTTTTAGGTCACAGGGGTCTGATCCCCTTGCCTGAGTGTCTGCAGCCTGCTGGTGAGTTGCTGGGAACTCAGTGCAGGGATAAAGCTGGTTAATCACAAGCTTTTGATTCATGTAGTGCAAATGTAGCAGGGACAACAAGTAATGTTGGTCATCCTTTTGCAAAAGACTTGAACGTGAGAGTTTGTTGAGTGCTGCTTGGGAGGGTGTCTAGGTTTAGATCCAATCTACCTACAACAGATGCTCTCTGTTTTAACCCCTCTTTCCCCCACCCCAATTAGAGGAAGAGAAAGAGGATAAGGGAGAGAGATTTATGGCCCACTCCCCTCCAAAACGGGAGAGGAAGGGAATGAGGAAGAGGGAGTCTTCTGGATTAGAAAAGAAAACTAAAACAGCTTTAATGAGATAATGATAAAAAAAGGGAATATATACACAATGAGTATTGAACACAACCTCCCCCTGATGGCAATTATGTCACCATCACCACTGAGGCTGTGGAGCAGACACTGGCAAAGTCCCAGACTGGGCTCAGCATCTGGCAGGAAATGGGTTCAGGAGCTGGGTTCAGGAACACACGAATCGAAGTCAGGATCAAGAAACAGAGGCTGAAGGGCAAGGATGGGTCCACCGAAGGCAGGAGGAAGTCCCAAGGATCCCAAAGGGAAGAGGAGGAAGCTCCAAGGTTCGAGACCCTCATGATCCCTCAGCTTTATACTGAGTACGAAGTCTATGGGATGGAATACCTTGTTCGTCAGTTTAGGGTCATCTGTACTGGCTGCTCCTCCCCACAGGTGGGGCCTTGCACTTTCTGCACCCCCCCTGTGGTACACAAGACCTAGCAGCAACCTTGGTCTGCACACCAATCCTTGGTAGTAACTCTAAACATCAAGTGTTATCACTGCTAGAAGCAGACACTGTCTGTGAAAACATGCTGTTAATTTCAGAAAGTGCAGTTAGTAGCAGAGACGCAGCTGAAATGTAAAATCTCTGAACAGAACTGGTTTGGTTCTAACTCAAACCAGGACAGAGGGTTTGCTCTTTGTTTTATCAAATCACCACTTTTCTGTGCACTGTTGGCTGTCTGTCACCTCTGTAGCATTGGACCATGTGCCATGACACCCAAAGGAAGGCAGCAGGAGTGAGGAATGTCTGCAGTTTTGGAGGTAAGTTTGTAGGAGGACTGGGCTGTGATGGAGCTTCTCCCATAACCCTGTGCCCTGGGACTTGAGCCTGGGAGCAGCCACTGAGCTCCCGAGGTTTTAGCAAGTCAGGGGCTCTCAGCTTGGGGCAGGGAGAGAGTTCTGTATCCTTCCTTCCCCAGACAATGTTATCAAAGCGTCGATGGTGTAGATATTAAATATAGATCTCAATGTCCTTAAAATGGCAATATAATCCTGTGCTTTTAGTGCGGTGCAATTCCCGCTGGGAAAAACTACTCTCTTCCAGGCTTCTGCTTGCCCTTACACTTTCACACAAGCACACACTCTTTCTTCATCTCTTGCTTGCAGACTTATTTTAGCCCTTGCTTTCTGAGGGCCTCCTTCATGAAGTATCTGTGGGTGTGATTATTTTCCCCAGCTATATTGGCTTGCACCTTTTCCAGGCTAAACTTCACAGTTATTCTTTGTCTGTACAGGATTTGTATACTTTTCAGGTCCTGTTATATTATTTCTCTGTCCTCACTTGTGATTGTAACTCCTCCCAGCTCCATATTGGCTCCAAATGCAGCATGTTATTTTCTGCAAAGACTAATAAGAAGACATCAGCTTGACATCAACTCGGATATCTGCCAGGACATGTGCTCCTGACTAGACTGCTCTTCTGCTGTACACCCTGAAGCAGCCACAAGTTGGTGGGGTGCCTTGCCTCACAGCCAAGGGTGTGAGGTCATGCCTTGTGCTCCTGTTAATGAGCATATCGCAACCAGCTCAGCTGCAAGCAACTGGGTGGTCATCCAGGCTGGGCCCATCAGCGTGTTACTGGTGCTAAAAGCCGGGTTAGCCCTGACAGACTCATGAGGTCTCTGGGGATCTCCAACCCTTCCTGACTGAGCCTGAAAGTCTGATGCAATGGGGAGACAGCTCTACTGGAGCTGTTGGTACCAGAGAGAGGTTTTAGCCTTTCACTGCTGCTTAAAGGTTACATACTAGTAGTATGACTGTATATTTATTTAGTGGCCTGGCAGCAACCTAGTCAGGGACACTTATCAGGAAGGCCCTGTGTTTAAAATATAAAAGTGGAAGGAGCTGTAGTTTGGGGAAAGAGGGGAGACCTAGTGGTCCCGAACTTGAGACTTGAACCTGCTACCCTGCTCTTCCCTGGCTTTGCACAGGCCCTGAGATTTCTGTACATCCACATTCAGCTCTAAAACAAGGATGGTCTTTCCCTGTGGCCAGGAGTGCTGGAAAAATAGCCCTTCTGGGCCTAATATGAGACTTATCAAAGACTCAAATTTTGTCATTTTGTAAGACAGAGGATAAGAATGGTAATTACTGTCTCAGGACTAGGACTTGCTTGAGGCTTGAACAAAAATCGAGTAGGTGATAAGAGCCAGGGCTAGGGACAATTACATGGGTGAGTCTGTGCATACACATCTGTGCTGAGGCTCTTTACTTCAGAGGTAAAGCACATGTAACTGGATGCATAAAGTATGGTAATTCCCCAAATGGCAGATTAGAGCAGGAGGAGCGCTCATTTAGTGTTATTCTACCCTTATATTTTCACAAGGGCTGTGTAAATATATTAGCAGCCAGGAGCTCTTCTGTGCTTGTTGCTGATGGATGTGCTTCTTCACTTTGTGTCTGTATGGCTTCACAGGTCCAGTGATGTTAGAGATGTGAAGAGCTGATATTTAGCTTCTGGGACCACAAGGGATGGAGGATAGAAGTGAGCTGGGGTTGGCTGGGAGTGTTCTTAGCATGGAGAAAAGCTGAGCAGCAAACATCTGCATTACGCCTCTGCTACCCTGGGTGTTAGTGCTGGGGAGATTTCACTGCCAGTGTGGTCAGGAGGCCATATTTATGACTGTCCCAAGGGAAGGATGGGAAAGTCCTGCCACATACCACTGGGGCCACCCATTTCCGCTCGCCCTGCCTGGGCTTTTTGCTCTGCTCTGTGGTTTGCTTCTCTTTATATTCCTCTTCTTCCTCCTCTCACAGCTTTGCTGCAGCCTTTCCATTGCTGGCTGGGGCTATCTCAAGAGGTTTAGGGACGGACTCAGTGCTGCTGGCCAAGAGCAGCTTGGCCAAGAGCAGCCATAACGAAAGGAAATTAAATAATCCCCAAGTCTTGGTAGCTTAAATGCAGCTGCACGGACTGTTGGCTCAAAACTCTGTTTGTGAAGGACCCCAGGCTCAGGATGCTGCAGTGAGAGAGGAAAGCAGAAATTCTCTGTCACAGCACTCGTTTGGAGGAGACTTGCCACAACACTGGTTTGGTTCTCTGGTTAGGCAGGTGAGGAGGAATAAAAGCTCTGCACACAGGTGATGTTAGCCCTTGTTGCAGACTGCACAAGGCAAAGTG
The DNA here is from genome assembly GCA_013401335.1 of Brachypteracias leptosomus. NCBI lineage: Eukaryota > Metazoa > Chordata > Aves > Coraciiformes > Brachypteraciidae > Brachypteracias > Brachypteracias leptosomus. The sequence continues at coordinate 389,909 of VYZX01004426.1, read as the reverse complement.
CTCTCAGTGGGGCAACACAGAGGATACCCCTCTGCCAGCTCCACCAAGGTCTGCATCACTAAATAAGCCTGTGGTTATGTGTCCTGTTTCTGCTCCATCAGCTTTTTCCTTCCTCCCATTCAGCTTTGCCATGTGGGTTCATGGTCCTGTGGTAGCTGGCTGTGACAGCTCTGTCATCCTTGGGCCCGAGCTGCACTCTTGTTGAGCATTCCTTAGGTTTTGGAACAGTCCCTGCCAGCCCTGCAGCCGACCTGCTTCCCTTGGTGTGCCTCAGCTCCTACCCAGCCCAGAGAGAACCCATGGAGAGAGACAAAAGCTTGGGGTGGCCTTGGCTGTGTTAGGGTGGTGCTGGGGCTGGGCAAGGCAGGGGGAAGGCTGATCTGAGCTCTCATCTTTCTCCCTGGGTTGAAAACACTTTACAAACATTTGAGAAAAGGAAAGAAGGAGAAGGAGAAATACTTTTGACACACTTTAAAAAATGACCTATCCAGAACTAGATTGCAAAATGTATTTAGTTAAAAATGTAAGAAATACTTTAATAAATCCAAGTCAATATTGTAGCAGATTAACTTCTGAAAACCCAGGGCAAAAGCTGAGTTACACTTATTGGGATACAATGGAGATTTAAGTGAGACATTAAAGAGATGTGTTCTGACTAATATATTGGATTTGCTGTAATTTTATTAAGTCAGAGGCAGGCCTGGCACCGTGCCTTCCTTCACTTCACTACTGCATCATATGAGTGCTAGATGTTGTCAGTAACAGGGAAAGGAGCAGGCACCAAGGGTGGATTTTAAAATTCATTATATCACAGTTTGACCCAAGGAAAGGTGATGGCTTAAAGGGACTAAAATTAAACCTAAGCTCCACCTAAAAAGAAACCAGTTTTCACATCAGCATTGCTATCCTGCACCCCAGAAAGAGATTAATGTTTAAATTACAGCAGTCTGTTCAGTGAGGATGGTAGTTTTAGACTTGCTACAAAGGTCTTTTGTGCTGCACTCCCCTTAAAGACATTATTTTAAGGTCTTCTCAATTCAGCTATGGTTTTACTCAAGCCAATAGAAAAGCCCGTGCTGCCATGTTAGCTCCCGTATGATGACAGAGGGATATGGTGTGAAAACAAAGAAAAACTCTAATCTTCATCTAGCCGTAATGAAACTAAATTTTGTCTTAACTGCATTCAGTTCTTCTGCCGTGGCTGTCGCATACCAGAGGCTTTTTTTCCTAATTGAAAATGATAGCTCCCCGGGTGCTGGGGAGACATGTGGCAGTCTTTTATTGCTGGGCGGATTATGTGCCCTCTATATTTCACACACTGCCTGGAGAAATGCGGCAGATTTTATTGATATGAGGGATAGTCCTTCATCATTTTTTTCCTGTCTCTCTCTCTCATGCTTGCATTCTCAGTGCAGCTCATTTCCAGTTTTATTAACATCTGAGATGTGGCAGGCTTCATTACAAAAATTAGCAGAAAGCTGAGGAAGAAAAATTTCCCAATGCTTGGATTATAGGGATGCACATACATATGCTTCCACTATTTTAGTAAAGGAAAATGTGGGAGAAAAAAACAATTCCCTGGATTTGTTTAAAGTTAAAGAAAGAAAATCCATCTGTCCTCAAAAAGGTTAATTCAGTCTATCAAGCCAAGGAGATTAATGAAAGTGCAAAAACTAATATAGTTTAGAAACTAAGTCAGCTTTACAAAGCATGATAAGACTAATGACAAAATAAATCATTTTATAACTATTTAGCAAGAATGATTTATGACTGATGAGGTTCTGGGTGGGTGTCACTTTCCAAGCTGGCCCCAACAAGGGTGGGCCATCAGCTCCCTTGTCCCCTGGTCACCCACTGAGATTGCATCCTTGCATCTTGCCAGGGCAGTGGTGAGCAGTGTGGATGCAGCACTGAGCATCGCTGGCCAAGGGCAGCAGGGCAGGGTGACAAACCTGCACCACTGCAAACTTCACCAGCACCAAAATCAACAGGACCCTGCACCAGGGGCCTTCCAGAGTGCAATTTTCTTTGGCCACTGCTGAAAAGAGTAGCCTTTTCTGCACAAGAAAAGTTGCTCTTCATCTGCATGAAACTGAAGTAGTTGGTGAGGAAATGGGGTGATCTGGGTAGCTCCTCCTCAAGCTACAGTCACCTCAGGGGTGGCCCTTGCCTGCATCCCACCCCACAGCCCAGGATGGGCTTGGATACCCACGTTTAACTGTCCTAATATTGGACTGAGTCTACCCCAAGGTTCACCTGATTCAGTACTGTTAAGTCTCCAGCTAGAGCCAAGCCCTACCTGCCGGCTGCCTCTGGGCTTACAGGTGTCAGCAAGTGTCTGACCCAGCACCACCTGGGGGTCTCAAACACTGACCTGCATCACAGCCTGCCACTGTCTGGGTAGGCACAGGAGGGAGGGAAAAGGCCACATTATTGGTAGATGGGCCCCATCTGAGCACTTCTGGAGCTGGGCTGAAGTGCTACAGGCAGCTCTGGCCCTTCCTGCTGGTGCTGAACCTCAGGCATTGCTTGCCAGCACTGCAGGAGTGGTGGGAGATGTTGCCCCACCAGCTGCTTGAGTATCTGACAATGTCTTCAGGCACCAGCCAATACTGAGGCAGCGATTAGATTCTCCACATCCTTGGGACAACCTCCTGAGCCACTAGTCCCCCTCCCAGCACGGTGGCCAGCTCCTGGGTTGGGGGACATGGAGACTAGATGGTGCCTCCGGCACTCGCTGTCTCACTGTGCTTTGTATAAATCACTGAACACCTACTGAAGCAGCAACTGGTGACCTGATCCTCCCCATCCCAGTTACTCCCCCTTTTGCTTCCCCATGCTGCCCCTGTCTCAGCTAATAAATATTTATTTAGGCAAAGTGAAGCAGTGCTTTTAACAAATTGTCTTGGGCAAAATTTAGCATTAATTGGGTATGTATTTCCAGAGCACTTTACTGTCCTCTGCTTAGGGTAAATGGATGGAAGGGCAATATTGCAATGGCTCTTCATATTAAGCTGTGGGAAATGCTCAATAATACATTTTTCTGCTTTTAAATCTGAATGAACTCTGTGCTATTTAATGAAGGGCCCTTCTATGAGGACTGAAGAGTTGAAGGAAAGAGGACTTTGTTTTTTGCTTCATTTTCGCTTTCATTTTTAAAGTGCCTATTCCACAGTCCTCTGACATTAATAGAAAGTTTGGGCCTTGGATCATTTCTTGAATCCTACTGCTGCTTCTCCAAACTGGTGGGAGGTCATCAGAGGAAATTCAGAGCTGCTGGAAGGGTCATATCCTTCAGACAAGGGAGTCATTCACAGCCCAGACAGACCTCAGAGAGACTTCCTTCAAGTGCCTGGTGTTGCTTTACACCTATCACTTAAAACTCTTACAACACAACCCCTTCTATCTCAAGCACAGGTAGCCCTGAACCAGCTTAAATAGCATCAGTCAAAATGGCAGCACCATAAGAGCTCAGCAAGAATGCTTAGCTCTTTTAGGGGCTGGTACTAAAGTAGTGATGGTAATATGCATGAATATATGTGTATATACATATACATGTGTGTGTTTTCTGTGTATATGTATATCTCATGGTAGTGAAGGAAAGATCCATCGTGTTTAACTTGTGCAGCCACCTGCACTGATGAGTGCAGCTCACTGCTGGCAGAAGCAATAACCACTAGCATTGTCTGCTCACAAGAGTTGCAGGTTAGCAGCCATGTCATCAAAGCCTTTTGAAAATCAGCTGCTGTATTTTCTAACAACAGCAAGTCAAGCAGGCGCTCATTAATAGGCTGAGTTTGCAAAACTGTCCTTAGTCCTTCTTTTGCCATGGTGTGATGAGTGCCTTTCAAGGGGTGCCCTGGCTGGTCCCCAAAGGTCTCAGTCATAGGAGCAGAGCTGGTGGATGAAACCAAAATCCCAGCTGACTCCTGAACAGAGGGCAGAGCCCTCCTAGATGGGGCTACAATTGCTGCTCATTGATTTCCCTTCATAAAAGTCCAGCTTACCATGGTCACCCCTGGTGTACTTTCAGATGTCCTTTTAATTTTAGGTTTGTGTGAGGTAGTTGTCTATTCTACACCAAATGGTTTGAGGGCCCAACAATTTACACACACACACACAACTTGTGTCACTTTTACAGATCTGTTGCTTCTTTCATGCCTTGTAGAGATTCATGCACATTTTTCTGCATGAGACATATTTAAAATGGAAAATAAAAATAACACATTAATCCTTTCCTTCCTCTGCCTCCCAGATGAGCAAAACTGTTGGAGTAAACTCAAACCTGTTCCTTAATTTATGGAGAAATGCAGAAGCCTAAATCAAACTCTGAAAAGATTAGACTATAAACTTCAGTGGAAAAACTTCAGGGAGACCAATTCTGTGAGCTGCTGAAAGCTTTGAGCTGTTGAATCCCCCTGAGCTGCCGCAGACACCTCCTCTCTCCAGGAAAAGGCTAAAGAAAACTATTGCCTTACCTGTGGAAGAAGGAACATGGTACAAATGCCAGCACAGATCTCATGCAGCTGCTGTGGATACCTGCCCTGGTGTGTCGCCCACATGGTGCAGTGACCCCATACTCACCATGCCTTACCCTGGAGCTCAGCACTGTAGCACAGGGTAATGGGCAAGAGCAATGAGTTGAGTGGGTTTGAAGGCTTTGACTTTTGCTGTAACATTTTTTACAACCAACCGACCAGCACAAAAGCTGCTGCTCATCCAACACAGGGCAGACAGCATGAGAGGTAACTTTCAGCACATGGTGGCCTCTTGGGAAGCTAATGGTGTTGGTTGCATTTCATTTTTCAGCTGTGTTTTGTAATTGTTCCTGTGTAAGAGTGTTGGACATAGCTGGGCAGTGCTGCCATGTGTAACCCTGCTAATCTAACAAGAGAAATAGGCCAGGGGTAGAGCAAATGTTTTTCTGCTGCTCTGAGACACCACAATGTGTTTCATCAGAGGAGAACAAGCTGGGAGCAATAGACATAACAGGATTAAAATGGTGGCTGCTCTATCATTTTCCACGCTAACCTGGGTGCCTGAGAATTGCTGAAATATGGCCAAAATGCCATGGCGCTACATCTTGTTTAAAAAAGTGATTTGTTAAAAGAATGCCTACGTCAAAGAACTGAGCCTGATCCATTAAAATAATATGTAAACACTGGCCCTGCAGTTTATCTATCACACATTTTGATAGCTTTTAGGAACTGAAAGGCAATTCTCTTCCCCCTCTGCATTATCATATAACCTCATCAGAAGATAAACAGCCTCCTTACCCCAAAACATTTTGCAATTTGCATTTAGATTGTTCGGTGCCAATGTTCAGGATAAGATACTTCCCAGCTCTGTCAAACAAAACCTGATTGTCATTTAGCAGAGTGGCAGTCAATTTATGTTTCCATTAACAAAGATCCCAGGCAATTATCTGGGGACGGGGGGGACGGGGGGGGGAAGCCTTAACAAATTGCCCCCTCTGTCTGATTAGGCTGATTTTCCAGTGGGCAGCTGGAGGGCAAATTTGACATGCCCATGAGGAAAAGAAAGTGAATGCCTTCCTGGTATTGCTGGGGAGAAAGGAAAGGTGTGGGGAAAAGGAAAGTAAAGATCCCTTGGCTGTACAGCACCACACACGAGAGCCAGCCCTGAGCACCTCATGGAGGCAGTGGTGGAGTGGGGTAGGACCCCCACACCTGGGTCAGGGATGGTGGTGGGGATGGGTCAGGCTTTGAATCCCAGCCTGACTCAACAGCAGAGCCAGGGCCTCGCGGCTGGTATGGCCTTTGTCTGCTCAGCAGGTGGGCATGTGCTGCCAGATGCTGTCCTCTGGGCTGTGCCTGTGCTCTCCCTGGGGACCCTGGCACTTGTTGTGGTCTTGCTTGGCCAGGTGGGATGACAGAGGACATGGTTTCATGGTGATGGGACTGTTCTCCAATGCTGGCATTCACACCTCAAAACTGTACTCCTGGGGCATGCCGGGGTGTTGCATGCACCAACACCAGCTTTACCAAGCTCTTTTTCAGATGAGAAATGCTAATTTAGTATGTTTTACCTCTCTAACAGTAAGTTGAAGATACTCCTCTCTTCTCTGCTGTCTTAATTTTTCCTCTGCCCCATCACTTAGCTGTGCTCCCCATCACTGCTGTGCTCCTCATGGAGAGCACATGGGTGATGGTAACCTCACAACCAGAAGCAGCTCCCCCATTGCTCTCTCTCAGAAGAGAGCCAAGTGAGGGTGGGTTCACCTGTAACTGAGCTGTTCCTATCAACATGTTGGGGGTGCACAGGCTGTCTGCCACAACGTGCTGCTGGGAGGGGCAGGGGTGAGAGGACCCCCCCTGGTGCAAGCCCCTTGGTGGCCTGGCTCATGGACCTCCCTGCAGCACCTTGGGCCAAGTAGTGCTGCTCAGTGGCTGAGAAAAATCGAGTCATTTTCTGAAGGGAGGGGAAATATCCACACCCCAGTGATTGGAAATACATCTGTGACTGCTTGGAAAGTTATTTTTGCTACATGAAAGGCTGGGACACGAGGACAGGGACTTTTCCAGACTGTATCACCTCTTGGCTTTGCTGCTAGTACAGCTCATTTATTTGGTTTGGCACTGACTAGCTGAGCCATGTAGCTGCCATGATATAAGGAGCTGCTGATGTGAAGAAGAGCTTCTGGCTGCAGGAAAGCCCTACAGATGTTGTCCAGGTGGTTCTGCTCCCCACAAAAGTTTAGGAACAGTCAAGCTGTGTAGCAGTTTAATGATGATTATTTTTCTTTCTAAACATAACTGGGATTCCTACCAGATGCTGGAGCAGGAGCAAAGGGCAGCGTGAGGTGCGAAGGATGGGCAAGGTGTGTGGCATGTGCTGGCAGAGAAAGCCAGGAAGGTGCCAGAGGAGCGGGACCGGTGCTCCAGACCAGCTTGGAAATAGCTGGCAGACTCCTCTATGAGGCGTTTTGCACCATGCTGCTTGTCAGTCAAGGCAGCCAGAGAGGTCAAGCAGAGGGAGACGTGTTGCCCCAGATTCAAATTCTTGCAGTTTCCACATTTCAGGATTTTGACTTAGTATCAGGTGGATGGGTGACTGCCTTGAGCAAGCCCATGACACAGACACCCTGGTAAGCTGAGCATGGCTCCTCCCTGCCCTACGCACTCCCAACTGAATGAATCACTACCTGTGGGTGCCTCTTCCTCAAAGGCATCTCCCAGATGAATCACGGCAAGTGCACCCAGACCTAGTGCATGCTCCTCCTCCAGATGCTCAGCACCCTGTTGCTGAATGGGAAGCTCAGGCCATGATCAAAAACAGGCTTATGCCCCTCACCTGGGTTAGGGGAGGCATTTGGATGTCCAGAGTACAACTTGCTCTTTCCCTCTCTCATGGTTCCTTGGCTGCACATAGCCAGAAGGATGCATGGACCCTGTGGGCACTGTGCCCAAGCCCACCTGGGGCAGGAGGGAGAGGGGATCTTCCTCTGCCCACAAACCTGCTCATCCCACCAGGCAACCTCAGAGCAGCCCCAAAGCCCACTAGCAGGATTAGAGGCTGCTGTTTCCCTTGCCAAAGCTTCTGCTGCCGCATCCCCTCCTAGCCTCTCTGCCACAGCCTTGTCCTTGCCACCTTAGTCCCTCTTCCCGGCCTGTCCCCTCTCTCTTTCTCTGGATCTACACACCTTTTCTCCACAGGTAAGTTGTTAACTCCTCAAGACTTTGAAGAATCCCAGATCTGCCAAAAGAAGATCCAGAAAGAGATTCTGACTTCTGTTCAGGAACCTCTTCAACTGGCCTTTATTTATGTGGGAATTATTACTGAAGCAAAGGAAACGTAGGGTCTGCTCAAAAAAGCAAGGCTTATAGAGGGATCTTCCCTGTTTTCTTTGCAAACCACAGAGCCACTTGCATGGCTTGTTCACTTTGCCATCTAACAAAGACAGAAATCTCAGTCAAGTTGCCTTAATGTTTATTTTATTTAAAGAATCAGAAACACAGTCATTGTAGTTCATTTGTACTCATATCCGCCAACATTTTCTAAATCACGTTAACATTCATGTATAACAAAAACATCTTCTGAGCTGTGCAAAGTTCAAAGGAATTGTTCAATTACTTGNGATGCAGATGCCCCCTCCTCCCCCTTTCCCTGGTATGACAGGTAAAAATTAGACCACAGTACGAGTCGAACCTCTCTCAGTCCAGGACTTTCTGAATGGCACTGGGTCACGTTCTCGTATCACCGAGCTGTATTAAGTTCTGCACTTGTGCTCCTGGCATGAAAGTGATTTGTCCAAGAAGATTACTCAGTAACCTCAACTGTGATGATAAGCAATAAACAGGGCCCAGAAACAGCTGTTATCAAAATAGAAACACACCCCTGCCCACAACCCGCCCCCCCCAATATTTTTCCTTGTAGGAGGTATGACTAGATGGTCATTAAAAAACCCATCATCCTCCTCGCAAAATATGTTTTAAAGCACTGGTTTCATGACACAACATCTGTGTGTTTTCCTTGATCTTCTCACACACCAACTTTTGTCCTGTTAGAGTTAAGCATGAAAAGGTGGAAATCTGGAACCATTTTAGATCTGGCTAAACACAACAGACAGCAAGTAAGCTGCCATCCTGTTCCATTTTTCTGAGTGCAGTAAATACACTCCACGGAACAGGATTTTAAGAGAGCTTTAATCACCGTAAGTTGTCAGGAAAAATCTCTTCATCTCTGACAGATCTAACGCAGACTTTTTATTGGAACCGATAACACGCATTTTGGTGCTGCTGACTCACTGGCTGTGCAGTTTACCGTTTGAGGTGCAGTGATACCAACTCTGATCTGGACCAAAGAAGTGGAACAGATATGGCTCTAGTCTCAAGCAAGTCTTTCCAGAAGACTTTTCTTCAGTCTCTTATTGGTTATAAAAAGGCGATTTCCTCTCAACAGTAACTAAACTTTTAGAGGCTGACTCATTACAATCTGGAATATGAACAAATGTGGCAACGTTAAGTATAAAAAAAATACCCTGAAAATGATGCCTCCCCATTTGAAGGTGCTATATTTGGCCATGGACTGTGTTTCTGGAATCGGTTTGTTATGTGTGACAGCAAGAAGAAACTTATTTTACAGAGAACAAAGTCACGGAGCTGAACTTAAATAGGAATGCTCACTTACATGGGTTTTGATATGTCCTCGTATACATGGCTCGGATGAAAACAAAACTTACACCTTCGCATATGAGACACTGGTAACGCAGTAATGATGTTCACCCACTGGGCCTCTTCCTTTTAATAAGATCATCTCCAGGTTACAGTGCCTCCAACACGCTTTTAAACGACCACCACATGTGGGCTTTGGCAAACAGCCAGCTGCTGGCAAAGGCAAGGTACGGATACAGCTACGAAAAGCCTTTCATCACATTTCATTCCTCAAGAGCCAGTGTCTTTTTAAATACTCTCACAATCGCATTATGGATTTTTTTTTTCTCATTCTGTTTCATACGAATAACTGGCTAAACTCACTTTACATTTATTGCACCTTTAAGTCCCTGGTAGATGGAAGCTTATATTGCCTGATACAGTTTGTATTGTAGCTTGACCACGTTAAGAAATTGAACAGTCTCCAGAACTGTACATTTCTACAGTAAGAAATCACATTTCAGTAACACTAAATACAGCTGTCACAGATCAGCTCTTGTCTTCGTGATGCAACTACAGAGGAAAACTCCATGGTCCCTGCACCTGCTAGAACCTGCAGTGTTCTTCTTATTGCCATGAAAAAGTCAATTAAAATGACTCCTCTGGGAATTACATCCAATTCTGGAGTAATTATCCCTCTCTAGACAGAACGCTGTGCTTCAGCGTGGGTCTTCAGCCACTCCAAACACACAGGAGATGTGTGTGTTTTGCACAGACACACTCGTCCAGGTTTATTTATGGGTGAACAAGTGGCTTTTTCTCTTTTCCTCTATGAAGCACGAACAAGCAGCCTGATCTCGATCTTCAGGTATGTTTTTAATTTCATACATTGAATGCAAACCTTGTTGCAGCCTCTCTGTTTAACTGAATCAAATCTTTACCAATTAAAAAAAATAGCACCAGATGTATGAAAAAGAGGAAATGTCTGATCTAGTAGGAATATATATAAAGTAGAGCATTTCTTACAGTAGAAAGGTACGTCATACAAAAAAGCGATGGAAAGTGATATTGAAGGACAAAAATCCATGCTGCATATAATAAGGGCAGAAGACAGGCAAAAGGGATTCTGCTCAAATAACCACAGTTTAATGGTGGAGCTGTAATTCCTCCAGGACCTCCCTGGCCACCGGGTGGCACAGGACTCTGAGCACTAACACACTCACTGACAAACTTGCGCAGCATATCTTTGAGGTATATAGAAAGCATGACATTAACGTTTTGGACTCCTCATTCTTTCTTGCATGACGATGCACTGATTTTTAGCTGGGCTTTTCTCCACCCTCCCCTCCCTCTTTTTCCCTTGGGAAAATCGAAATCCCAGTTTAAGAGCTTCCTAGCACACCTCCTTGAACTCTCAAATCCATCTTGCATAGGCCAGTAATAAGAACACTGCAGCTCTGACAAATAAGTTACAGCAATATAACAACTTTCCTCTTAATTTTTTTTTTTCTAAAGATATCTTCTTTATAATTTACACAAAGGGTTAACAGCCAGAGTTTAGGTTACGTACAGTCCAGATGGGCATCCTTTCAGTCTGTGATTCCAGGTGGAAGGCACTACTTCAACATACCACTGTATGCACCGCACGCGGTCTCAGGAGCACAGCAGGGCACTGCGTCTCCAGAGCTGTAGACTGAAGGGCCTGGGGGGAGTCTTTGGAAATAAAAATGGCAGTGGTTATCAGTCCAGTTTCTCTTTGCTGTCTCTTCTTGTGCTATGCAGTCTCCCCTGAAAGCTCCTCCAGTTGAAAGAGCGGCGAGCCATCCTCAGAAGCTCTCGACAAAGCTCCCGGGGAAGAGGCCCGTCCTGCCGTTCCTCTGCAAGGTCCCTTTGTACCAGCCATCCTCCCGCTTCTTGTGCACAAACACAATGTCACCTTCCTTCAGTTCGATCTCGGCCTCGCTCTGCGGTGGGTACGGGACCACAACACGATACCTTCGGAGACAAAAACACAAAGGCCTCGTCAGACAGTGATTAAGCCTGCGCCTGATGGGAGCAGCCAGGCACCTCAACCAGAAATCTTAGGGAAAAATGCTTTTAGAAACATCAAGAAATTAGATTTTCGCATACCAGTTGTATCCGATGCAGCTACATTTTCTATTAAAACTCAGTATGACAAGAGGATTTCTGGCCAGCTTGACTGGGGATTTGACCGAGACATGCTCCAGAGCCAGATCATAAAAGCAGGAAGGTATTGTTAAATGTCTGGACTACTCACGGTGGTCCCTGCTTCTGGTCATGTGCTGAGCCTGTGCCAGGGGCTTGTCTGCTTTCTCCTGGCACTGCATCTGCCTCTGTTGTAACATGTCTCATTCAGCACTGCATCTGTTCCATCCAAAAACCATTGAATCATAGAATGGTTTGGGTCGGAAGGGACCTTTAAAAATCATCTAGTCCAACCACCCTGCAGTGAGCAGGGACATCTTCAAATAGATCAGGTTCCTCAGAGCCCCACCCAACCTGACCTTGAATGTTCCCAGAAATGAGATATCTACCAGCTCTCTGGGCAACCTGTTCCAGTGTTTCACCACCCTTATTGTAAAAAACTTCTTATGTCTAGCCTGAGTCTACCAGACCCTACTATAAAGTCTGTTCCCATCTTTCCTGGAGGTCAGTGCATTTTTATTCTGATTTTAAATTGTCTACTGGTGACAAATGCTTGCATTGAAAAAGTAGGTGGCATTTTTGATTATGTCTTTTAGGAAAAAGCTATGCAGGCTTTTAGAATCTTTACAATCAGTTGACTTGAGATTTTGGTAGTTATAGTAAAAGCACAAAACCAAACCAACATCATCTCAAAGGGAAGCTTCAGGTCTGGGATGCCTTTGCATATGTATTTATCATTTGCAGTTTGCCACTATTTCTCATGAGGCACAGATGACACACTGAACAGGACAACAGCAATTACTTACTATATAATTACTTCTGATTTTGGGGAAAGACTGGTTTTGTATCATATGATGTATGGCAGTACTTGCCAAAGATTTAGTTTTTAATGGAGACAACTGCTTTTGGCCAGAACTCTATTATTATAATCTCTGCATACAAGTTACGTGCCAAGGAACAAAAGGGATTTTAGGATCATAAGGATCAAGAGGGACAGGGAAATACTGGAGAGAGTCCAACGGAGGGCTACGAGGATGATTAAGGGACTGGAACATCTCCCTTATGAGGAACGGCTGAGGGAGCTGGGTCTCTTTAGCTTGCAGAAGAGGAGACTAAGGGGAGACTTCATTAATGTTTATAAATATATAAAGGGGGAGTGTCACGAAGATGGAGCCAGGCTCTTCTCGGTGACAAACAATGATAAGACAAGGGGTAACGGGTACAAACTGGAACACAGGAGGTTCCACTTAAATATGAGAAGAAACTTCTTCTCAGTGAGGGTAACAGGACACTGGAACAGGCTGCCCGGGGAGGTTGTGGAGTCTCCTTCTCTGGAGGTATTCAAAACCCGCCTGAACGCCTTCCTGTGTAACCTCATCTAGGTGTTCCTGCTCCGGCAGGGGGATTGGACTGGATGATCTTTTGAGGTCCCTTCCAATCCCTGACATTCTGTGATTCTGTGATTCTGTGAAAGGCTGAGAGACCTGGGGCTGTTTAGCCTTGAGAACAGAAGTTTGAGAGGGGATCAAATCAATGTTTATAAATATCTGAAAGGTGGGTGTCAGAAAGATGGGGCCAGTCTCTTTTCAGTGGTGCCCAGTGAGAGGACGAGGGGGAATGAACACAAACTGGAATACAGTAAGTTCAACCTCAACATGAGGAGAAACTTTACTGTGAGGGTGATGGAGCACTGGAACAGGCTGCCCAGAGAGGTTGGGGAGTCTCCTTCTCTGGAGACTTTGAAAACCCACCTGGACATGTTGCTGTGCAACCTGCTCTAGATGAACATACTTTGGCAGAGGTGATGGACTAGATGATCTCCAGAGGTCCCTTCCAACCCCTGCTATTCTGTGATTCTGTAAGACCATTAGCTTTTAAATCCCAGTGATAGTAACATGGATATGCACATGCACAAACACATTAGACTTAGGCTCACCAATTCGAAGAAAACTAGTATTAAAGCCAAGAGAAATTAAGTAAAATGTCTTGCAGCTAAACCTGATTATGAATTTCAAATATTTTGAAAACAAAACCGAGAAGAAGAAATTAGTGTTCAGGTCCCAATACAGCAAAGTACACAGGCACTTCATCATGGACTTTTTCATGTACAGTATCCCTGTACACTTGTGAGACTGCACCTTGAGTACTGTGTCCAGTTTTGGTCACCATAGTGTAAGAAGGACATTGAGATGCTGGAGTGGTTGCAGAGAAGGGCAACAAGGTTGTAGCAAGGCTGGTGTTGGTCTCTTCTCCCAAATTACTAATGAGAGGATGAGAGGAAATGGCCTCAAGTTGCGTCAGGGGAGGTTTAGATCATATATTAGGAAGAAATTCTTTACTGAGGGAGTGGTCAGGCACTGGAACAGACTGCCCAGGGAAGTGGTGGAGTCACCATCCCTGGAAGTGTTTAAAAATTGAGTAGATGTAGCACTTGAGGCTATGGTCTAGTGGTTAGGGAGATGTTGGGATGAAGGTAGAACTTGATGATCCTAGAGTTCCCTTCCAACCATAATGATTCTATGATTCTATAATTCTATGTGATTTTCATAGAATGATTTGGGGTGGAAAGGAACTTTCAAGGTCATCTAGTCCAACCCCCGTCCAACCCCCTGACCCCTCCCCCCCATCCACAATGAACAGGGACATCTTCAACTAGATAAGATTGGTTAGAGCCCTGTCCTCACAGGAGAGGTGCTCCAGCCCTCTGATAATTTTTGTGGCCCTCCTCTGGACCTGCTCCAACAGTTCCAAGTCTTTCTTGAGCTGAGGACTCCAAAGCCGGACACAGTACTCCAGGTGGGGTCTCACAAGAGTGGAGCAGAGGGGCAGATTCACCTCCCTCAACCTGCTGGCCATGTTTCTTTTGACACAGCCCAGGATACAGTTGGCTTTCTGGGCTGCAAGCACACATTGCTGGCTCATGTCCAGCTTTTCATCCACCAGTACCTCAAGTTCTTCTCCGCAGGGCCACTCTCGATCCCTTTATCTACCAGCTGTTATTGATATGGGGGGCTGATCAGACCCAGGTGCAAGAACTTGCATTTGGCCTTGTTGAACCTCATGAGATTCACATGGGCCTACTTCTCAAGCTTGTCCAGGTCCCTCTGTATGGCATCCTGTCCCACAGGTATGTCAACTGCACCACTCAGATTGATGTGAGCTGCAAACTTGCTGAAGGTCCACTTGGTTCTGCTGCCTAAGTCATTGATGGAGATATTAAACAGCACTGGTCCCAGTATGGTCCCCTGAGGGACACCACTTGTCATCGATCTCCACCCAGATACTGAGCCGTTGAGCAGTGCTTTTTGGTTGCAACCATCAAAAAAATTACTTATCTACCAAACAGTCCATCCATCAAATCTCTCTCCAATTTAAAGACAAAGATGTTGAGGGGAACAATGTGAAACACCTTACAGAAGTCCAGATACATGACATCTGTACATATTCCCTTGTCACTGATGATGATAAATGGGGTTTGCAGTGCTGCCACCAATTGCAGAGGTTAGCTAAAGTAGTTCATATTCTTCTTCTTTCTGTGTTTCTTGAGAATGTACTTTGGGTCCCTCAAACCTGGAAAGGGAGCTAAAATGGAGAGGTATCAAATGACTTTGAAGCACTCTTCAAACCAACAGGGAGTCCCTGGTCTGAACCATTCATAGTGCTCTCTGGGAACTTAGTATTCAAGTGTCACTTCATTTCAATGAAGTAATGAGGAGGCTGATCCTGATACAGCTATTCTGCACTCAGGCTTATCAGCAGGCGTCCTCCTGAGAGCACACACTGGGTCCTTTTATATCATTGCACTTATGTGCAGAGCAGGGAATATATTTCTGCTGCACTAGGTTTCTTTCTTCAGCATATGTACTTTTGCAGTCATCTGGCATTCGGTTGACAGTCAATAACTGTCCTGCTAATTGCAAAGTAATGAATATAGTTAGAAGATGCCCGTTGATTACCTAAAGCCCATCTTCTGAGGATTAATATTTCCATAACCACTGCATGGCCACTGATACCTCAGTCATGTTTGTTACAAAGTAAGTATTTATTTAATATAATATCCTGTCCTTGAGGACTAACTTCAACGTGCCCTGGAGGCTCTGCACCACTCTCTGAAGCCATTCCCAGTGCGATGTTACCAAAGCAAGGGGCTTTCCAGTGGCAGGCACTTAATTTTCTTTGCAGATGTTGCTCAGGTACCTAGTGACTGCCATTCTGAAACTAGGGACTTCACTTTGACACAACAGTGAAAACACCAGCGTTGACTCTATGTTTGAATATCTCCAAAGCCAAACATCCCGTTACTCGGAAAACCACTAAACTCCATTTGGAGTGGGGGTTCTGCTTTAAAACCTGACTACGGCATTTTTATCTTGACCCAGCAACACAGTCCTGTAGAAAATATATGTGCTCCACTGCCATCAAAAATCTGCTGGTCACCTCTGTCCTTTGGTCAATAAATCTTGTTGTCACTTTCTTTCTCTGTGGAAAAGCAAATACCAGAGGCTGAAACGTGTGCTGCTGGCTGGCAGCAGGAAAATGGTCTATCACGCTATCATCTGTGGAACTGCCACACTTACATTATGAAGCTTTGCCAATTACAGCCATTATGCAAATGAATGCACACATTATTTCAAACACTCTGCTGCAGTGTTGATTAATTAAATTATCAGAGTGGAACAATTTTAGCTAAGATGATGCCAAGTTTCAGATCTCACAACTCCGTGCACAATCACAGCGCATCAGAGCTCTGCACCAGGATCTCAAGATGCTTTGAGAAAGAAGAAAATCAGACCTCAATATTAGTCAAGTGGTGCAGAGGTACTCATGGGCCATTTCGGCAGATCAGGAAACAGAAACACACAGAAAGGTGGTGTTTTGGGAAGGGTCACCCTAAAGACTCAGCTGGGACTGCCAACACTCATGTCATACCTTAAGCAAAGAGCCATCCTTTTAAAGCCAGAGTGAGGAGCTGCTAGTCCGTAAATGGTTCACATGAGGAGGGAGGTGACCACGCTCAACAGGAATGTGCCCATCATCATAAAAGGGGTTCTAAACAGCATCTCCTTAGAGCTTTAGAAAAATAAATCTCAGTTGTTGCATTACCACATGAACTACTTTTTCCCATTTAAGGAAACCCCAAATGCTACAGTTTAAATTTAATTAACCACAGTACCTCCTAGGACAGCACCAAAGTGCTTTTGATAGAATCACGAAATCTTGGACACGAAAGACCTTGCAAATTGGTTAAGAAATCCTCCACGAGAGATGGAAGAAGATGCTGTGCTTTTTCCCTTGAGGGGCTTTTGAAGCAGAGCCTGGGAGAGGCAGCCCGGGGAGGCTGCAGTGGGCAGCTGCACAGCACCACTGCTGTGCCACCTCTCCAGACCTCCAGGTGGCATCTCAGCCTAGTTTATCTCCTGGAACTGAATTGCAAATACATCTACCAGCCATATTTTTTTGGCAGAAAAGATCTCTTCTCCCAGACATCCTCCCTCACTCCCAAAAAGGCAGTCCTGTATAGTTCTATTTATATCTCCCCTTTTCATTTCCCCTTTTGTCCCCTCTCTGACAAGCTACTCTAAAATTGTAGGTTTTCTTACACCAAATTGCTTCCTGGCTTTTTAGATGGATCTCAGAGTCCTCTCAATTTTGTCTGTGTCACATTACACCTCTGAATTACCATCTTTTTAAGATGCTAATTAGTTGGGCAATAATCATGATGACAAGTGTGGCAACCACCTCTGCCTACTATTAACAATGTTTGGTATTTTCTGTTGTAAATTGTACTCTCCAATAGTTGTAATTCTGCCAAATGTTAACCATTTTGGCCTAGTTTCTCCACAGCAGTTGACTGTGTCAGGCTAGGGGTCTCACATTCAGCCCAAATGGTGATATCACCTCCAGGAATAATGTGAAAGTGCTTTTGCAGCATCAGCAGGACCCAGGTAAGGGCTTCCACAAACTGCTCTCGGGTCCCCATACTTGGGAGCAAAGTCCTGTCCTGGTCTGTCAAGAATGGTGTTCCTTCAGAAAAACACCTGTTCTCGGCCAAGTTAAAAGCATTCAAATCACCACCAAATGGCATATGCTTAGTAGCGGCTTGTATGAGCACTGAAGGTAAATCTCTGCTGATTCATTCTCCAAGATGTCCTAGCTCTGTGGGACCTCAGAGGTTGTATTTCTTGTCCTTTCCCAGCAACAAACTCTCTCATGTTTTCCTCTCAGGGCATAGATTTGATGTTGGATTTCCCCACTGCTGGCTGCTGTTGGCATCCTTGGGTTGGGGTCTTCATCCCCACAGGGGACTGTCCAGGATGGGCAGTGGCCCGGGAAGGGTCCTTGGTGCCCAAGAGAAAATACATGAGGATAGGTGAGTGGTATCAGCAAGGATGTGGGACGGGGTTTGCCTGGTCAGGGAAACCTCAAGGAGCTGGAGAGTGGGGTAAGGCAAGAGAGGAGGCGGAGGGAGAAGGAGCCTGATGGGAGGAAAACTGGGAGTTGAGGGAGAAATGGAACCATGATTAAAACTGGAAGTCCTGACAGAAGGTGTGGGTATGGCTGCTGAAGGGGGCGGCTGTGCTGAGCTGAGTCTGGGAGAGCAAAGAGCCTTGGTGGGAGGGAGCCTGGGGCTAGGACATGACATCCCATGGGGCAGGAGACTGCACGGGTAGCAGCTGGCACTGGGGCAGAGGGTGGGATGGGGACTCTGGCAGCAGTTAGCCCACTGAGAGCTTCGAATGACTCTGTCCATCATACCTGTCCCTCTGCTGTCAGCAAAGACCTGGGAATCCCACTGTCTCCTGTCTTCACAGCACTTGTCCTTGCAGTCAAAAGAAACACCTCTCCCACCCAGCTCTCACTTTGCTACTGCTGTTGACATCTGCAAGGCCAACTAAGACTCCTAACCTCAAATACATGTTACATGATGGAAGTTCTGGGGTTTTGCTCCTTTAAAAAGAAAACTGACTAAAATTGTCACATATGTAGAAGCAAAAAGTCATGCACTACCTTAACAGAACAGGAATGTTTCACACCCATGAATGTGAGATGAAGAAACAGGCCACTCAAATTGTCCATGACTTCACTTGTGCTTCTGTGCAATATAATCTTTCATTACGTGGTTGCATACTATTTTACCCACAGGATGCCTCCTCATTCAGTGCACAAGAGGTTCTGCTCTGGATGTGAGTCAAGGCTCTGACATGGAAGAGATGTGTGGCTGCCAAAGCCACCCCATCTTTTGCAGAGGTTGGAAGATCTCTAGCCAGTGACCACAGTGAAACTCACTGAGTAGCAGAGATGTGGAGAAAGTGGCTCCTCTGACTCCTCCAGCTGCAAAGCCTCGTGCCACACGTTCCACAGAGTGAGACTCATCTCATGCACCCTAGCTGCGTAGGAGTCAGTTGTCTGGTCTAAATTACTCATGTAGGCTCTCTGTCAGTGTGCACAGACAGGCATTGAACACTATTGATCAGAACTGATCAGTAATTAAGGGCTGGGCTCAGGCCTGGGCACTGAGGAAAAAAAACCCAAAATACTGAGTAAATATGTGCATCCAGGAGCTAGAGAAACTTAAGAAAACAAATGTACAATGAGGTAAATCAGGTCTGCAGGGCTAATCTCCGATCTGGTCCCATTTAAAGTGCTTGAATTTGGATTCTTAATGCGAGTTTCTGTTTGTCAAAGTACTGTGCACTAAGGGAGGTTTCAGGAGTCTAGTCCTGTGACTCCAACACGTCCCTTGTGTGTTAGGGATACACAGTTTTGTGTGGGGATGGATAATTGGTGACAATGAAGCATCCAGCCCAGTTAACTACTGCTCTTGCTTATCAGTGGAGCTCTCTTTTCCATCCTTTTACTGGCAGACTGCAGAGACCTGCAAAGCGTGTCTGCACCCTACAAGCCAGAACCAGCTTCACCATATTACGGTGTCTGAATCAGCAGCCTTAGAAGAACAAATCTCAGCTGAATCTTTTACCCTCCTGCTGGAAATATTGCAGGATTGAATTTCTGAGTTGGTTAATTCTAGTTTCTCAATTCTAAGGCAGGTATCTCTAGTCAGAGAAGCACTTAACCATGTGCATACATGTCACTGTTCAGTCAGAACTTACTCCTGGGGTCATTTCTCTAGTATCACTTTCCAGGAAAGAAAAAACCCCTTCCTTCTCTTTCCCTTTCAGCAAAGAAGATATATGTGTACAGCAAAATTGAAGTCAATGGGCGTTAAGCACATGCTTGAATGCTTCCTTGAATTGGGAGCTCAATTTCTAACATGGCAGTGATTTGTAGAAAGGATACATGGAAACATGGAGGGGCCTATTTTAAAGGTCAAACTCACTGCTCCCATCTTATTCTGCAGCGCTGCTGTGGTTACAACTTGCTTGAGGGCTCCGTGAAAACCATAGAAACATGGCACAGATACACCAGTCATGACAGTAAGTCTGGATACGCTGGTTTTATCAGAATATAACATGGCAGAATTAGTGCCAGTTACCATAAAAGAGTCAACAGCGCGTGACGTGTTTTACTCCAGTTCGCACCAGGGACTGGTGCCAGGCAACGAGGGGAACGTGACTCACACACACACACACACACACACACACACTCAACCCTCCTCTTTTGCTTAATGTATAGTCATATTTTCTTGAAGGGGGTGGCAAGGAGGGTATTTTGCTTTGGTGCTGTGAGGTAGACAGCACACCCATCTCCATCATGAACCCACAGAATTGGTGGGATGTGGGCAAGTCTCTGGCCTCGGTTCTGCCTCCCCACAGCACATCCCTGCACTGGTCCTGTTCCTTGAATCAGCAGGAACTGGATGGAGCAGTAGGTGGAAAAGAGTGTGTGGGGCACACGGAGCCTGACATGATATTCACTTGACAGTCAATCACTGCAACACAAAGTGACAAGGACATCACCTGGGAAATTTCTCCACTCTGCTGTTCAGGCTGCTGGATGCTTTATGGCAGAGAGCAGCTGAAGGAAGGTGGTTTTATAAAATGATGGTGGGAAACTACTCCCAGAAGGCAGAGATGGACACTAACTATCCCAGCAAAATATCAGGCTAGTTATATCCATATCCCAGTTAAATATCAAGGCTAAATGACAGGAGAGCTAGGAGCAATTTCCTTTGTAATCCAGCCACCCATAGCCAGGTTTTAGAATATTAAGTAGGATAAGATTAAATTATTGTTTTCCTTGCTCTCCCCAGGCACAAAAAATGTATGAGAGCATAAACACTAGCAGCATTTCCAAGAGGGGAAAGCTCACTTCACCTTCCTGTCTGACTGGCTGCAACTCCCAGGAAGGGCTGAGCTGTCAGGCAGCGGAACAGGCAATTCTTCCCTTAAATCATGAGCGTGGAGCCGCGAGCAATCAGAGCCTTTTAATGCACCCCTGATGTGGCTAGTGGTGTCAATGCTCAGGTCTGATGGGTAGCCTGGATGTGGCGAGTGCTGGAGCTGCAAGCCAACCTCTGTGGAAGAAGTAGCTGTGCTCTGCTGCCTGCAGCAGCCTTGTTCCGAATGCCGTAAATATTAAGGAATGTGCTACTTCTTCCAACCTTTCAGTGCTCTATCTCTGTGCGCACAGATGGGTGTTGGGAGACAGAAAGCCAAGTACAGCTAAGTGTGCTGAAATGCTTTGCAGCTTTTTAAAATTGCATCCAGCATCTGAATCTGTTTATCTAACCCTTCCCCCCCCCTTTTCTTTCTCAAAGAATTGCTCCTACTGTGCGGATGAAATGCACCAAAATGCAAACAAGCAAAATATGGAGCTGAGTGACGTTGGATGTGAGTTCCTCCATTGCCAGATGTGAAAAGAACAAGTGGTTTGAAAACCATAATTTGTTTTAAAAATAATATAATTTGATACTTCTGAGCAATTCGATGATTTAATGAGCACAGATGGATGTGGGATGAATTTCTAGGAGACAAGTGTTTAATGTATCTGCTTGGATTATTCCAGGGCTAGGCATTATTATTCCTAGGGCATGAAGGTAATTAATATTTCCCATTATGGGCATGAAAAAACCCATATGATCAGTTAAGGAATGCAGATACACCAATGATATGGAAGTTAATTCATAAATCAATTAGAGAATCTTGCCTGCTGTGTATAATTAGGGTTACTTCAATTATAGCTTATTTTCGGATTTAAGACTCAGGAATTAAAATGCTTAAAATAAGAGTAAGTTCCTTACCACCATATACTGCAGTTGGAATATTTGCTCAGTTTTGGCAGTCTAAATCTATTTCCTCCTGATTCCAGCACAGCTGAGCAGATACAATGAACCCACGTTCCTCTGGTTCTATTCTGCCACTTAAAATTGTCAGCAGTGAAATGTTTCACTATCTGGAACATCCTGAGGTGAACTGAGAAATTTGTAGGATATGTGACTAGCCCTGGCGTGTTAAATAGTGTGTCTGGACTTCTCTAAAGTAAAGCTTTGAGAGTAGCACCGCAACGGCCAGCTCTGGAGATGTCAGGGGATGTTCTTCCCAGCTTCTTTTCACGGCTACGTTTAGCTAAAGGTCCAGCATTCCACTGATTTAGTTACACTGGTGCTAGATCTGGTTTATATTGATTTAGCTTTTCTTATAGCATTAATCTAAACTGATGTAGACCAAATAAAGTGTGCCTAAATAGGGATTGGGTTTTCACTCCTTTCACTAAATTGCTTTTTCATGGATTTTAAGGACAAGAGACTACTGTGATAGTCTGCTCTCACTGCCTTCATTACAATGCTGAAGGACTTGCCTGTATTTATTTCTGCTTCAAGACTAATAGCTGTGTTTGAACAGCATCATTTCTTTTAGACAAAATGCCCAATTTAGAGTAGAAATATTCCCATGTCTGTCCTGTCTGCAGCCTCTTGCAAACTGTT
The DNA here is from genome assembly GCA_013401335.1 of Brachypteracias leptosomus. Taxonomy (NCBI): domain Eukaryota; kingdom Metazoa; phylum Chordata; class Aves; order Coraciiformes; family Brachypteraciidae; genus Brachypteracias; species Brachypteracias leptosomus. Next base: position 367,745 of record VYZX01004426.1, on the reverse strand, counting down.
ACCAAGCCACTCCTAAGCCTGACCATTACTAGGTGTACCAGAGCTCCCTGTATCCCTCACTGCAAGTATATTCTTCTAAATCTTCTATTGTTCCAATGATGCTTCTCTGAGGCAACTCCACTTTGCCTCAGATTTGGTTCTTCTGAAATAGACTGTTCCTCTGTGTTCTCCCAATGTGTTGAATTTACTCTCTACCAACAGATCTACCCTCTTCATCACCTACCTCCCACTTCAGTCCTCCATTCTGCAACAGCAAAGACTTTATGTAGTACAGTGCAGGTCCAAGACCCATCTCTTGTTGGGCTACATTACATACACACACAACCACTTTCTAGTGATTTCTGATCTAGAGTTAGGGTTGATGCTGGTGAATCAGTTCTCAAACCACTCCGTATCTGCCGTGAAGGTTGTGTACAGTTTACTCAGCAAGACATTTTATGGCAACAAACCAGGTGGCTTAGAAAGTGTAAATATGTTACAGTGTCATTGTTACTTTCCCAACCAAATGTCAACCTGCATTAAGTAAAACACTGTGTAAGATATGAACTCTTTTGTAACATCCCTTATTATGCCCTGTGTCATCTGCTCCATGACCCCGGCTGGATTCAGGGTAAGGTGCTTTGCCTAGTCCATTCCTTTCAGACTCTTTCATACGCTCAGACTACAAAAATAGTTTCTTTCAAACTACTGGAACTTTATTATTGTTCCAAAATGGTTTTAAATATCAACTCCAGAGAGTTCCCTAGAATGCTTTTCAAAAATTTTTTTATGCTTTTGTAAAAAACATGTTCTCCTCAATCACTTTTGAGTGGAAAGCATTTCAGTAGCATTATATCTATGCATTATCTGTTCTCTTCTGAGTCCTCAAATTGCAGTCTTGTAGAAAATATTTACCTGAAGCCCATATGACTCTGCACATGGAGACCTAGCTCTTTTCTGTACCCCTGTTTCTATTCAGTTTTCTTTCTCTCCCTCCATCTGGTTTTGTGTTTTGGTTTTTGCTCTTTTCAGGTTTGCAAGGTCAGTTACTCTAAGGTACCAAGGTGCAGAGCAGGCTGCTGAAATGAACTCCAGAATCACTGGTACATTCCTCTCTAGAAATGTGCTAAAAAGGAGTTACATTTTTGGTAACAGGTCACTGAGCATGGAACTACCCATAGATATTCTAAATAAGGAGAATTCAAAACAGTCTTTGGTATTGCAGAACAGGCCAGAAAGGGCATTGATGGGCAAACACATCACCCCTGCTGCCCTCAGGCAGAAGTGCCACATGACAATTGCATAAGTTTATTAAAATATTGGGATCTTACTTTAAAAGTGGCTTTTGCCAACAGCATTTACACCCTTTGGGCTGAGAAAGCACTGCTGTCCTCCATATTTAGACCAATGTCATGGACTGGTGTTGCTCACCACTTTTTTAGTCAATGAACATTAAACCTGTACTGTGTGTCAAATGATTTTCAATGGGCAGATGCACGTAAGCCCTACCTTCCTAAAAGACAGGTGAGCCACTGACAGAGCAGCAAAACTGCATCAACCCTTGAGCAAGTTAAGTTTGCAGTCCTGCTCCAAATGCTCCCTGAGGATGCAGCTGACCTCAGGAGATTGACAGCTTACCTTTCCCGAGGCAAAGGCTTGGGCTCTGGCCGAATAGCTGCCATGGAAGAGAGGGGCTGCCTGGCAGGAGAAGGGATGGAAAAATTCAAATCCAAGGAGCCTGTTTTCCTGTGCAGAGGCTCCAGCCCCATGGCTCCTTGCATTTCACTCTCAATAGGGCATGAGCCGGCCCTTCCGTGGCTGGAGAGGGAGGAGAGCTCAGGTCCCACCGCCCCTTGCAGGACTCCTTCAATGGCTGCCTGAGAGTCATGCGTGGGGGACACAGATGGTGGGGAGCGCGACTTCTTTTTTGTTGATGCTCCTGCTAGAAGTTTCAGCAGCCCGCTCTTCTTCTCCTTCTGCAAAGGAACCAAACAGAATATGGACAGTGAGCAGACATATCAACTCCCTTCGTTTTTCTATTGGAAAATCTCAATGTGTTTGGCAGGAAATCTCCCAAAACTGCCATGAGTAGAGGTGGATCCAGGTAGAACTTGAGCTTTCAATAATAAACATCCTATGAAAATTCCTTCCCATCCAACAGGGCTTCAACTGGTTCAGCAGAGTAAGGACCTAACATACTGCAAAGATTGTCTCAATTTTCAAACACCCAGACAGTGACCATGTGCCTTTTGAAAGAAATATAGTAGAGCTACAGTGGGACAGCAAAGCTACAAACTTCCCATGCAGAGAAGGCTGCAGTCGATTCCAGAAGAATCTTGCCCCTCAATAGAGAAACTCCCCAAGAGCAACAAATCAGGCCCTATGACTAAAAACTTCTGCTGAGAAGCACAAGAGTCTAAGGAGAGATTTCAGATCCCAGCCCACTGCAAGAGAAGTGCTCATCATTACCGCATCGTTCACTACCTGATGCAGATTTACTGTAGGAAGAATGGAGGCACAAGGCAGTGGTTTAATAGCTCTTCCCAGTGTGTGCTCCCCTTCATATCCTGCATCACACAGATGTATCTATTTGCACCTTCTTCCCAGAAATGGGTCGCTTCTCCTCATGTGTTAAGGTAAAGGTATCACCCTGATGTTTGAAGATAGACCACAAAATTTGCAATTGGCAATTGTAGTGGCAGTGCATGGGAGGTTTCAAAGTTCTACAAGAGTTTCTGATACAGAGGAATGAAAACGAGCTTACAGCACTCTTTCAATTCAAGTGAAAACAAAAAAAGTTCAGCCTGCATTACTTAAGAAACACATCTAACCCTGTGAGTTTTATAGCAGTGTGAGAAATCCTGCTGCAGGTTTACCTCAAGCACACACAAATACCAACTATTACGTCCTTCAGCTAGAAAGGTTTTTGGGTAGAGGGATTGTGTGCAGAAACTGGCCATCCTCCAGTTCACACTGCATAGTGCTAGAGTTACAACTGGCAATGCTGTGCAGTAAATTTCCTTTTTTTTTTTTTTTTAATGACACAAGAAGTTTTGCAAAAGATCTGTTAGATTTCTCCCTCCTCTGTCAGAAGTGCCAGCAATTACCCAAGACTATCTTCAGAGACACAGGGATGTGAAGTTTAGCTATATCTGATAATTTGTTCTATAATAGGATCCCAGTGGATAAAAACGAACCCAGCAACTGTAATACTTACAGAACAGAAACTATCTCTCTATCTGCAAGCAGGAACACTCTTTGGAAATACAAGCCAGTAATTTATTTATTCTCTGTAGACAAAATGTCCCATGCGAAGTTTAAAATTATGCACTTTTATGTGCTGACTGCTGAAGCTTTACAGAATAGGAGGGCTACAATAAAATAAATATAAGCTTTTAGAAAATGCTTGGATTTACTGCAGTAAATATACTTGGAGTATCTGATATCTTTGTTCTCAAAGTTCTTGTTTGCACTCTTTAGCTGTCATAGACTGGTAAGAAAACAGAGATATCTTAGATGTTAAAACATAGAAGATCTAAAATAAAGTATAGTTGTTATCACAGGGACAAAGTCCACTGATTTTTGAAAAGTATAGTCTGAACTGTGCTTCCAGATCTCAGTGTTCTGCATACCGCCAGTTCCAACTATACCCTCTGCTTAAAAGGGTATTTGTCACTCACAGGATGAAAGGCTCCATCCTGCCAAGATGTTCATCCAGGCAGAATCCATGGAAGCTAAGGGACACTAGCCATATGGCACCATCAGGTCAAAAATATGAAATAAATTCCCCTGGAAACAATAGAAAAATAGACCAAATGCCCCTGATAAACTACTTCTTTCCCCAATGGGGAGGGACTGTTGTGGGAGCTGTAGTAGTTGTGCACGCTGGAATTCACCTGGAGCACCAGAAAAACACTTCAGTTTTTCTCTGGCTCTCTAATTAAGAAATATCGCAGCTGTCATCATTATATCAAATTTTAAAGCTCTTCACGAAATTGCAAAAACCTCCTTTCCCTGTGGCTCACTGAAACAATAGCTCTAATGATCCCAGCATACTGTGTCAACATGCATTTGAAGGTGCCTAAAGGTCAGTGACAGAATACAATAGCCATTGTGAGGCTCTGGAGAAACGGCTATTGTGCAGCAGCGAGCACTTCGAGCCTCTTTAATAGGCAGCTTTGCACATGCAAAGTAACTATGTGAACTAAAGCCCTGTATAATGAACAATTAATATTCCTATGTGGTAGCAGCTTTTCTAATTTTTGCTTCTCATTTAAATACCTTGGCAAATTTTCATTAGAAAAACCTTGTGTGACTTCGACCATTTAAGGAACAGGAGCAAAAATCTTGGGAAAGGAGGAGACGCATATATTCACACCCATCTGCACATTAAAGAGCAGATAAGCCTGACAGTCATTCCGTTCTGTTTACAAGAACGACTTCCACTCTACACGGTTAACCCTGGCATAAATTTCTACCTTCAAGCTACTCTTCCTCAGATAACAGAGAGCTATAATGAACTCGCTGATGTAACCTTTGTTCTATCTTAACAAAAGGTAAAATAAATAATTGATTTTTAGCCTTTCTTAGTCCACTGAGCATTTTACTGAACTGTTGAGACTAAGATATGTGTTCCTAAAGAGAGAAGACAACTTCGATTGTTAAGCCTAGTCCTGCTAGTCGGAAACCTGAGGGGTCTCACCCTTCCCATCGTGGCCTTGGACAAGATATTTAGAGGCGAACTGATGCTAACCACTTCGGGTGCCTGGAGATTAGACGCTACCTCCAGCTCTTTCTCCCTTTGAGTCTGGCAAATGCTCTCAGCCTTCTGGTATCACATCGCCAGATCCTCCGCCGATGCTCTTCAGAGCACTTCAAGCAAAACAAGGACTGTCAGGAGCTGATAATTTACTGTGCTGTCCCTCATGAGAAACAGATTGGATTTGAATCTCCTGTGATCAGCATCTCAAGCTAAACCTCTTCATGCCTCCTCCCCCATCTGTAAAAGGGGACTAAGTTAAAACTCCTCCTTGTGCCGTGGGAATAGGTTAATGACGCCAGTGTTACAAAGCTGTGCATTTCTTTGAGAGCAACCAGTCCTTTTCCATGGCGTTAATATTTAAAAAAAAAAAAGAAAAGATTTGGAACGGGATGTTAGTATGCAGTCCCAGTAGTGATTTATTGCAAATGTCCAAGTATTATGAATTCATTTAATATTTAGTGTAATAGCAGCCATCCTTCACAAGAAATTAATTTAATATTTATACGGCTGTCCAAGACAGTCCTTTCTTTAGCAGTTTCACTGTAAATCAACGAGGCATTAACAGGCACAAACGCTATGGAGTAATCTATGCTGACTGGTTACAGATCTGTGGGTTTTCAAAAAAGATATAAAGTTTACAGAGGACATATCTGATGATTTTCAGGAATTAAGTTTTTGAATGAAAGAAAAAAGATGGTTTGTTTTCTCCATTCACAGACAGCTGTTTTATTGTTTTCTAGGAAATCTGTAATCTACGAAACAGCTGTGCAATTATTGAGTTTTCTTTGTCTAGTAGCTACATTTCCAATTGACTGCAAACTGTGTTTGACGTCCCTACCTCCTGAACCTGCCAAGGTCAGACCTTTGCATCTGTGTTGATAGATGGATTCACAGTACGGACAGTACTTCTCCCATCTCTTGGTTACTGCCCACATGTTTAACTGAATTTAAATCACCACCTTTGTGTTGCTCAGGTTTTATTCTAGGAAGGCCAGAGTCAAAACTTCCCAACCATTAATTTCATAATGATCAATACCTTGTTCAAAGAAAAGCAAAAGAGTGAAATTATCTTTTTTCAAATAAATCTCAGGCTGTTTCCAGTTAAGAAAAAAAGGATTGTGAACAAGACAATATAAGCAGCTCAGAATTTCTTCTCTGTCGAAGCCTGCGCTTGAGACTCCATTCCTACAATGTAGCATAAGGGAATCTTAGTGGAAATCAGTCTCGGGCAGCACAAGGATGGGACGGGTGGCACTTCTGTGACCCTGAAGTGTACACCTGGGGAAGCCAGCACTTGGGCAGGTGCAAATTCCCCTTGATATGTTGCTGTGGGAACGTTTAGAAAAGTGAATACAGTCTGAGTTGAAGAACTCATGAAGGATTAAAGTCTCAGATATGTAAATGTTGAAATATTTTGCTTCACAGTAATTGGGGATGATTTTTCCCCTCATTAATAACCCCACTTGAAGATAATAACTAGCTCTTCTTTCAGCTGCAGAGATGAGATGAACACAGAATGCAGCTACTTCGCTCATGACTGAGTGATAACGGAGTCCCCTGTCTGCAGAGTAATTATCATGCCATAATCCAAATACCAATTATATGTACTGGCTATATTTATACTTTCTTTTTTTTTAAAACACCCTAATAAACAGAAAATTCTGCTGTAGTTTTCTTCATCTGCAGCTCCTAATACTTAATTTCCTACCTATCCAGGCTCATTAAATAAATGAGGGAACCTTACTGCAGCTGATAGAAAAGCTGTCTCCAGCTATTGAAATGAGGTAATTTCTCATGCAACACCGGTTACATCAATAGATAAGAGAGTCAAAAGGAGAAGAAAGGCTTCATTTAAAAATGAAGAAAAGAGAAACAAAACTGTTTAAATGTTGCCCTGAGCCCTACAGAACAAATGAGGAACTCATCTATCAGCCAGTACCCTCAAACCACCACTTTCACTGCTTAACTTGGTCAGTACTTGTTTCAGTAAATTTGAGTTAGTGCCTGGAGGATAGTGCATTTTTATTCCAATTCCAACTTGGCTACTGGTGATTGATGCTTGCATTGAAAAAGTAGGTGGCATTTTGGATTACATCCTTCAGGAACAAAGCTATTTGGGCTTTTAAAATCTGTAAAATTATTTGACTTGAGATTTTGATAACTAAATAAAAAGCACAAAAAACAAATCATCATCATCTCAAAGGGAAGCTTCAGGTCTGGGATGCCTTTGCATATGTATTTATCATTTGCAGTTTGCCACTATTTCTCATGAGGCACAGATGACACACTGAACAGGACAACAGCAATTACTTACTATATAATTACTTCTGATTTTGGGGAAAGACTGGTTTTGTATCATATGATGTATGGCAGTACTTGCCAAAGATTTAGTTTTTAATGGAGACAACTGCTTTTGGCCAGAACTCTATTATTATAATCTCTGCATACAAGTTACGTGCCAAGGAACAAAAGGGATTTCAGGATCATAAGATCATTAGCTTTTAAATCCCAGAGATAGTAACATGCATACGCACAGACATATTAAGACTTAATACAAACATATTAGACTTATGGTCAACAATTTGAAGAAAACTGGTATTAAAGCCAGGAGAAAATCTGTAAAATGTCTTGCAGCTAAACCTGATTGCAAATTTTTGAATGTTTTGAAAATGAACTGAAGAAGAAGAAATTAGTGTTCAGGTCCCAATACAGCAAAGCACACAGGCACTTCATCTTGTGCTTTTCATAGAACCATAAAATGGCTTGAGGTGGAAAGGACCTTTCAAGGTCATCTAGTCCAACCCCCCTCTAACCTCCTTCCTCCCCCCCACTCCACCCCTGTAGTGAGCAGGGACATCTTTAATTAGATCAGGTTGCTTAGAGCCCCATCTGACCTGACCTTGAATGTTTCTTCTGGAGACAGGGCATCTACCACTTCTCTGGGCAACCTGTTTCAGTGTCTCACAACCATAGAATCATCGAATTGTCAGGGTTGGAAGGGATCTTAAAGATCATCTAGTTCCAACCCCCCTGCCACGAGCCTTAAAAACTTCCACGGATGGGGCTTCCACCACCTCTCTGGGCAACCTCATGGTGAACTTCTTCCTAATGTCCAATCTGAATCTACCCACCTCTAGTGTTGATCCATTCCCCCTAGTCCTACCACTACCCGACATCCTAAGAAGTCCCTCACCAGCTTTCTTGTAGGCCCCCTTAAAATACTGGAAGGCCACAATAAGGTCTCCTCGCAGTCTTTTCTTCTCCAGACTGAATAACCCCAACATTCTCAGTCTGTCAACTCTCACTGTAAAAGATTTCTTCCTTATATCTAGTCTGAATCTATCTGTTTTCATTTAAAACTATCATCCCTTGTCCTGTTGCAAGAGGCCCTGCTAAAATGTCTGTCCCCATCTTACTTATAGGCCTCTTTTAAGTACTGGAAGGCCACAATAAGGTCTCCCTGGAGCCTTCTCCTCCCCAGACTGAACAACCCCAACTATTTCAGCTTGTGCTCATAGGAGAATTGCTCCAGCCCCCGGATAATCTTCAGGGCCCTCCTCTGGACCTGCTCCAACAGACCTATGTCTTTTTTGTGCTGAAGACTCCAGAGCTGGAAGCAGTACAGTTTTGTTGAACTGGAGCGGATGCAAGGCTCTAGAGACTGCTAAAAGAAATAAAGAGGGAATCTAAAAATATATTTGAATATTCAATTTAGATAGAATATTAGATCTTTTAAACCCTGGAACAAAGTTAAAGGCTAGCTCAAAGGGAAAAGAAACTTAAAGAGGAAGCAGAGAGTCTCAGCTATCATTGAGTTTCCTGGAGGCTGCTGAATTTGTAACAGGCAGAAGGTAAAAGGAACACTGACACGAGTAATGGTGAATGAGGGACAGATGATCTACTGCACTGATATTTTCTTTTTTTCTGTGTTTGATGGAGAGAGAAGCTGAGGGATGAATAGTTTTGTATTTCATTGCTTTTTCTGGCCTGGTATGTAGGGAATAGGTGATAGTAATGAAAAGGATGGAAAGTTGTTAAGATATGCAACTTAACTTCATGCTCCAATAACAGTTTTCAGTGATATTTTTTAGTGGGAACAGCTGAAACAGAGCACCAGGGAACAGAAAACTACTGCTGTGATTAAGTAACTCAAAACTGTGTACTGGTAAAGTGAAATACAAGAACAAGTTCTCATGAAGCCCATGGCAACATTTCCACTTATTTCCAAGCAGCTGCTATCTCTAGAACTAAGCTCAGATGGATGTGTTTTAGTCCTGATTTTAGCATGAGCAACCTCTCTGGGGACACAAAAGATGGGAGTAGGCACTTATATCCCTGTACACAATTGACATTTAGCTGCCTTCTTCACTCAGCAATCCACTGGATGTTTGATTATCCTACAACAAGTAAGAGAACTTCAGCACAAAGAATTCAGATCTCCCCTTCTCTGCTCCACTCTCCTATCCCTCACACAGCCTATACAGAGTGGTGTAAAGCTTACGTACTTTCCCTGTGGAATGTGGGCTCCCATCTAATTTCAGGATAAAGCTCAGTCAAGGAGTTTCATGCAAGTGCTTGAAGTGTGAGATGCCCAAGAATGAACAAGAGTTCCTGTTCAGTTATATAAGAAATCATCATCCTTTATTTCGGGAAGGAAACCTTGGCATCCTGCAGAGCTGGGCACATGCCATGAATCCCAAGTGGAAGCAGGTAACTTCCTCAGAGTGAAAAAGCAAGATCCAAGCCACCCTTCCCTTACCAGTATCTCCTGCTGGCTTAGATACCTGCTCTGCTTGTCAGATTTTGTGTAACCAGTTTTCTAGGCGCTTCATTCTATCCCCACATTAAATGGGATTTATGAATTCAGCACAAAGTAAGAGCCTTAAAGTTAATAAACCTCCATACTTGGCAAAAATTAATGCCCATTGTGAAACTGGCCAAAAAGCGAATGCTGTGTGTACTCTAGAAATATAAATGCCAAGTATTCCCATGCTACTATTGACACTAAACTGCCTATTTTCACATACAAAGGAAGTCACTCCTAAAACTTTTTGCTCAGCAGTCTCAAAAAAGCAAAAGAGGAGATTTGAAATTGTTAGGAAAGGTCTAGAGAAAGAGGTAAAACCCATCTGTAGAAAACAGCATCGCAGGAAGCCCTGCCATGCCTACCTTCCTGAGCACTGTGTCCTGTTCCAGTTACTGCAGCTGGAACAGGATATTGCAGAACTATGAAGAGCACAGAGAAGGGCAGCAAGGACCATGAGAGGTGTGGAACAACTCCTGTACATTGGAGATGTCCACTTAGAAAGCAGACAACTGACAGGAAATATGATAGTGGCTTACAAAATCCCTGCCTGCACAGGGAGGGTAACTTGGGAACAGATCGGTTATTTCCCACAGTACAGGAATTAGAAGGAACCTAATGAGATTATCAAGCGAATGGTCAAAACTAAAAAATAGGAAGCACTTTTTCACACAAAACATAATTAAATGGAGACTTAATGCACACAGTATCGTGGAAGCCAAAAATATGAACAGGTTCAAATGGGATTAGGCAAATCAATGGAGAACAGATCTAGTAAGAACTATTAAAACAATGGTATGGATGCAACTTCTGCTTCAGGAAGTCCCAACAGGTAAATGAAACTGCACCTATGACATACACAGGCTGACTCCACCTCACTGGAGATCATAAAACTAGTGAGAATTATTGCTATGATAAAATCAGTTATTTGGGTAGGACCATAGGAAACAGGATAACGCCAGGAATGAGACCTCCCTTGTGCCCTCCTAACTTTGGGAAATCAGCTGTTCAGAGACTTCCTCATCTGCAGGAGTCTGAGAGAGGGCAAAAAGCATCCGGCAGGATGCAGAGTCAGCCAAGGAAGTGACACAAAAGGTTGGGAACTGCAACCCCAGAGCAGTATCACAGCCCCGCAACTGCTCTTTGGATTCCTCAGCTGCATCTCTGCTTTGCAAAACATTGTAGATCAAAGGCTGCAGTGCTCACCCTGCACCAAGGAGCCACAAAAGTACTGGTGATGGGGCTGACAAGGCCCTATTGCCTGTCTTGCTTCCTAACCTGGCATTGCACTGCACCTTTGTACATACCAAGGGCTTCCTTGGAGCTACCATGGGGGTCTCCTACATAATGCTACATTGTGTCCCAAAGACCTCCCCTAAAGTGAAGTCCAGCAAATGTTAAACCTTTGTTTTAACATAAATCAAATATGACTAGATGCTTTAGGCAACTGTGGTAAATGAACTGCACCATCCAGAGACTTTAAGCAAAACAGCTGGACAGAGTATGAGCATCCTTCTGAAACCTTAGTTTCATTTATTGAAGCTAGAGGAGAATCTATCACAGCTTCACTGACAGCAGAGGATTCTGAAATGAGAAAAAGATGTATAAATACATTAACTGTTAGACAAACTGCTTTGAATTACTGTTTTTAAATAAGATAATTTAGACTGACTGGTTAGCTTGCTGCTCCTTGTCTCTCATAAGGAAGTGAAAAAGATTTATTGGTCCTGGGAAGCATCAGGAGCAACACTCACATTTTGCAGAAAGCCAGTGCAAGCTCACTCATTGAACACCTGAATGAAAGAGAATCAATGACAGAAGTCAGGATATGCTTTGACATACTCTGATCTTACACGTAGTTAGCTCTGGCTTTCCCCATTCACAAGGGACAGATTTCATTTCAGAAGCAAACAGTTAAAATTGCTTGGTCTTGCTTTGTAATCTTATTAAATGACAGGCAAGTGAGACCTGTATTTTTATGGAAAGCAGAAATGTGGGTAAAAGGTTTAGATTAGTGGAGGTCATCTTGTCCCTTGTTGCTGATGTATCTATTCCCACTTGGTTGATATTATTCCAGCAGCTATGCCACCTCAGGCTGTAATTTCAGCACTTTCAATAAACTAAACAGTATTGGGCTGGCCTGCACTCAGAGGGAAGATTGCTTGTGGAAAATTCAGGCATCACAAGAGGTATATTCTTCTCTCAGAATCAATTCCCCATGGAAGAGAAAAAGGGCTGTCTGTGGGCAATAAAAAATTGCCAGGGCTTGCATGTATTAGACACTGGAACATATTACAGCGAAATAATTCCTACCTACACTTTATCAGTTCATAGAAGATGCATTTAGCTAGAGACTGAGGAATCAACCAAGACTAACAGAACATATCACACCTGCGTGGCCTACAGGTGACGAAAGCAGAATCTCCTCTTGCTCAGGCCTCATATTTCTGAAAATTATTTGCATTTCACACTGCCACTGAGACAGCCTGGACTGGGTGAGGGGTAGGAATGAGAGGGGCCCTGACAGTTCTCAGACGGTATGACGTTGTAGAAGCAGGTCCTTGACACCATCAAAGTCATGAGCATGAAAATTCTGCTCTTTATGAAGGCTGTCCTCCAGTTTTGACATCTCCCACAGCATCAAATCTGAGCATCCAAAAAATGATCCCTAATGTATTTAATGTATTATAAAAATCAGATCTTGCCCCTGCTCCCTCCTGCCCTTATGACAGTTTGTCTCAAACAAGGAAAGTGATGCTGTAATAGCATCAAGAAGAGAAATACCAATGCACTCAAGCTGGCAGCTTCTTTTCCTGGAGCTCAGCCTCTCATTGTCCATGGGAGTGCAGGGAATCCCAGGTGCACTGCATCCATGGGCATCACAGGCCTTGCTACACCCAGCAGCACCACACAGGGAAAGAGCTGCTGTCCAGTGCATGGAGGTGTGATCAATTATTATGGTTCATAAGCTTTGCAGGCAAAGCAGCTGAGGTTTCTGCAACCTTCCTTGTCAGCTGTGCTGCACTCTTAATATGTTTCCAAGCAATGCTCTGTGAATTACTCCTGGGATACACTGAGGTGGCTGAAGTCCTTTTCTCTTATAGGGACCAATTGATCATGTATGCTCTTTAAAAAATGAAGAAAGAATCTCAGATTGTTTTAAAGGACTGCAAAGTAAGTGGCTGTCAGCATCAGAGGAATGCCCAGGCATGCAAATGACAATTTCTTTGATAAAGTGACCAAGGCACTGTGGCTTTCCAAATGTCAAAACACTTGGGTTGTAATTACTAGTAAGCTTTGCAATAGCAAAAGGCTTGCCAGAAGCTGCTCAAGCCCTAGAAGCATTTATAATCAGACAATTCTCCCTTCAGCAAAAATTGGATTTCACCTTTTTTTCTGGTTTCATCTTTTTGTCACTTAAAAATGGAGCCATCAAAGATCATTTGCTAAAAAAACCTCCCAGTATCCTTATACTAAAGTCAGGTCTACAGGAGTATAAAATTCCTCTTTCTTAAATTAAAGGGCTGAGCAAGAAAGATCATGAATGAAAACCAGATCAAACCAAAGGGAACAACTGGGGTACAGGTAGGGAAGGGGAGCCAGTAGCACTGTGGCTTCTTTCTCTTTTTCACTAAGCCTGGTTTTACATTGCAATGCTATCCCTCTGTTCTATTTTGTCTTCTTCTGTTTTATTCACTTCTTTTTCCCTGATACATGACCTGCAGGTATGACCACATAATTAAATACAATTGAGTTGCACTGATTTTACTAATTACCACCTGTCACATGTGCCACCTAAGCGAATGTTCTCCATTTTCTCATCCTACCCCAACTGTGAGGCAAAACATGTTAACTCAAATGTCAGGCTTAAGCTGATTTGGGTAATCCAAGATATCTGAGGACATGCTTTGTGCCAAATCTGGTATTAGGATAATTTCAGTAGTGTAGCCAGTGAGTGGCATCTCACATGGGTTACACACATAGTCACATCTGTAACCTCACGAGCTCTCTGGATATGAATTTGTTGCTTGTCTGGAGCATGCTATGCGATGAAGCAGTGACATCTGGTTGGTGTTTTCACATGTGACTACTGCAGAAATAACTGGCAATGACAACATATATACAGCTTATTCCCCTACTTTGCCAGTTGGTTGACTCATGCAGAACACACCATGGTGACCTTAAATAAAAGGTGGATCATGTCAACTAACAGCAAGAAATGGTCAATTTTAACACATAAGCTCAAAATGCCTCTGTGAAGATGTTGGTCACGTACACCTCACATCTGAAAATGATGGAAACTATATAAAGATAAAATCAGTACTGCACTGGAGCAGAAATGACAGCTTTGTCAAGTAGTCCATCTCCAAGCCCAGCTACCATAGATGAAGTTGAAAAATGCTTTACACAAGTCAGATAACAGTGCAAGATTTCCCCTTGACCCTTAGGCAGTGGTTGATTGACTGATGGTCTGTATAGACTGACAGCCTTTCTCATTTTAATTTTAGCAAAACAGTGTGAGTAAACATTGACTTAAAATTGTCTCATCTTCAATTTGATCACGGTTGATTGGAATGTCTCTGCCTATAAAGATAACAGAATTAGTAGTCCATTAGTTAGGTAATCATGACTTCTATTCAAGCTCCTGTACTATGATTACTTTGCTGTATCTGACAATCTTCCCACAGAAGATGCAGAGCAGGCAATATCTTGCCTGAATATCTCACACAAGTTTTTCAACTTCTTCCTGCTAGGACAGCAATGTGTGTGTTTGAGGGGTCCCTTCCCATCTTGCATTTTCCCTCTCTTTAACTCAGCAGCATACATGCAAGAACTCAAACTACAGATAACCAGATGCTACCAGCTGCTTTGCAATGTTTTACAGTTAGTGATTTTCTATCAAAGCAAGAGGATATTTCAAGCAGATACCAACAGGGCTTGTCTCAGTCACAATGCTAGTCAATCTTTTCATTAATTACTTGGTAGGCGAACTAGAGAGTGCACTTCTAAACCAAGCAGTGGGGACTGAGCTGACTGTCTACAAACAGTTGGAAGGTGTACTGATTTTAGCTCGGATAGAGTTAATTTTCTTCATAGTAGCTCATGTGGTGCTGTGTTTTGGATTTGTGACCACACAAGGATAATAACACACCCTGTTTTAATTACTGCTGAGCAGTGCTTGCACGATGTCAAGGCCTCTTTTGTTTCTCATGCTGCCCCACTAGTGAGCAGGCTGGGGGTGCACAAGAAGCTGTGAAGGGTCATAAATGGGACAGCTGACCCCAAATAACCAGAGGGATATTCCAGACCACATGATGTCATGCTCAGCAATAAAAGGTGGGGGAAGAAGGAGGAATGGGGTACATTTGTAGTAATAGCATTTGTCTTCCCAAGTAAGTGTTACACATGACGGAGTCTGGCTTTCCTGGAGATGGCTGAACACCTGCCTGGCGACGGGAAGCAGTGAACAAATTCCTTGTTTTGCTTTACCTACCAAAGTGTCTTTATCTCAATCCATGAGTTTTCTCACTTTTACCCTTCCAATTATCTCCCCCTTCCCACTGTGGCAAGGAGTGACTGAGTGGCTGCATGAGGCTGCATGAATTCAGAACAATTTTCCTAAATTGGAGAAATGGTCCCAATCACCATGGGGAAATCTGCAAAGACAAACATGACATGCCACTGTCAGGAAGGGGAAATCAAAGCCACAGATGCAAAATGAGGAGTGACTGGCCAGCCAGCAGCTGTGCAAAAGGGGACATGGGAGTTACACTGGATCACAAACTGGGCATGAGTCAAGATGCTGTTGTGAAAAAGGCAAACTTCATCTGGAAACATATTCACAAACATCTTTTATGTCAGCCATGGAAAATGCTTATTCCATTGTAATGGGCACTAACTAGGTCTCAGCAACATTCCACTCTGGGGCACTGCTCTTTTAGACCCCAGCAAGCTGAAGGCTGCCCAGAAGAGAGCTGAAAGTGTAATCAGAGGTCTAGAAAGTATTACCTGTGAAGAGAGGCTAGGAACTGGGCTCAGTGAGATTGAAAGAAGAGAATTCTTGAGGACTGAACACATTATTAGTCCTCTAATATGTGGAAAGCTGTCAGGAAAAAGCTGTTCTGCTGTTCATCTGGAGCAGGACATGAAGAAGCAAGATTTGTTTGTAACCCCAGAAGATTCATGGAGGGTTATAGGGAATTTTCTGGCCCTAGGAATATGAAGGACAGGAATAGATTGCTCAGAGAAAGTTGTGGAATGATCTAAATTGAATAATTTGAAGAAAAGTTAGACAGACATCTGTGGTGGGTAGCTGGTGTATATCTGACTTCCCCATGGCTACTGAATGGAAACCCATCTCAGGCCTGCAGGGCCACCATCCTTCCTACCTTCTCTGTGCCACTTTCCCTATTGACCAACTGTATCTGAGCCTGCCAACCAGGAGTATCTCGCTTAGATATAAAACCTGTCCAGAAAAATTTAAAAAGTTGGAAAATCAGTTCTCTCTTTTATGTCCTGACCAAAGCCTAGCTTATGCATTTCCCTTGCCCCAGCTGGCACCACTGTGTTGGTAGGATCTGCCTACCAGACCTCCCCTCTTTTCTGTCTCAAAACTTAAGATATGAAGAATAACATGATGTTGTACAGGAGGGAATAGAGATCTCTGAAGTCGTCAAAAGAGTAATCTAGTTCCATTTGAAAATACACCAATTCTGAACTGATCATGAATTGAGACTAGAAATTACAGTGCAAGAAATCTACTTTACTGCAAAATAAGTTGGCCGTGGGCTTGCATTAAATTACTTCTTCTCTCCATTGGGCATCTGGTGATGAAGCTCAATGCCAGTCTGCTGCTAGCGTGCTGAACACAGTGAGATGAGAGTGAAGGTTAATATTTTAGCTTCTGTAGTCTTAACTCACAGAAACATATCCTTGAACATGAACCAAAGAAAAGCAACTGGTTGAGTTCTGCCTTTATAATGAATTGGTTTTTAAAAGGTTGACTGCTATATTAATTGATTACAGATAGCCTGCAGATGTAGTGTCTGAAAACTTTTGCATGGTGTACTTTCTGAATTCCTGAGACTGTTCTTTTCTCCAGAGGGCATAATAAGAGCATTTTTTTTCAGTCCTTCAGAGACCAGCATGGACTCCATGTCTTGACTTGGTCTGAAGGGAATTACTAGATGCTTGAAACATGTAGTCAAAAAAACAACAACCCAGACTGATGTTAAAGAGGTTTTTACCATTTGGCAAAAGAAAAGCTGAGGGCTTTCTGCTGCTAATGCAAAATGAAAAAATACGAAATAAGATAAATATCCCTTTGCTCTAACGTGGTTATGCCCCCGAGTTACATGATAAAAACCGAAACATGCCACAGATATCTGTTGTCTGTTATAATGAGCTGTTCCTACAGTACTGATGTATGTCAGAAACTGCAATTTCATTTAGTTTATGTAATTCTTCTAACAGAGCTTACTGAAGCATTTCTGCATTGACACTAGATATTTTAACCCATCTATTATGTGTAACTACAGAGAAAAGCAAAGAAAAATATCAGCACCTGTGTGACTGGAAAAAGAAACATGGGCACTGAAAAGTTGATTATAGCCAGTTTTCACAGGAATGTTCAAACTTTGTCTACATAAAACAACTGCATTGGCACTTGAGATACTTGTATCTCAGTGAATAATCTCTGTTGCCTCTTGATGGTTTAAGACTTCTGGCTTGTGAATCCTTAATTGGAAAACCACTGAGGAAAGCAAATGAGTCCTGGATATGTGGGAGGCCAAGATGCCACCAACTCTGCCACATTGCAAGTTGTTTCGTTGTTTTCAAGGCATCCAGCTTCTTACTCTGTTTTTCTGCTGGAATGGTTTCATCCTGCATGTCTGTCTTCCTGGGAGTGGTGGGACAGTGGCAAACTCATGTGTCACTGGTTCAGGGCAGAAAGTGGAGGACAGGGACAAGGCCCAGCATTTGCATCCTGATTTGGTTTTTCACCTGTGCATCAAAACTGGTAGGTTGACGTTATGAAAGAATGAGAGATCAAACCATGTTCTTCAAGAACAGGGCAGGGAGAGGGCAGAGGCTGTGATGGGATTCTCAGATGCAGAGTTGTGCGGTTTGGGGTGGGGATTGGCCCCTATGATCTCCCAACAGTCAGAATGTGTCAATGTCTCCCACCAATACCATAAGAGTGCTTACATTTCACCCAACGAATCCAAGAAGATGCTTGGCATCCCCTCCCACAGCCTGGTCCCATCCAGCCATCTGGTCCTGCGTGATTTCTTCTGCAGGCAGGGGAATGCCATGGGAATGCCAGTGCCGGGATGCTCACACGCAGACGTGCACACGCACTTGCGCACACACACGCCTCCAGCCTTCTGCTTCCAGTGCTCCCTCGCATGCTCTTCCTTTTGTCAGTTTTACTTTCTTCCCCAGGCAGCACTAAGGATTCAGTAAAAGCCCATGGGTCCTCTGTGTTATAAAATTAGGTCTCTACAGGTGCCTGAAGAATGCTGTGCATTGGCATCTGAACAGCTTTGTCTCCAGTTAGTAGATAAAGTGAATTTCCTCTTGAAGCTAAAGCACTCTCCATCTTCTCCTCCCCTGGATCTG
Organism: Brachypteracias leptosomus; assembly: GCA_013401335.1. Lineage (NCBI taxonomy): Eukaryota > Metazoa > Chordata > Aves > Coraciiformes > Brachypteraciidae > Brachypteracias > Brachypteracias leptosomus. Next base: position 349,578 of record VYZX01004426.1, on the reverse strand, counting down.
CTTCCCCTTACAGCCGCAGAATGCAGCACAGAACCACTCCAAACAGCGTTAGAGAAATCCACTGCGGACACTTGAGAAATCCTGTGACAGCACTATGAGGCAGATAAGCAGAGGCAGGGGGAGAGGAGAGAGAAGAGGAATAGCTTTCGGAGACTGCTTGGCAGCAAAGTCAACACTTGAAATATCTGTGGGGAGTTTGAAAGCATTTCCTAACATCAAAAATGCGAAGAAGAAAAAGAAATTTTGATCAATGGCTTATTGCCCTTGATCTAAGCAAAAGAATCCTAGCCAGTCAGAAAAAAAAAGAAATCTGTTTTACTGTAAAGCTGAAGTTTTCTATGTTTTGACAGCTGGGGCTCATGCTTTTGGCTGGGTTATTTGCCAGCCTTAAAATATCTGTCAGCGAGTTGCCAGGTTTTTGTCCTTTCAAATTGAACTCTGACAATGGAGAAGGTGCTGGAGAGATTTTAAGCATGAGTTTTCTGCCCTAAAACAGAATTTTGTGCCCTGAATTCACATGACCAGAAAAAGAGGTTTCCACTCCCTGGCCAAGTTTCTGGTGAATCACTTGCTGGTCACAGAGCCAAGATTTGCTTTCTGGAGCATGGGAAGCAGTGGCTCATTTGTGACGAAGACAGGCCCCTCGCGTTTGTTGAGAGGAAATGGATTAACAGTGTGTATTCTGTGCACGAGTCTTGTGAGAACGGAACTAAAATATTCCAGATTAAAGCATCCTTACTAAGGAACAAACGGGAACACATCTTAAACTGAAAAGTCAAATCTGACTCTGAAAATAATTGGTGAAATGGTGGTGGTGGTGGCTTCAAGATCAGATCAGAAGTCTTGCAGTTAATGTCAAGCAAGTTAATGTCACAGAACTTATTCTTTACCTTTTTGATGCAAACTTCTACATTACTATTCCAATGTTGCTTTCTCTTAATGCCTTCTATATTTTGATACAACTATTCTATTAATTCAAACCAGACTCTTCTGCAATTTGTTCATTCTTATGTCTTGTGCTGCTTTCATTTAGTTGTTATTGCTCGATTTCATGCCTATATAACTTAGGAGGCTTTCTTAGGTGAACTGGTTACAAAGTTAAAAATATTAAATCATTTCATATCTTCAAGAAGACTGAATTCCTATTCCAAAAATTCAGGGTCAGTCATATTGACTTTGTATCTGAAAAATCTACTTTCATCACCTCTGTCCTTAGCTTCCTTTCCTCGTCTCAGGGTGACCACTATTTTTATCATGTCATTTTATATCTACAAAGTCCTTGCAAGTGTTCAACAATTCACTCTTCAGACTGATCTTCCATTTTCTGGATAAGGAATTAAATTTCTTTAGTGGATATGAAATGATAACAAACCCTTTTCACTCAGGGACAAGTTGACATGAGAAGAAGTTGCAATGCAGAGGCTAACACATAGTAAGTGAAAATTGAAAGTGCAGTACTGTGTAGGATCACTACGGTGTAGGAACAGGTCCTTCTTGTAGTTTTAGGTCTACCAACTGACAGCTTAAACAGACAGCTGTAACATGAACTACTGTTGAAGAACATCTTAGAGTTTACAAAGAAATTTTCATAGGGTCTTTGATCTAGTCTCCAACCTTATGTAAAGCCAGGATGGGTGACTAAACATGCAGGCACTGCACTGAGGGGTGTTGTCTGGTTGGACTGGGCACTGGGCTGCAAACTAGGGGAAGGCAAAAGAAGGCATTGGCAGAACGGGAGTGCAGTGGAGAGAGAAGTCTCTCTGGTCATGTCTATATTGGCATAAAAAACAAGGCCAGGATTTAGCACCAAATACTGGTCCGCATCCATTAACCATTGTGGGTTTGTCTTATATCAACAAGCACTCTCCCAGGGCATGGTTTGGGCCACACCATGTACTAGAACTGTTCTCAACAAGCAGTCTGGATGCAGTCACCATGTTTTAGGTGGAGAAGAAAGCTTAGAAGTGTGGGTGCAAGTCATGCAGGGACACTTGCAGGGCCAGAAAACAGACCTTGGCTTGTTATATTTTGTAATGTAGTCCTCACACTAGGATCATGCCAAACATACTGTATCATTTAAGAAATGCAGCTATTTTGAGCAGAAGGACCGATATTTGAGAAAGTGAGTGACACCGGTGAGGACAGATGTTTACTGATTCAATCTTCACATGCAAAACTGTTGGTGCATGTTCAAAGTCATTTCCTGAAGATATGTCTCTTGTTATCTTAACATCAGTAAACAGCGGCCCAATGTATTTTTTCATTTGTTGTGACTTGCTTCTCCAGATCCTCTCTCTACTCCAGGGACACAGTTACTAAATTTAAAGCTGCAAACAGATTTATTCTCTCTACACACTTATAAGAAACATTTAATTTTACATTGTCAGTTTTCAAATATTTCTATATTTTCTGGCTAGGTAAAACAGTAAGGAATTGGTGTAACTCAGAGATGAATTAATGGCTTGCTCACTAGTGCAAGCTCCTATTTTCCTCTGCAGCAGATATTGGGCGAGACATTTTGGAAGAGTTTAATCAAAATCCTCATCAAAAGCCAAATGAGTGGATTTTAAAGAAAGTTTAATTACAGTGGTCAAACCACCTGGCATGATTTGCTTGATTTGATTAACGTAATGAGGAGCACATTTAATGAGAAATGCATTAATTCATTCAAACAAGTGGTTTTATTAGAGGTATTAAGCATCAGCCCAGATTATGTACAGCAGAAACTATTATAGCAAAAATTGACTGAGGTCAAAGTAATATTCATGCCATAATTACAAGCTCTCAGCTGTAATCTACCAGTTGAACTTGGGCAGTGCTCATCATGACCAAAAAAGCAGGGTCCCTATTTTAAAAAGCCCCCAAAAGACACAGTTTTGGTTCCATTCCACAGCTGGGATCTCCATCCCTTTCGTTCAGATGTTCAGAAGATTTGGGAACTGGGATTGAGTTACCTGAGTTCCGGGTGTGATTACGCATGCAGATTTATTAGCAAATGATGAAGTGAGAGCTCAAAGGACCCCTGATATCACCCTCCACCCTCAAAGGAAATGGAGTGTTCCCCATTTGCTCTGTTTTATCTCCCTCCTGTCCTTGTGATGTCTTTCGGATACTCTTGTACCTGACCAGAGATAGAGTGACTTTGGGGGGAATTATTATTTTCCTTGTGGGGAAGGAAGCCTCCTTCTTGGAAAAGAAGAAAAATTGACCTCAAGCGGGAAATACTTGAGAAAAAGAAAAAAAGAGTCTCCTTTACAACCTGCTCTCTTCAAGTGCCTTTAAGCAAATGTCAGCCCCTATATTCCAACTTCCCTGTTTCAGGATCCCTCCCCATGGGCTTTACAAAGCACCCTTCACATGCATCCTCCTCACTGACACCACTTCTCCAGTGTCCCTTGCTCACCCCCCAGAAGAGCTGCTAATGCTCTACTTTCTCCTATGCTGCCCTGACCACTGTTACCTCTTTGACTTCTGCCACGCTTCCTTGCTTCCTTCAGTTCCCGAATTGTCGTTCCCGAATTGTCATTCCCGCAGTGTCTGCACCACCTCTGCATGAGCCACATCTCCTGCTGCTTTGTACTGCGTCCGTACAGCTCTGAAACAGCTTTGATTTTCAAGTGCTCTATGTCCAAGCCTGCTCGGTTGCCCGAGCACTTTTTGAGCGCTGTTGCACAGTGGACTTAAGCACTATCGATTGCTCAGTCTTTCTTCAGCTACCACTAGCAGCTTTGAAACTGTTCCCTAAGTGAACAGGAGGCTGGTCAAGGAGCTGAGAAGCAGACCACATGTCCAGTTACAGATAAGATCCTCTGGGGGTAGGTACATCCTGACATGTGAAGACTGGTATGGAGTCTTTACCTTTTGATTAAGTCAGCAGGAGTATGACAGTAAGGCACTATTGTTAGGGTACCTAAATGAATGTAGATGCCAAGGTTCACCTGCAGGTTTGGAAGCCTGGATCGAGACCTTCAAGAAATAAGCTGAAGTGGAGAACTAGAGATGTAAAAAAATAGTTTCAAGAATTTATTTGCTATATTAATGGAAGATGAGTAAGAAAACCATTCCTGCTGAGCTGAAAACCACAATCCGTAGGATTATTTCTGCCACTTGCCTTTAAACCACAAGAAGACATGAGTAAAAATTGGAATCAGAGTCCCTTGGTTTTAGAGAAATCTTGGGATGTGCCTGTATCCGGCTGCTGTACACCAACAGAAACCCATGATAATGGCATATAAACATTTGCACAGAGGAAAGCACTAACAGTGACGACCCCACCAGTACACTTAGGAAGGCTGTTTCCAAGGTAAAGACAATTCCATCTTGGAACAAGCAACCCAAATAGCATATACAGACTCACTACAGCAGCTGCCCCTTGATACCACATTTGGTATCCCTTGAGTGGAATCTAGGTGGGAAATCATAAAACATAAATCAGTAGAAGATCCTATCTTAAAGTACTTTTTCCCTCTATCTCCCAGCCCAGCCTTCAAGCAGGCAACTAACTTTGACAAACTTATCTGAAGAAAATTTCCCAAGGACCAATATATCTGACTATATCAGAGTGATAAATGCAAAAAATTGCAATTTATCTCCATAGCCCTCACAAGGAACATCTTATACAACAGAACTGTGAAACCAATGGATCCTTAGCATGTCCATCCCCAAATGCAAACTACTTCTTCCTAGGTATCATGTGCATTCTGTACCACAGTGAACTCACTGCCAATCAGTGTGTGAAAGAAAAACATAATTAATATTAAGAGAATGTTTCCCAAAACATCCATTCACCCTCTGATCATTCAGTCCTCATCCTCAAGGGAATCCTACAAAAGAAACCGGAAAGACTATGATGGGATTAAAATTAATAATGTGATGGAACATCAAAAATTGTTGATTCCAACAACAATGCTGATTTTATGGCACATTACAATTTACCTCAGATATGACTAAGTAATCTCAGTTTCTCAGGAGATAATTACCTGCACATTTCTTCCATCTCGTGTTCAGTAGAGCTGAAGACCTTATTACCGCTCCTTTTACTATCATCCCTTCTGTTCCTTTCATCTCAAAGTGCCCAACTGATTAATATAATGAAACTGAACTCAGAAAAATTGCTTCCAATCTTTCCTTATCTGGGAGTTTGCTATTTATGTCCCTGCTTCTGCTTTTTTGCCACTTGGACTTGTTTGTTTTTTCGTATCAGGTATACTGATAACAGATACTGCCTTTCTCCACAGATACTCCTTCTGAGTGTTATGACTCTTCCCTAGTTAGTTAAAAAACTGCCCAACTGGCCTCCACTTTGGAAACATCAAGCATGGTTCCAGATATGGCTCCAGTTCTGACTCACAGATTCCTTTCTGAATATTTATATGGTTTTTAGTCTGGCATTATCCAAGCTCTCAACTACTTCAAAGAAATATTTGGGTTTATGTAAATAGTAGGAGCACAACTGGCCACACATCAATCGCTACTTCTAAAAGGAAAGGAAGCATTGTTAACTGAGACCTTTCTAAAATGAAAGTGAAATATTATGCAGAGGAGATTCAGGAATATATTGTTCAATACAGAACAGTTATGCACCACCCAATCCAGTCAGACATGAAAATTTTGAGTGTTATTTGTCTCTGATACTTCACAGCTACTGGATTGGTCTTTGGCATTGCAGTGATGTAGTAGATTATTTGTTTCTCTCCTTCATCCATGGAGCTCCAAGCCCCCATAATTTACTTCCCTGCATCTAAATTCACTACCTTAACCCTGTAACAACTTACAAAAGGTTTACCAGTATCTTAGAAAGGGACTTGATATAATTTTGCCCAGGAAATTTCACTGTGCAGTCTCACACGAATTAAAATATATAGACCTATAGAATAGGATGATATGTTTTAGGAAGTATCAAATAAGCCAGTACACAGAACTCTGAGGTAACGTGCAGATCTACCACCTTCTGCTGAATACCATACACTTCCTTGGACTTGCAGAAGTAGCGCATATTGCTCTGCTTGCACAGCATGCAGTCTTTGATGCACACTTGGAAGTCATTCTTTGTAAACAAGTACCTAAGTTTCACATCCAGGGCAGAAGTTCTACACCCTTTTTCTTTCACCAAAAGACACTCAAAGAAAATTCAAGACAGGATTAAGGAAAGGATTTTAAAATTAGGGGTTATCTGTGACCCTGACCACACATGAGACCTGTAACCTTAGCATTACCATGTACAAAGTAAATGTTTACCCCCTGTGTGCCTGGCACCATGGAAAAGCTTGGGGAATGTATGGAAAGGACTTTTTGCAGGTCCAAAAGAAAAGCAGGCTGCCACATCCCCTTCTCCTACTCAGATACAAACCAGAATCTTGCTTCCACCAGGCAGTTTGTATCAGTGGGCTCTGCTAGACAGTACAGAGGCAACTGTCAGCATTTATAAATGGGAATTGCTAACACAGCATTCACAATGGCGAAAGCAAAATATTTGCAAGAACCTAAAAGGCTGGGCACTTAAAGCAGCTCTCCACACCGGCTTTCATTAGCAAGGTGTACAAAGGATGGGCACTCTGCTATTGGTCTCACTGCTGGCCCCTAGGAGATTGAACCTACAGTGCATCATACTGATGTCCCAATGAGACGTATTTAATTCCCTTCTCTCCATTTGGCTGTGCCACTGCAATGAAAGTTTCTGCAAGAAACTGAGATGTTTCTGGAGCAGTAAAATAGTTCCTGCCACTCACAAGCCAGTGTTTTACTGTGCTTGTGGCACCTGCCCCAGGGTTGGTACCACCATCAGCTTCTAGCAAGCTAGATGGCTTCTGACTTGGCCATCTGGTTTTGATGACCAAGAGCCCACTGTAACATCTTTCTGCACCATTGCAAAATTGCAGATCAGGGCACCAATCATTGGAAGAAACACACAAATTTAGCCCATTAGTGGCTCAATCTTGTTTCCCACGCACAAGTGAGTAACATGAGACCAGTGTTGGGGATGGTGGGGACAAAAGGATGCAGCATGAAAATAATGTGAGACAAGGATGCCCAAGCTGGCAGGTGATGAAAACCAGCTTCCATCCACCCAGGCAGCAGCAGGGTCCCTTCTCGACAACCCCATGGCAGGGAGAGGTGGTGGGAGAGCAGCGCATGGTAGAGGTGCAGCAGCCCTTACCTTCTCATTCTTCCTCTCCTCAGCCTTCCCGGCAGGGCCAGGGGTGATAGGGCCAGCCAGGGGCCCGCCACCCGCCTCGCCGTTGAGGTGGGCAGCGCTGACATTGGGTGGGGTGATGGCGGCGGCAGCTGAGGTGAGGGGGATAAGGGGCCGGGTCCCCGGGATGGGCGGCTGGTGGCCGTGCTGCGGGGAGATGGCGGGGTGAGGCCGGATGGCTGCTGCTGGCAGGCGGGAGGGTGAGCTGGGCGTCCGCAGGGGCGAGACCGTGGCGGTGGGCCGCTCTGGGGCTGGCACCGGGGGGTGAGCTGTGGAGGGAGGACAGAGCATGATTAAGCCTCCCATGCACTGACAAACCTGGCCCTTCAGTGGCCATCGCTGCCACAGGGTGCCAGGGCCTGATAGAGAGCTAAGCTCTTAGCATTAACCCAGGATATCTTAGCCTGTAAGAGTTTTCAGCTAGATCCTAGAAATCACCCTCCTGGTTGCAAAAAGCCTGCCTGCAGTCACCAAAATGTCCGGTCCTCCCTAGTGATGTGACTGGGGAACACTCTGACCACTCCTGTCCATGCCTGGAAATAAATAGCAAGCCTACTCTGTTTTTAAAATATCTTATCTCATTCCAGTTGAGCTGTGGGACCTCCAGGATCCCTTTCTAACTTAATAGGGTTTGGAGCAATACTACATGGGATCTAAAGGGTTAGCCCAGCTGATCCACACCAACATGGAAGAGAGCAATTGTAAAGGAAGGTCTTTTGTTTCACCCCTAACAAAACACTGTGCTGCACAAGATAAATTAAGCAGAAATCCATCGGAGGATTTCTGAACTTGGTCTCCTCTCTGGCAGCAAAGTCCTCCAGGGACTATGCAGTGCCTTTTAGTCGTGCTGCCTCTGCTGAGCAAACCCTGCCTACAAGCACTAGGAACCAGGAATTAGCGCTTGTCTGTTTAACAGTGACCACACACACACTGCCAAGGTCAGCTCTCCAGGGATTCAGGAGCTTGTTGCATGCCTCATGTTGCAAAAAAAGTGTGACAAAGCTCCAGGTCTGTTTCCACAACGATGTTGCCTTTGATTTCCAAGTTGGCTGACTGCTTAGGGGTAACCTACATACAGCTCCACTTCAAGTATGTACAGGGCAGAAGCTGAGTCCACACTCAGATATTCCTTCACTTAAATGAGTCAGCCGTAGGACTGGCTGGAAAATGCCCATTTCACAAATGATTTCAAGGTTTCATAATCTGGTTTAGTTCTGTCTCAGTGCAAAATTTGAACTTTTGAACATTTTTCTGAGCACAACCTACTCACCCACCCCATAATAGCCTCTATTCTGGTTAGGGCATTCACCTGCAATGTGAAAACATAGGATCTGGTCACTGCACTGTTCTCCTCTGCAGAGCACAGCTCTGGGCAGCTGCCTACTCCCTTTGCAACTTGAGCCAGGACAGCTTGTTTGGTTGAACTACATCCATTCCTGACAAAAAGCTTTGAACAAGAAGCATTTTTCTGGAAAATTTCTGACCCACTCCGACCTGTGGTTTTCTTACAAATTGATCCGAAGGATACATTTTTACCCAGCACCAGCTGGAGTTCACTCAATCTATAACTAAACAACAATGCTAGAACAACTCAAACCTCTATTTTCTGTTTCTATGGTTAACAGCAGCACCCATTACCAGGGATTGAAATGATAAGGAGTGCCATTAATCATACTCACTACACCAGCTGAGCACTCCTGCCAGGAGGGAATTTCATCCCCCAGCCTTATGTCCTATTATCCAAGGCGAGACTGAACATGATGGGCCAGCGATCATCAGATTAGCACCTCCAAAGTTTACATCATTCTCCCTCATGCTAACTCCATGACTCTGTAACATCATTTTTTATTAATGTTGCTTATAGCAAATCAACCAAACTATCATTAACCAGTCTTGGACTTGATGTGATTTTACCATGTAGCATGAGGAAGGACCTAGTTGTTATTACAGATGCCTTCAAGACTGTTCTTACTATTAGTTACCATTCCCACCTCCCTGGATTACCAAGAACATCCATTGGAAAGTGCAATTCCCTTCCAGAGAGTCAGACAGGGCACCACTGTTTATCTTTAAGTGATTCCCTCCTTCTGATTTTCCTTTTGGAACCTGTGTGATGAGCAACAATTGCTGCCAGAAATCTCATTTTCTGGGATGGTTAAGCTTGCAGGGTCAAGGTTTTGAACTACTGGTTGCAGGGAGAAATGTCTGGCTTTCCTAAATTTAGAGGAAAAGCAGAATAATGGAATTTCACTGCATGTACCTAGATGTAGAAGACTGATCTGATAATCATGTTAGGTACATTACTTCCTTCATATAGGACTCAGTGTTTCCAGACACAAAGGAAACAGAAAACATGAGAAACAGTAAAATAAATGGCCTGAGAAAAATCAGCTCTGAGTAGAGCTCTCACATTTTATTCTGTAATTTCATCTGCTTACTGTTACAATGTATGCCTGATCTCTGGATCTGGACTGTGCTGCATCAAACATGCTATTAATTAGCAATGCTCACTGAAGGCTATTTTTGTTCTTCACCACTCATATTTCATTTTGGGTGTATTCCTACATTAGTGGCCTTGTGCAAAATTGATTTGTTACTCATGTATACTGCAAGCCAACAGAAACGTGATTTGAATACTGTGCCAGCTTGCGTCTCTTGGAAAACTTTTCCAAAAGTCAGTGTACATTCCTCTGTCCTGCAGGACTAAAGAGACCTTTTGAGGGACTATGGTCCAAAGGATACTGGTGAGGACATCCATTATGGATGAAAATTACCGATAATCATGAAAAAAATCCTCTATTTTTCCTGGCAAAGGCTTATTTAATTTAAACAACAATCTCATGAACCTTCTGGAAGGGCTGGAGAACTCCCCGCTTAGAATGTTCTGGAGCAGCCCTGTGGTCCCTTGACCACGCTGCCTGCCAACTGCTTGGCACTTTAAGATGTCAGGGTGACCGGGAGGAGCAATCTCCAATCAGGGAAGCTGCTGGACGTGTGGCACACCAGCACTGTGGAAGGAAGGTATGGTGCATGCCAGGTGCATGAGGTAAAATTACCTGTCACCTCAGTTTCAGGAGAGTCCATCTGCTTGTTGGCATGGGCACAGGAGGCACCATGTGCACCCAAATGCTTCCTGAAAGCCTTGCCCAAGAGGGGACATTTCTACCTTTGCACTGTGGGAGTAGAAGGGCTTTTGGAAGGGTGTGACTTGAGAGGAAAGTAATACTTTCTAAACTAGACAAAAAGAGGATAAAACGATTATTCCCCTGTGTGACACAGATGCTGTGTAAAGTCCTGCCACTGCTTGTTGAGTCTGCACTGTTCGTGGTTCAGATTCACATGCATTTGATTAAATTTTCTTCCCTTTGGTCTGGACTGTGTAGGAGGTGAGATTAAAATGGTCATAATTATGCCTTCTGGCTTCAAAAGGTATGAATCCGTGACTTACACCACAGTGTATTTCCCATTTGTGCCTGCTCTGTTTTGTATCTAAGACCTCAGCTTTCAACAGCCACAGTCCTTACTGATCCACCTTTGTAAACAAAGTGGCTCACTTCCCTATAAAATATAAGAAACAAAATGTTTCAAATTTTGCTATAAAGCTCCACCACAGGATGTACTTTTACTTTATTCAACATCAGAGCTGTTTAACATCAGGGAAAGGGGAATAGATTGTACTCTAGAAAATTGTGCTGTACATCAGAAAGGGAGCCTAGAAAGAACAGAGGCCCCCTGGTGTGAGAAGTTCTTATTCTCATTTCAAAAAGGTGGCAGCATTTTTCAGATCTTTTGCTTTATCGCTAACACCGGGTCCCGTTATGCCTAATAAATACCTTTCATCCCTGAAGCCCAATGAAATGCTTCTTAATTTTAAGTCATGTATTACTCGCTCTGCGATAAGGGCAGTATTTTTCCGTCAGCAAGCCGACCGGATTCAGAACTGTTAATCTCCTCAGTATGCAGGGTGCTTGCTTTCACTCAGATAAATTGTATAAATATTTGTAAACACTATAATCTATTTCAGCTGTAGCAACAGAACAATCTGATAAACACAACGTGGTTCCCAGGGATCAATAGAAGCCCATAAATATTACAAGCAAATAAAACACACTCTATTCCACGTTGACTGAGCTGTGACTGAAAACGAGAAAGAAAGCTGCGGGGACAGATAGATTGGAGAGGCTTGTGCTTGAGGGGCACAACGTCAATCCTGCTGATGCAGGGTGAGAGGCACCGGCGGGTGTGCACGTACCCATCTGCATGGCATTGCGGGGCTGGCTGGCCGGCTGCTGAGCCGAGTACCTCAAGCAGTTATTCAGCTGCGGAGAGGCCGCCTGTAGCTGGGGATGCGTCTGAGGAGCAGTGATAGGAACAACCGGTCTGACGGCCGTGGCAGCGTTGGTGTGACCAGCCCCGATGGGGTGGATGGCTCCTGGGGCTCCTTTCGTTGTCGGAGCTCCTCCGGCTCCACTGTTCCTGGGCTGCCCGGCTCCCACTGGCACCCTGCATGGAGACAGGCACAGTGTGAACATGCTGCAGAGACACTGATACCCAGCCACAGTGTTGATAAGAACTCCTTAGGGGGTTCAACATGATACCCTCCCAGGTGTTAAAGTAAACTAAAATGTAGATATATATTTATCTCTGTAGGACAAAGTCATAAGCATGCTTGGAGGACATTTTCAACCCTTTATCCTATGGGAAGAAGTGCAGGGTAAAAATGAAAGAGGTAATTTTTCTCATCACTTTTCTTCTTAAGCTATATTTCTGGCTGAATAGTTTCTAGCAAGATCAGAAATCTAAATTCAGAAGAAATGGATATCCGCCAAATGTCATTCTGTGTGCCAGAGGCTATTTTACAGGCACTAATGGAGTGATAATTAAAACAGAGCCAGAGATCTTTTCTTAGGACCAAAACTGCATACAGTTGCACAGGGATAAAAAAAAGATAGGTAACACCAAATACGTGTGTGGCTGCTGAAGGGGTCTGAGAAGCAGCAGAGTTGGCAGGGCTTGGCTTGGCCGAGCACTTACCTACTGATGCAACCAGCCTGAGCTTAGACCTGCTAAGGATATGCAAAAGGGAAGGGAATACAGTTGACCTTACTGAAAAGAAAACCCAAACAATAACCAAGCCCTCTTTCACTGCTCACTTAAACTGTATATACAGCTTGTATTTCACCTGAGTGGCTGGGTAGACCTCAGAGGGAAGGAATATGGTTCTTTCTCCTAGAGTAGGTCTTAGTCCTCTTACCACAGAGCAAGAAACTCTCTGATCAGGGCAGGAGGACACTGGGGAGGACAAAACAGCAATGGACAAACTCAGCTGCTTCTCAGCAGCTCTGAGTTTCTTACTCAGGTTTCTGAGTAATTTCCTTCCCCAGCAGTAGATGCCATGAAACCGAGGGATCATTTTGTGCTCCTCTCCTACCCTGGGCTGCTCCATGTTCCAAGGTCCTCCTCCAGGAAAGGACAGCAGGGGGGATATCATGCAGAACAAAGTATGGTGGAGGAAATAGAAATGAGACTGTGCAGGGGGTTAGTAAGCGAGGAGGAGAGGATAACAGGTTACAAAACCAACCTATGGGGGGTGTAATTGTGAGAACTTCAGGGACCCCAAAACTGGTATGTGGGAACACTGAGAGGAGAAGAGCAGAAAGAAGGACTATGCTGAACAATCTGATCTGATTCAGAGAACAAGACAGAATAAGTAACCCTAAGAAAAAAGTGGAAAGGGGAAGAGCCAAAAGAGTGAAATTCTGATAGAAAGAGACCAAAACACAGGCTGGAAGATATGGTCCAAAAGTGCAAAAGATATCCATTCCCTCTGCCCAGTCCCTCCTCTCCATAAAACCACAGGAGATAAAACAACACTGTGGTGTCATGGACTTGACTCATCTCATGGCACAAGGTTTGCCTGGATTACATTTTGCTAAATGAATCTGAGTTTTGTTTTTCCTTCCTTCAGATTTTTTTTTTCATCAGCTTCCAGCTAGGGAAAAGCTGGGAATCCCACCAGATGGGAATCTGGACTGCCTGTCATCTGCTGTAAAGAGCTGGCAGGGTAGCAGCAAGGTTCAGCTGGAGCTGGCTTGGCCACCTGCACTAGATTGATTTTGCCAGAAAAGCACACCTAAGAGAGAGATATGTTCAGGCAAACATGCACATCAACAGGTACAGAATCTCGCACAGAGCTGGGTAGATGTTGAATGTGGCAAATTTTCTCTGCTGCCCTGTGCCTGTCTGTACATCTAAAGGGTCTTGTCCTTTTTCTACCATGCTCTGCTTACAAGTATGCTTTGACAGCTTATAAATCTAGTTCAGTGCTGTTAGATTCACAGGCGACTTCTTTTGCTTGGGTTGTGTAGGAAGTGGCAGAAAAACATATATGAATCTAATCCTCTGCTTTGCTGTGAAAGGGGAACAAAGTTAGTTGAAAGTGCAGCAAATACGAGACTGCCGCTATCAGATTTTTCTTGCTGTTCTCACTGAGGGTGATTTACACAGGAACTTAATTAGCTCACAGGATCATAAATATAATCATAAAGCTGCTTTCGGGTTTTGTGGAAAGCACTTTTGCCCTTTAGCACTTTTCTCTGTCTTCTTCTAGCTGTGACATGCTGTATTTAATAAAGTCTTGCTGATTCAGATCACCAACCCTTCAGCACAAACTTCTTTACTAATTAAGAGCTGAAGAGGCAAGGAGTGAAGGCAGCCAAGGGGCTCTATAAAATCAGGTAAATACATTTAGGTTGATGAACAGTGAAGAACCCACGAATTAATGGGGTTTTTCTATTGAAATGCAATATTAGGACTGTCAGTAGGCTTAGTTATTGTCTTCTGATCTGTTCTTAACTTATGGTCTTTCTCAGTCCTCATATTACAAACTTGACATAAACTGAAGATGGAACAAACCTGGATCAATTCTTCAAGATCAACACTGTCTGAGTTGTGAGATGCCTTTCTCTGGAGAGGAGTGAAAGGTGGTGGAGATTCTGTGCATGTGGGAGGAGACACTGGGAGCATATGAGCAGGAGTGAGTTTTGTTTTCAAACTTACAGTTGCTCTACAGGAGATACTGGCATGCACATGGCAACGTTTATCTGCAAGGAGCACATGGGGCAAAACAGTCTGCAACACACTAATGAACTTTCTCCTCAGCTTGCAGACTATTTCAGAGTGGGCTCTAGATAAGAAATGACCTTTGATTTGGTGTTGTCTAATACCGAACTCTGACAAACAGCATTTGTCCCCAAATGTCATTTTCTCTTCTTCTGCAACTGAGATAGAGGTAACTAAAATCAGACAATTTAATAAACTCTCCTTCTGAATTTTAACAGTTCAAACATTAGTCTGGATACAAAGAATCCAAGATCTTTGATTTAAGGAAAACAAAATCTACACGAGGAGCTGCTGAAAAGCAAGACAGAAGCATTCCTTATTTTGTTTATCTCTGTTACATATCCAGTAGTTTTACAACAATAAAAAGATCACTAACCACCAGATTCTTTACAACAGTAAAACCTGGGTTCATCAGACTTTGTAAAGTCAGAGGTTGTAAATGTCATTATCTAACACAAATAGTGAAGTATTCTGAAAACATGGATAACTCCAATGCTACAACCAGCAAGTTTCATTATCCAGGTCTCTAGTACCACTAGAAAATTTGTGGAAGGGGAATGTGATTTAAAAGCAGAGCTACATTGTTTTCAGCATCCTCCAGACACAGAGTGTCTCTCAGCCCCAACTCAGGCATATCCACCTTGGCCAGTGGTCCTCACCTTGAAACAGGTGTCACATAGTTGCCTGGGAAGACACCGGACATCCCACTCCTCAGAGACGTCCCCTTGAACCAGCCATCCTGGCACTTCTCAATGACCCGGTACATCTCACCTTTGCGGAGCTCCAGCTCGTCGTTCTTCTGAGGCTTGTAGGCATACAGGGCTAGGTAGCTGCAGGGAGAGGTCACACGAGAAAAAAGCACACAACTGACATCAAACATCGCCTGTCCCTCTTTGACTACAGCATCACAGAGCAGAAAGTGAGCGGAAACACTGCTCAAAAACAGTGGTTAAAAAGGGACATTGTTGCAGCACACCAAACAAGGAATGGCAGAAACAAAATCAACAGGATGCTAAGGGAAGGGGGAATTTAGAAATCCATAGAATATTCTTCTTACAAAGGGCACAACCAAAGCTGAACACCACCACAAAGCAGCACTGAAGTTATGGACTTAGCAGTTTCAGAAGGACAAGGCAATTACAGAGACAGCCAGAGAAACCAGGACTGGAGTGGGAAGACTGCAGAGCCTAACATCTGGATGAAGTATATATTCATATGCTTCAGGGTGGGAGCCACCTCTCCTGTGGATTTCCAGAAGAAACTTTTCTTATGCATAGACTACTTCAAAAACACTTAAGGCAGCTTTTCTTGCAGCTTTTTCGATGCTATTTATGCTGGCCAGTTTTAGAAACAAGACATCAAACTGTTCTGATCTGGTAATTCTTGTGTCATGTGGGTAAACCAAAAAGTGATAGAGGGCCAAATTCTGCAAGGGGGTTTTTACTTAAGTAAGTGAAGTGGTAGAAATTGGCTTTGGAGGTTTTGCTTCTAAGTATTCTAATAAATCTTTAATAGAGGACCCAATACGTAGAACTTTTTATTTATTTAATTACAGCTTTTACTTATTCCCTTTGTTTAGAATCTTCCTTTTTATCTCTTTTTTGTTCTTCCATCACTACTTCAGGGATGTGTCTAATGTTGTGAAATGACTACAACTTAAAGTCCCTAAAGATATTCTCTCTGCATAGAGAGATCCCTGTTGAAAATTAAGAATGACTGCTTGCACTTTGGGGATAATGGAAAGTTGGGATAGGATAGCAAGAGTGCACACACAGACCAACGCTTTCTTTGTAAATACCTTTTTTTTTCTTTGTACTCTCATCTTTCTACAAATGCAAAAAGGGACTTCTGGTAATTCTTGATCAAGGTTGTGCCTTCCTGAGCTTTTTTAATTTGTGCTTTAGAGGCAGTGCAGAGAGATCAGGACAAATGGGGAAACACAGAAAGTGAATTTACACTACAAAGTAGAGCAGAATGCTCTTAGGCTCAGAGGTGGGTGAGAAGAGGCCTGCTGCCCACCTTATAGCAGCGAATCATAGAAATAATGAAAACTATAACCATTGTGATTGTAGACTTGCAGCCAATAAAAATGATACATGGCTTTTTCACTTCTGCTCTCCAGGAAATACAATTGAAGAATAAATCGTGTTAGTTTTCCTGATTCTACTCCTTTACGGTGACAGTAGATTTCCTTATTTTTATTCTGAAGGCAGTAAATAATCAGCAGTAATGAGCAGAATATGAAATATTTGGTAACAGGTCCGTGGGGCATACTTAGGTTGATGTGCCCAGCTCTGTTTACCATGTGCATGGGTTATGAAGTCCTAATCAGAAACTGTATTTCATTAGTCAATAGATGGGAGAAACCATCCTGCACATCCTTTGTTTAGCCTATGTAATCAGGTGGTCCTGATGGAAAACATGAGGCTGCATATGAACTGAAGAACATGAAAATACATCACCCTCACATGAAATAAGGTTGCATGCTTCAGTGCTAATCCTTCAACACTGAGCTCTGCTAGGACATAATGTAAAGTGCCAGAGTGCATACACTCTAGGGAGCAGAAAGTGTGGCTCTGACTACCCCTTTTTAAGTTGCTGCTTACACAGGGCTTATATTAAGAAGCTATGGGTAATGCGAGGGGTCAAGGACAGAGCATTTTAGATAGAATCTCCTAGCCCTTTCCCCAAGGGGCTACATGTAATAATGTAATTTACAGGTTGAGATGCTAGAAGAAGGTGCAAGTAAAATTACTCTAAGTGGATCATAGGCTGCTTCCCCTTGTAGCTATCTCCAGCTCTTCTGTTAGCTTCTTTCTGTTCCTTCCTGCAAATTCTCCCAACTCAGCCTCTAATAAGCCTGAATATCCAATATCACAATGAGCCTAAACATCCTCTGGAAGGAGTATCAAAATCCTTGCAGAGACTAAAAGAAGGTGTACAACGGCCTTCTGGACTCCATGTCAACACTGACCAACCTCTGTGTGGAGAAACTGATGAAAACTCGTATGTGATAACCACATAGTGTGACCCTGGGACTTAGGGAGGAGGTGGTTGGTGCTTTCCTCATGGACTGGAGATCCCAATACCTACATGGGGACAGTGAGAATGCTCATCCCTGGGGTTTCCTCTATTAGCCTGCAAAGAAGCAGGGCCTCCTCCAAACCCAGTGACAAGCCCAGCCTGGGTCTGCCTGGCCATGGTTGGCAAGCCCTCTCCATGGGGTCAGGTGTACGTGCCATGTACAGCTCCCACAGCTCCTTCCTAGAAGGGAGGGAGCTGTGGGAGACCTGGCAGGATGCCTACTCTCATACATGGCTGAAAATTTGAGTGAAGACAGCTTTCCTCCCCAGAAAGCATTTCTGGGCTTTCCCTCTAGCAGGGAATCAGTCTAGTGGTCCTGTTTGCTGGGGTTGATTTTGTCTGAAGCCAAAGCCTTTGGACTTGGACACATTTTACAGTTAGCTAGATTTTAGGCGTGAAACTTTGCCAGGAAGCTCTCTACAATCGAGAAGAAAGTGCTAAAACAACAATCTGAAATCTCTCAAAATGCAATAGCAAGTTATTCTGGGCTACACGAAACAATGAGGCTAAGGGGTAGGGACCAGGACCTAGAAGAAGCCAAGATGTTTATTAAAAACTCCCTAAAAAAAGGCCTAAGCAAGAAGGTAGCTCATGTTCTTGGCCTTGGGGAGCTGCCTATGACTCTACTTATAATAAAGATACCCCAGGGCTCTGTCTAGGGTTGTACCTCCCCAGTTCTGCTACAGCTTTCAGATAACGTTTCCTCTTTGACTGGAACTTGGCTTGCAAATGCAAAATGACAGACTGGATTACAAGGCTGCTTCACGAGGGAGATGTCAGGAGAAGCATGGGAGGGAGAAGGGGAGGTTTGCTGAGGCACGGAGGCAGGGGCATTGCCAAAGAGCTGGCAAATGTCCTGATTCAGCAACAGAACACTGAAAATGCTGCCAGTTACTGCTTCTTATTCCAGGCAACGTTTGAAATAAATCTGTGTCCCACTACACACCACACAGGCTGTGCAGGGCAACCACAGGTGATGATGAGATCTCTTTGTGATATGGGCAACCCTTCTGGCATGAAGATCTCACCTTAGTAGCCAAGAACAAATTTTTTTTGGTTCTATTCCCCCATAAAGCAGATTTGCTATGCTATTTTTGGATTTTATTTGTGAATTCAGACCTTGTTTCAGCCATATCCTAAAACTCTGGAAAAATGCTGGTGTGCATATGTGTGTGCATCTATACAGTACCTTTCACAAGGTATATGTGATGAGAGGAAAGGGTTCAGTAGTTTAATTAGACAGGTACCAGATAAACCAACCAGGCTAGAAGAGATTTATTATAATGAAGTATACTCTTTCTGTTCTGTATCTAGTCAACCTTCTGTTATTCTATACACTATTCAATAAGCCCATATGTCCATGATATGAAATTCATTCATTGCCTTTGTTTATGGCACTGAAAAAATGCAGTTGAGTCATTTTTTCTGGTTAATGATGAATGTATCAGGTGTTTGATTGCATGGGACTACACCTTTTTAAGAGCTTTAAATGAAGGTTTTCTCTAGCTGAGAGGCATTCAGTTTCCTTCACAGTGATTCATACAGCTGTAATAAATATACCGGGAGTCTAAAAGGGCTCACAGAGAAAGGAGGAAGTCTTGCTTTTCTCTACTCATTTTTCAATTTCAGCAGAAGCTGGGTCATGTATGAAATTGTGATCTCTTTCTTCTCAGAATGCTCCTGAGCTCAGATTCAGGCTTTCAGATTTCAAGCACAAGCGCACATGATTGGAAACAAAGAGCACACAGTGAATGAGATGAGCTGCTTACATATTGAGGGGGAGCTGGACCTTCGGTGGTGTTCCCTGATCTCCAATTATTGCACTTGTCCTGGGACCAGCCACTGTGGCTGTTCCAATCGAAGAGGAATCCTGAAAATACACAATGAAGAATATATGAGGATTAAGATGAAGCCCACCATTTCCTAAAATGTTACGTGGTGAAGGCACAGAGGAAAAAATAACATCTTTTATCAATTTCCATACTTTCTAACTTCATGATACTGTATTAAAAAAGACATCTTTTAGCCTGACACATTCTAAAAATACACTTCTGATGTAAGGGATATTAGGTTATTAGAGCATTTCCATTTCCCTGTCAAAGAAATTCAGTTGTACCTTGCATACAGATCTTAGAAGTTTTAGAATGCAAAACTACTTGACTGCTTTGTAAAATCAGCTCAACATGTACATCTCTGCAATAATACCTTCTCTGATAAAAGCAATCATTTCCCCTCAAAAGCTTGATTTTAAATTTGTGATCCTTCAGTTAATGGTTATGGATCTATGAAGAAGAAGATACTATTTGATTTCCAAAATCTCATTTCTGTACACTGTTTTTATCATCAGGAATATTCTTCTCCTTAAGAAAAAGGTGACAACACAACCCAAAACAGGAGTATCTCTGAATGGAGAAAGTTCACTCTGCTTTTACTCATCAAATAAGTCTCCACTCTCGTATAAGAGAACTGGGCAGACCTCTTCCAGCAATTAATGTTGAAAGGCAGCTCTAAAAGTAATCTAAAAATTCCTTTTGCAAAGCTTAATGCTCAGCAAAAGTATGTAGGGCAAAATTGTTTGAGTTGTCTCACCAAAGTCCTCAAGCATCTATGCCAAAAATGAATCCTGACTGGAAACTTCTCCTGAAATAATGCCAAGGCCTGTAGCAGCAGATCTTTGCTGCAAAGACAGAGCAGAGCTGGGCCGATGGGACTTGTAATGGTTTACTTGAGCAAAAGGCTTTTTTTTATTAAGTCTAACCAAATACTGCATGCACATCCATATGCAGAATGGCTCTACAAAGTAGGATCTAAAGTTTGTGCACAAATTGCAGGTTCAAACAGAGCCTGTTACATACAACAAAGATTCTGAGCAGTTCACAGACCTCCAGTGCAACTTTTCTGTTTCCAAATGCTATCTAGCAAACAGTAAATATTGATTAATTTTGGGAACAGAAACATAGGGACTTTTTTTGTGCCTAGAAATTATACTGAATTAAACCAAGATACACATTGCTACTTAATTAATGGATTTCGAGGTCAGCTCATTCCAAAGAAACCTACATAATTATTACAGTGTCATGTCTCGATAGAGCATTCCTAAGCTATATTGCTTTACTGTATCATTAACACAATATCATTAACACAATATCATTAGGAAATCACGCAGCAAAACATGAAGACACTGCTCTGTGATTCCATAGCTTTTGGCAACAAACAGCAAGCTGTCTTCTCTCTCACCGACATCTACACTCAATTACGAAGTTGTAGTGACAAGCACATTTCCTTTTTCTCATTATTTTCCCTTACTTTCTGGCTGATTGCTCAAACAAGGAAGGTTCCAGGCAGCTCTTAGTCCTATGTGTAAAAGCAAGCATTCTTTCCAGTTCTGTGACTAAGGCTTTATTAATCCTGCCTGTCATGTCAGTGAGGTAATATCAACTTGCAGAAAAAAACCCCCAGTCCACTCAAAAATGTAGGGATAGCTGGAGAATGATCCCTCATTTGTTATTTTGAGCTGGTTAATATGGTTAGGGATTGCAGAAGATGCTGGGTGAGAGGCCTGGCAGCTGCCTCATCCTAGAGATGAGAAATCAGCTGTTTCATATTTCTTCATCTTGTGCCACCAGCATATGCTGGCTCTGAACTCGAGAAATTGCCTCCAAGAAAACAGAAAACAGATCAGTCCCCACCCTTTCTTGGTAGGAAAATACACTTTGTTTTTACCTCATGGAAAAACAGAGCTGAGTGAACAGCCTCAGGATGCAACTGTAAAGGCAAAGATCACAGCAGTGTACAATAGAATAGACTAGACTCAGTTGGAAGGGATCTACAGTGATCATCTAATCCAACTGTGAGACCGCTTCAGGGCTGACCAAAAGTTAAAGCATATTGTTAAGGGAATCGTCCAAATGTCTTTTAAAATACTGCCAGGCTTGGGGCATTAACCACCTTTCTAGAAAGCCTCTTCCAGCATTAGACCACCTTCTCAGTAAAGAAATGCTCCCTAATGTCCAGTCTGAACCTCCCCTGGTGCAGCTTTGAACCATTCCCATGTGTCCCATCACTGAATACTAGGTAGAAGTGCTCAGCACCTCCAATTCCTCTCCTCAGGAAGCTGTAGAGATCAATGAGGTCACTCCTCAGCCTCTTTTTCTCAAAACAAGAGTCCTCTGCTGCTCCTTATAAGACATTCCTTCCAGCACTTTCACCAGCTTTGTTGCCCTCCTCTGGATGCATTCAAGAACCTTCACATGTTTCTTAATTTGTGGGGCTCAGAACTGCACACAGTATTCAAGGTGAAGCTGCACAAATGCATTTGACCAGCTGCTTATGCTGTGTCTGATGCACCCCAGGATGCAGTTTGCCCTCTCAGCCGCCAGGGCACACTGATGACATATATAGCCTGCTGCCAACCAGCACCCCCAGATCCCTTTCTATAGGGCTGCTCTCCAGCAGCTCCTCTCCAAATTTATACTTGTGCCTGGCATTACCCTGTCCTAGGTGCAGAACCTAATATTTCCACTTGATAAATTTCCTTCCATTAATCACTGTCCAATGCTCTGATCCATCTAGATCCCTCTGGAAGGCATCTTGTCCTCAAGACAGTCAACAGAACCTCCCAGTTTGGTAACATCAGCAAACTTGCTAATGGGGCATTCAACTCCTGCATTCAGATAATTGACAAACACAATAAACAGAACTGACCCTAGAATTGGACCCTGAGGAACACCACTGGTGACTGGTTCCCAGCCAGATATAGCCCCATTCACTGTAACCCTTTGAGCTCTGCCCTTCATCCAGTTTTTCACCCAGTGCACTGTGAACCCACTCATCCCACAGCTGGACAACCTGTCCAGAAAGATGCTGTGAGGGATGGTACCAAAAGCCTTACTAAAATCCAGAAAAAATACCTCCTTCACCTTTGCTTCATCTGCTAGGCAGGCGACCCTCTCATAGAAGGATGTCAAATTAGTTAAACAGGACTTTCCTTTCTTGAATCCATGTTGACTGTTCCTGATGACTGCATTATTCTTCAAATACCTTTCAGTAGTAGCCAGTGTAATCTTCTTATTTTTTCCAGGAATTGAGGTTACACTAACAGGTCTGTAGTTCCCTGGGTCTTCCTTCATATCCTTTTTTGTAGATTGAGATAACATTGGCTAGCTTCCAGTCAGCAGGAACCTTCCCAGACTTCCCAGACCTTTGGTATATGATTGAAAGGTTTCTGCCATATCTGCTAGCTTTTTCAGTACTCTGGGATGAATCCAATCAGATCCCATGGACTTGTGAACATTCAGCTCATAGAGCTGGTCCCTTACAATTTTAGTGTCCACAAATGGAAAGTCACTGTTCCCCCACTGTGGTCCTCCAATTCAGAGTATCAGGCAGTCCGAGGTCTATTGGTATAATTAAAGACTAAAGCAAAAACATGCATGTAATACCTCTACTTTTTCTTCATCCCTATTAGCCAGATGACCATCTTCAACAAGTGGTCAAATGTTTTCTTTAGACCTCCCCTTGCTATTAACAATCTTAAAAAAGCCCTTTTTGTTATCTGAAACAACCCTGCCCAGTTTAAACTCTGAGCTTTGGCCTTTCCTGTCTTCTCCCTGAATAAATGAAACATAGCTCCATACTCTTCCTGTGAAGCCTGATCTTCCAGAGAACATAGTTTCTTTGTCCTCCAGAGCACCACAAGGAGTTCCCTGTTCAGCCAAGTTGGTCTTCTGCACTGCTTGCTTGACTTAAAACATAGTGGAATTGCATGCTCCTGTGCTTCTAAAAGGTAGTTCTTAAAGATTGACTAGCACTTGTGGAATCAAAAGCAGATTCCCAGGGTACTCTGCTAAATAGCTTCCTGAATAGCTTACAGTTTGCTCGCACAAAGTTCAGGGCAGCAACTCTGCTGTCCTCCTTTTTCATTACACTGAAAATTTTAAACTCAACCATTTCATGATCACTGAACAAGACAGACACCTACCATCACAATCCTCATGAGTCCTTCTGCATTCACAAATAGCAAGTCTAGGAGGGCATCTTTCCTAGTTGGCTCACTGAGTACCTGTGACAAGAAGTTATCACATCCTACAAATTTGAAGAATTTCCAAGGCCTGCTTATCACAGCAGTATGATAATCCCAGTTATGTCTGGGAATTTGAAATCTTCCATAAGGACAAGGGCTACCAATACAGAAATTTCTCTTAATTACCTATAGAATAACCCATGGGTGCTTACATCCTGGCACCCACTACAACATCTCCTTGGTTTTCCACCCCCATAATCCTAACCCAGAAGCTCTCCACCACATCATCACTAACTGTAAGGGGTGTGCAACTAAACCTCTCCCCTACATATAGTGCCACACCTCCACCTCACCTCCCCTGCCTACCCCTCCTGAACAGCCCTCTATACCAGCACTTAATCATGGGACTCATTCCATCAAGCCTCACTAATACCAATAATATTGTAGCTCTGGGAGCTGATAAACACTTCCAGTTCACCCTGTTTGTAAGACAGCTTTCTGACCCTTCCTTAGCTCCTATGATCCTCTGTCCACACACCTCAGCAAAAGCAGAGTCTGCAGAGGTGCAGCCATCCCAGCCAGGAGTGCTCACTGCAGGCTAAGCCAGCCTGACTCTGCAGAGAGACGAGCTCAAGCCTGGAGAGCAACGCAGGTGTCTAAACATCATCTAGTTACCTGTTTGCACTGACAGTGATGGCTTCTGTGTCTTCTATATTATTGGAAGCATGAGCCCAAGCACTTCCAATGCGCTATTACGCTTGTACTAACATACAGTCCTAGGGAATAAGAAATCATGTTATTGTCATTCAGTGTTGCTAGTTGACAATGTTGCTTTCTTCCCTTGAATAATCCCAAAGAAATCTCCATAGTCCTGTAGGTCTCTATTCACCTGACCTATGGCCTGTTACTGTAACATTGCTGCATTTGATGCCAGCCCAGACCCTACGACCCATTCATTTTTGCCACTTTGTACAGCCTAGCATCATATGCATCCAAACTCTAAATCAGTGCCTGCTTCCAGGCTGTGCTCCTGCTTTTCTTTAGCTGCTCTTCCCTGCAGGCTGTGATACAATGGTGTACTTGCCAGTCTGCCTATGACCCGGCTTTTCATCATCAGGTTTTACTCCACAGGACCCATGGCCTGCCATTGCATTGAATTCTGGACCTCTGTTCACATCTTGACATTTACTTTCACACAAGTATTCTCTGCAGCTTCATCCACCTCTGTGCTCCTTGATGAATTCTGTTGGTGGCTGCCTGATTGCTACTGTGCATCTGAATGTTCACCAGCTTTGCATTTAAACTACAGTTCCCTGACACAGTTGGCTGAGGCTCTCTAAGCCTCCTCTTACAAGGTCCTGTTCTCTCTCTTATGTATCACTAATTAGCTCATATTAGAAGATACAATATTGCTAGATTATTTTGCAAGATAATATTTGCAGTAAGATTTTGAAGTGACTGGATTTTGTGAAAGAATAATCTCCTATTTCTTCATACTTTTGATTACTTTTGTTGGAAGCTTATCTTTCCACTTTCCACTCCTACAATTTTTTGTGAGTCTTCCCAGCTACTGGTAACACTAATAACCCTCCTGGAGAACAGAGCAGACCTTTCTCCATCACAGCTGGTAGTGCGGCTTGGTTTGCTTTCTGTCTTTATTTAGCCCTGGAGTCAGGGCTTGTAGTTTTGCTATTGTGATCTAAAGCACAAGGTACTAAACATGTCTTTCTTCCCTCTTCACCTGCTCAGGGAACAGGAATCCGAGACAATGCTCTGATTTTTTTTTTTCTCTGCTTTCATACCTTTTGGGAGGTCTGTGTGTCACATCCTTCCTTTCTTATGGCATGTCCCTCTGTGATCCACCTTCCTGTGGCACTAGGCATGCAAATACAAACACGCACAGGCATTACACAGGGAGGGCTCAAACATCGCTGCATTTGTGTCTTAATCCTTCTTCCATCTCTGCTACTCACAGTTGCTAAGCCCTACCCAGGAGGGCATATCTCTAATAGCCGGGTTTTTAAGAGGCATATGGGCACCTATTGATAAAAACAGGCACCTTGTAGAGTTTTCTCAGGGATGCATTAAGAAGCAGTTCGCTGTCTGACTCCCATGGATTTTATTGCAATCTAAGTAATAAGAGTCATTTCTGAAAATGCCATTTGGTGCCCCTCTCTATCCTTATGAGCCTCTAATGCCTTTAAACATTTGGCCATTGAGTTTCCAGACATGACCTGCTGGGAAATCACACTGTAGCACATCGCTTGATTAGAATACCATTTACCCTAATGGTGGCATGCAGTTTTCTGAACTAGACACTGCCAACTCTCATACCATTTACTTAGGCCACTAAACAGACAAATCTGACTTTACCATGCTCCCACTCCAATCTGGCATCCTCCAAGTACCACTTACCACTGCTGATGTTTTCAGCTCAACAGCAACAGCTCTTCTCTTTCAAGGGACAATACAGCCCCAGCTGCCAGCCAGCAGGAAAAAGCAGCTGCACAAAGGTATGCTGAATCACAGAGTCACAGAATGATAGTGGTTGGAAGGGACCTCTGGAGATCATCTAATCCAACCCCCCTGCCAGAGCAGGTTCACCTATGGCATCCAGGTGAGTTTTGAATGCCTCCAGAGACGAAGACTCCACAACCTCTCTGGGCAGCCTGTTCCAGTGCTCTGCCACCCTCAAAGTAAAGCTTGAAGACTACCTCTGAATATCTCTGCACTAATTCCTGCTTCTTTGTGCCCACTGAGGAACACAGCAACATCGGCTGTACTGTGGGAGGATAAACCTTGAGTAAAACTCCCAGACTATACACAGAGGCACAACAATGCTGCATGACAGATATCTCACTCCCAGCTCATGCTATGCTGTGTTTTTATCACCAGCTACTCCGGTGTAGTAGGTGATTATGTGCCCATGGGCTGAATAATAATATAAAAAGACTTCTTGCTTTTTGTTTGTAAACACAAAAGCCTCCTTATGACCACTGAGACAAAACTTCCTTGTCCCTCCAGCACTTAAGCTCATGTCTTACAGAAACTTGTAACTCCTGCCTTGAGGCCTTCTTAAAAATTGTCTGTTTCTTCCTCTCAGTCTCCATGTTGGCTGTTACACGGAAACTTTATGTGAGGACCAAGAATGAAGAAAGGCTCTTTAAAAAGGTATCTTGGGGCTTGGGTAAACTTGATCTAGGCCTAGTAGCAGTATGGTCCTCTGGAGCAAAACAGCAATGGAACACAGGGGCCCTGCTCTCGGTTTCCACACAGCATTTCCAACACTGTTTTTAGATGCCTAAGTAAGTCACAGCGCCAGACACCATTCAGGTGTCATGCAAAATGAAGAGAGCCAAAGCTAGCTGACAAAAATGAACTTTGTAGACAACTGTCCAGCCTGTGGGTCAGCATTTCCTGGTGGGAACAAACAGTCTGACAGTCTCAGAAGTCACCGCTACATGTCTAGGCTCAGATGGATCTCATACCTTCTCCAACTGATAAGTATTATTTGCAGGAGAACTACAGGAGCATCAAAACAAATTGCACTTTAATATATATGTAATGATACATTTCTATTACAGTTTATAGCAGGTACTCCTGGGTAAATAACACACTGCTGAGATGTTGCTGCCTCTTGTGTCAGCTCTGACATATATTTAAAAGCAAACCAGCCTGGCAAAACGTTACTGACAAGCCCACAGAGACCAGCATATTAAAGGTAATAACCACTCATCTGGGCTGAAACTTTATCTCGAATTCATTCCTTTTCTCTCTTCCCATCCACACCTCTATGAAAGCATAAGAATTAGTAGTCTGGACTTCAGGCATAACCGAGCTTTTTGTCTCCATTGTAGATTTACTTTAGATTTTCACCAGTACTTTAAGGCCACGTTTGTAGTTTAATTTGAAAAGACATGGTGCCTGTGGGGATTAGTGAAGTGCTTGCAAAAGCACGGGATTCGATCTTGGAGGGGAATAGAAGTCATGAAGACAGTGATAAAGCTAGGAACAGAGCACAGTGATATTGCAGGTTGCAGCAGCCTTCACAGTAAAATAATTGCTGCTGCTATCAGACGAATGTTCTTACCTTCTAGAAAATCACCGACCAGAAATCTCTATTTTGACTTCAAAGCAAATCCAGCACTGTCTCACCACAGGGCACTTATCATATTCATTAATTCACAGGAAAATTTCTTTTAATGTCTTGAATGCATATTTACAGCTTACTTTAAATTTCTCTTTAATATTGCTTTAAAATAAGACAAAAGCACTCAAACATTCAACTCACACAGGTTGACATACCGTCCTCTGGAAATATCACAAAAAATAGACTAATTGTCTTTAAGATTCCTGTGACTCATTTCTCTAATTCACTGACTCCATAAAACAGTGACTGTGGCAATCACTCTAGGCCTTAATGTTCCTAGAAATAACACATTATCACTTAATGCATGGTAGTGCCACCAAGTATTGATGAAAAGTGTTACTTGCAAGATCAAGTAGCCTCATCAAATGCTAATTACCAAAGTGGGAGCTGAAATGGATTTACCAATTCTAGAGTAAGACTTTTTCTTCCATAATGGTATGTGTGTAAAAAACCAAATGTGCTTGATAACAGATGCAGTTGCACAAATAGCTGCAGCTGCATAAATAGCTGCATAAACACCCAGTTCCTTCCTGCAAAAACTTGAACTAAATTTATATGTTCTAGCATTTACTGAGGGGTTCTTAAGACCTGAAAGTATCTGCGGCTGTGGATGGAAACGAGGCAAAATATTATGCCAGCCTACTCTAGCACTACGTTGGCCCTGATTACTTTTTGGCTTGCAGTAGGCCAAAAACTCCAGATCATGTCTTTTGTGAATAGCTCATGGAGTTATGCAGAGAGCTGGAGAAGGTACATAAATGTATTTTCTGAGCTTCCACTTCTACTATCCTGCAATCTAAGGATGGCTGCAAGTTGGAAGAAGAAAAAAGAAAAAAAAGTATTTTTTGTCATCTCCTTCCAAATGTTTATCTGACATTACCATCCATAAAGCACTGACTATTCTGGTTTGCAGCTTCACAGTTCCCCCAAATGAGGACTAATTAAGCATCATGTGGATGAGCATCATGAGAATTATATTTTATTCAGCCTTGTTTCTCTCTCAGACTAACTCTCTCAGCACTGAGCACCAATGTCTAGCTCTCCACCATGAAGTTTTAAGTGGCTTTATAGTCAATAGTTTCTTGCAATCCTGGGATCAAAGAACATGAAAAATCAAATGCAGAGACAGGAAAGCTTAAAGTGAAAGCTTGACCTCTAAAAGATGTTAATTCAATTCCATGTTCATAATTACCCTTTTGATAACTGCATAACAAACCTATCAGGATCCTATACAATGCCTCCTGTAGGAAGTCCCCCTCCAGGGAGATAGTAGTGGTAAACAAATAAATAAAACCCCCAAACAAACAAAAAGAAAAAATACACAGTGTTCTCTTTAAATGTCATGCATGCATACATAGCATGTGCCGGATGGACAGGATTTTGTGGTATAGCGTAAATACCAAGAGAGTGCCCTGCTTGCCCCTGAGGCTTCCAAATCAGTAGTTGACTGGCAGGTAGAATAAAGCCTCAGGATTAGCCCTGCGCAAAAATGATTTCAGTGGCAAAATGTTTTTGGGTTACGACCCCGAGGAGCATGTGGAAAAAAAAACGTTTTTGTTTTACAGGCAACGGGATTTCACACACAGTTGAATAACCCTTCCAAAGCATAACCTTCCCTTCCTAGATCCTGTAAAAAAAATAGGTTTTGTGGTTCTTGAAAAATCTTTCAAAATGTATTTATGATGAGACAGATTATAGGATAAAGAGAAGACACTGTCTCTAAACTGGTAGTTTCTGAAAGGTGATTTTGCTTTGACCTGGATTCTTGGTAGTATATGTAATAAATCACTACATTGAGTCATCTTATGTGTCTCATTTGCAACAGTTTTGGCAAATAATGTAATATATCCCAATATGCACTAAGTATGTTCAAAGATCTACTGGCAGCCAATTAAAAATGCAGCTTACATGCCTACCCTTAACTCCTTCCTACAAAACCTCCACCAAGAGTTCTTTACAAAGTTATTTTAAATAGAGATGCAATGAATAGGCAACACTCTAAATAATTTAGGATAGAACTGGAAATGTACAAAGACCACGGAGTAGTTTAGGTTACACTTCAGCAAAATCTCTTATGCTGTTTTCATGACATATTTTGATACAAATGACAGAAACACAGGTCAGACTAATATTACTTCTCTTTTGCCATTTTGACCAGTGCAGCCTCGTGAGGTAGCTGCCCTTGATTTCAGATGTCTCACTCTCATTAATGGATGTCCAGTCAGTTGTCATTCACAGCCAGAAGCAGAGAAGGATGGATAGAATTTGGACTCCAGGCCAAAGCTGTAAACTACCTGAATTTCTCTTCTTTTCTCAGAGCCTGTTGTGCACTTGAAAATTCAAGGTTCATTTCCATACTCTGGATTTTATGTATAATCTGTATGCTTCTCATGGTCAGCACATTTAGGTTATCAGCCAAGGCTTGACCAGAGTTCTGCTATTACATTTTTGCAGCTAAAATTCAGCACTTCTAAATAACTGATAAGGAGTCATACTTCCAAATGATTTATATAGCGAGACACTTCAAGGAACATTTTTTATTTCAAATACTGACACTGTTTGGGACTGGGAGCGTGCAAGTCATTGTTCTCAGCTTTTCCTGAACATGTGGCCTCTGGTTAGGAGCCTGTACTAACACTCACAGATACAAATGGACTTCTGCATCATGATGAGTTGTTCAAAACACACGCAGAAGTTCGTTCTGTGGGGGGGATCCTTTCTTCCTATTCAGCTGTTATCCTAGTGTGCACAAAGCTACACTTCATTATTCATGAGATGCCTTTTCTTTCAAAAACCAGGGGATTTGGAGCAGTACTGACCTATGACCTTTCCAAATAGCAGGGAAGAATAATTCATAAGGGGGGAAAATGGAAGCAAGACAAGCCATCTGAGGCCTAGGCACAATTACTATCCAGGGGGACCTTCCCTGCTCCCCAGGGAGTGTCAGTTACGAACTGCTCCTTTGCACCCGTAACCTAATGCAGCTTCAGCTCCATCACAGGCCTGCAACACTACTTACATCTTCAATAAAAAGCCATTTTGCTATCATGATAGGACATTCTATTACCTTTTAGATGGAGATCTTACATTTAACGAGCGATATTCAGCATGTAACCAAAAGCATACAAGAAGTACATTTGGCTGCAAGTGAAATGAAGATCTCAGTATTGCTTCTTTGAAAAGAAATGCTTTGTATCATGGCTATTGGGGTCTTCCAGTCACTATTTTATCCAGCTGAGGTGGCTTGAAGTTGATTCTTCTACTTTTGAGCATCAATAGGTTTGCAGTCAATGAAGACATTTTTTAGACCATCACTTATTTCAAAATGCATCTTCGCTTTTGGGAAACAGCTGAGTTGGTTTTGCTTAAAGAACAACAAACATGTTGTGAAAGGCCTGTAGTCTTCAATTGTTAAATTAATGATATGCACAAGTGCTTTCAAAACATGTAATTTCATACTCTGGTCTGCATATCAGTGCTCAATACACATAAATCTGTGCCCTCCTGGAGAAGCAGGAGACTTATAATAGTCTAACAACTCAAAAAAAATAAAAAACACGTCAGCTCGGCATGAAAGTCTGGTTTCAATTCACAAAAATTGAGGAAAGCCACAGTAATATGGTACTATGCATGAAAGCACTTCTAAGAGGTGGAATATATTCCACATTTACTGGAACATCTAAAGTTTGCACCTAAATTTCAAGTTCCTACAATAAGAAACCTTCGATGTATCTGTTTCCTCTTACATCAGCAGACAAAAAGCAGGTGCCCCAGATGTAGGTGCCTCAGGTCTACAAGGAAAATAGATGCTTGTTTTAAGAAGACTGCTTTGCTGGGCACCAGCCGGTTGCCAGAGGTAGGGGACTGGATGCCATTCAAAAACTCCTGTAATTGAATTCTGCTTGTTCAAAGGACAGGCTATAGGAAAACTGTGTCAAATTTTAAAAAAAGGTAGAAATCTCCCTGCAAGCTAAATACCAATTCAACTATGTACCAGAGAAGCTCATACCTACTCAACTTAACAAAATTCCTTTTTTTCTTTTTATGAGGAGATCTGTTAAATAAACAACAATACAGTGACTGGAAATTTCAAGGACATGATATAAAGACACAATAAACCAAATGTAGATTCTAATGGTGAAAGAAAAGGCATAAAATTGCTAGACAGAAAAGGTTCCTCTTCACACGAGGAAAGAAAAGGTGAAATATATTCCAGCAGCAGAGCTCACCAGTAAGTTTGGCAGCTGCATGCACAGCCTTCCTATCAACCTGCCCATGCTCTCAGCAATGCCCCTGAGCTCTTCTGAAGCAGCAGTAGCATCAGTTTACAGGTTGCCAAGATGTCAAACTCCTAATAAGACATATAGGACATTTACCTTAAAAATGGCAAAGGCATTTTAGAACAAAATGATTCAAAGACAAGATTCTCACTGCCCTGAAAGCCTTGATGTAAGAGCTCAGGGGCCCTTTGTTTGTTCTACTTTGGCTGGCGTTCAGCCATGTGAATAAAAGAAAAATGCTGAACTGATTTTCTGTCTAAGGCTGCAGCATCATTAATTGTTTCAGAGCCATGTCAGGTCTTAGCAGATGGCAGAGAAGCAACTGAATTTCTGACATTTTAAATTAAAAAGTAACCCCTATTATTATGGGATCAATAGATATATAAATATAGCTGCAAAATTTTAATGTACATTTTGTAAGAGGTGAATTCTGGACTCTGTAGACCTAACCAAGAAGGCTGAAAGTAGGTGAATTCATGTTGGTAGCTCTTGTGATTTTATTGCTGCTCTTATAACAGCAAGCCATTTTTCTGAAGGCCATTCCTACAGTAAAAGGAATATAATGAGAACGTCAGCTCTGCTTTTTTTTTCCCCCAACTGATCCACATTCCAAGCAAAGTTTGAAAAAGAAGATGTTTAAATCCGTCAAACCAGAAAGCAAATAGAAAGGGTCCCAAAAGCAGAGATACGTATTCATAGATGCAAATGCCACACTTGGGGCAAGTGGGTCTTTGGGTTACAATAATGCTTTTTGACAGAGGGAAACATCTTTTCACTGAGGTTGATCTGAACCACCAGGACTCTTTTTCCCCTCCCTGGATTTTGGCCAAGACAGTTTTGGCCAGCAGTGAAGGAGGCGTGTGCTCAGCTGCCTTGTCTACAAACCTCTCTATGCCCTAAGGCAGAAGAACCACTCCCCAGAGTTGTTCCCACCGTGGGCACACTGGAGTGGCTTCATTATACAGCTTTAGCTGTGCTTTTGATTGTGACACTGATTACATCTGCTGGAAAGGACCCAACCAAGCTTTATCCAGGCTGGATTTTGATAACCATAACTTTTTTTACAGAGAACACAGGGCCCTTCTTGTCCCCTACCACTTGTGCCCAAATGCCACAATGGTTTGCAAAATGAGTGGGGTTTTGCACACCAGTTGTCCTATTAAAATGGGGAAGAATAGTCAAGGCACTTTCTGCTTCATGGTTTAATTTTTGTTGTTCACTAGATTAGAATGAGTCTTCACATGACTCTAGGAAAGGGTGTGCATGTTTTTTCCCTTGACTAGCACAAGAACAGAAAAGCCCCAGTCTGTCACATCTCTGTAAAGTCCAAATGTGTCACTCTGAGTGCCAAAAACCTGGGTGTCATTTACTTGACAAGCTTGGGACCCTCACTCATATCTAGTTGTTGTGCTGCTTCACAGATGTCCCAGTATATCTTGGCACATGTGCTGCTTTGTATGGGGGCCATATCCTCACCTTCACCCTCCTGCTGATAGCTGAAAGGAGGAGGAAGACCTTACAGCACAGACACTCTGCCTGGAAAAGGCATGTGGAAGAAAATAAGCTAAATTACAGTTAGACCGAGCTGTATCTCTTGCTTCTATATATGGATGGGAGGTGAGTAGTTGAGCCAGGAGCAGAAGGTGCTACTCCACTGTGGCCATGTCCCCTCAGCATGCTGTTTTGGCTGGCCCTGTGGCACACATCAGCATGCACACAGGCACCTTGCCTTCCCTGGTGTCCTTGCAAACCTGCAGTGCAGGGGCCTGGAGGCTCATGCCATGGGTGGTAGTACAGCAGAGTCATTAAGAGTGACCCCACAGTCTGGGGCACCACACCGATCCCAGCATAAACAGGCATTCCTGCCCAAGACAGTCCCTGAAGTTTGCTGTTTGTCCCCCTTCCCATGCTGCCCTCTCCCAGTTGCCTACACACAGACCAGTACAAGCAGTGGATCACTTCCCGCTCCAGGCCACTGCAGGGGTGGGAAGTGATCCACTTCTGTCCTGATATGGGGATATGGGTGCAAGGGGCAGGAGGGTATGGCCAGGGACACAAGAAGGGCAGGGCTGCTTTTTTCAACAGAGAAATGATGGATGGGAAGACCCTGCCATGCTTAGGTTATCTTGGTGCTAGCAAACAGCATAGACCATGAGGAGGTGGTCTGTAGAAGGAACCTGTTGCTGCTAATCTGCACACCAAGTGTGTAGATGACTGATCAGGAAGGCTGCCTTGGCCTTGGCAGAAGAGATTTGGGACTATTATTATTCTCCATTCTCTATGCCTTCAAACTGCAAATTACCACTTGGATTCCCCTATCCACAGAAAAAGCAGGCATTTGCAAGGGGTTTCAGTGCATTCCTGGTGTGTTTGGCTCCTGTTTCTGCCAGGCTCCCAGAAACAGCCTCTCAGAAGCTCCTTTTGGGACCTGTGGGGATGTCCAGGGGGCTGTTCCTCTGCCCTCTCCTTCAAGAGGGGGAAGGACAGGGGTCTGCACTCTCAGCACGTCTGATGGTTTAAAACCTCCTTGGGTGTTTCTGAACAGCAGCTACTCACTGGTACAACACTTGTCAAATCATGGCACATTTGCTTATCCTCCAGCGATCTACAGGTAAAAAATTACTCAAAAAATCTTTTTTATCCCCAATGTGTGAATTTCATAACAACGTTGCTACACTACGGGGCAACAGATACATTCAGGGTAACAGGATCACTCAAAATCACTCCTTTCTACAATAGAAAGTGATGCAACTTAAGCTGCATTACTTCAAACAAATTGTAGGATTACTTTTCTTTTAAATGTGTTGCATTATAATGAATCAAACTTGGCTTTATCCTCCAGCTCCTCATGCCCGCCCACCGATTAATTCGAGGATGGGAATGACAGGTGCCAAGTCCTGTCACATCAGGATGACAGCACCGTGCAACTGCTTGGTGCAAGGGTAAGCCATTTTGAAAGAGGCGAGGCAATGGTGTTGCTGTCCATCAAGGGTGCTCAAAACCCACCTCCACCCCTGCCTTACCTGGGCCGGGGCACTGGAGGAGAGGTGGGTCAGCTCCCCGATCCTGGCGGCCGCCCGCGGGTCACTGGAGCTGATGAGGACGGGGGCGCTGATCTCCATGGAGTG
Organism: Brachypteracias leptosomus; assembly: GCA_013401335.1. Lineage (NCBI taxonomy): Eukaryota > Metazoa > Chordata > Aves > Coraciiformes > Brachypteraciidae > Brachypteracias > Brachypteracias leptosomus. The sequence continues at coordinate 314,600 of VYZX01004426.1, read as the reverse complement.
CCGGTTGCTGGCGGCCTGGGAGGACTTGTGCGTCATGCTGAGGGCGGTGAAGGAGTGGCGCTTCTTGGCATTCTTCTTGCCCTCCGCCGGCCGCTGGCCTGCCCCAGCTGCCCCAGCGCCAGTCAGCGTGGAACACGGTGCCAGGCCCACCGCCGCTGCCGCCGCCACTGCCGCCGTCTCTGTCAGCAGTGGCATGTCGCAGCCGGAGGCAGCAGCCGAGCACGTCTTGTCCATCTCGATGAGCTGCTTGGCAGATTCGTTCAGCTGTGTGTGGTGCAAAAGGGAAAGAGAAAAAAAGATTAAAAACAAGAAAAGAAGGGGGGATGTTAGTGTGTCACAGGTTGCTGATGGCACCTGCTGGACCTGCCTGGGCCTTTCTCCTTGAAGCACCATATCCTTTCCTGGTGGCCTACCCAGCCCCAGTCACAGCCCCAGAAAGAGGATCACGCTGAGCATCAAAATGTGGCAGTTGCCTCCTGTGGTGGAGCAGGGTCTGAGGTGCTGTGCATGCCTGCACACCTGCAGGGCTTGATGCAGGGCAGATGTGCCCTGGCAAAGGGGGTGGTGCTTGGGACAGGTCCCAAAACTAGCCTGGTTTCATCATTTGCCCACCAACTCTCAGTTGGCCAGGCAGGGCCCCAGGAGGCACACTAGCACATTTTGCTTCCCAAAACCTGCCCCAAGCCAAGTGTTACTGTCCAGCTCCAGAGCAATGCCCAATTGATTTAATTTCCTGAAGCCGGGTGAGTTATTTCCATCCACTTCTTAATGCCAGGAAAATCAGAAGAGAGGCAGAGTAAGCATCCAGAAGAGTTAGGCTAGAACCAGGCACCAGTGCATGTCAAGCTATGAGATTTTAAAAAACAGTATTCCCAAAAATAGCTTGTCCCAGACTGCAGAGCCAGGGGAAAGTGGCAGGAGCCTCTTCATCAATGTCTCAGTATTCTTAGGTCCACCATAAGCCTACGCTTGCTGTTTGCCACACAGCTCTCAAATCATATTCCTGTCTTCCACCTGACACAGGTTATCCAAATGCAGGTGCAAACTGACAGCATTTTTTCCAGCTGTATCACCTCAACCTAAGGAAGAGTATGACGGCCACTGGAAGATTTGCTTGGGGCCCAACTTGAAAAATTGGTCTCATCAGCTCTCCCAAAGTGTTTAACACTTGGCCTACAGCCCATGGAGACAGCAGAGCACCAGGATGTTCAGGCCAGTTTTCAGCCCACTATTCCTTATTCAATCCACACTCACAGATAACCTCTTGCCTATAAATCCCCAAGGCATGCTGGGTGGGACAACCCTGAAGTCTCTTACCTCCTAACCACCATAACTCACATAGGAAAGCTATGCCTTACAGAGCTGGAGAGTTCTCAGGCGCATAGGAGAGCTACAGTCACTGATGATACACGAAGTGCACTCTGAAGTCTGCAGTGCTTTCTTCACAGCATTCATTGCCAATAGATCTTCCCTTGAGGGGTGCTAACAGCTGTGGTAAGATGCCACATTTTGCCAACAGACCTTTATATTAAACTAGGATGCACCACAATATGTTTGCATTTAATGAATAAAAACAACATATGAAAAAGGGATCCACGGCTAAGGCACACGTGCTTTTGCATACACTGCTATTCTGGGACCCACATAAACCAGAGGTGAGTGTAATGCTATTCAGGACCAAAACTAGGCTATTTTTGTTTCTGTAAGCACTACATGAATTACAGCAGCATCCAAGACACTCAGTCAAGTACAAGGTCTTCTCAGGCTCTAAATAAAAAAAAATAAAAAATTGTTGCTGCCTCAAGCCAAGCCAATTTAGAAACCTAATACAAGTGAAAATAAAAGGGGAAAAAGAGAGGGATGGGGAAGATAACAATAGAAGTGTGCAATTAAACAAATGTGTAATTGACTAGCTTTTATGACTCCCAACCACTGCCACCATGCTGTAAATATAAATAAGAAATAGATATTGCTAGCCTTGTGCCAGTGCTCCTAAATTTGAAAGCACTTCTGACTCTATGAGGACTCGTTCTGAGTAACAGGCAATAAACACACTAACACCTAGAAAGTAAACATCAACTTGCAGGATCCTTCATTCTGTGACAGCTTCCACCAGGTCAACCAAGAGCCTCCAATTAACGATGCTCCACTACTGTCAGAACTGCTGGGAGTCCTGCAACCATTCAATTAGCAGGCCATTTTCCCAGCTGCACTCTCCAACTTACAGCCAGCATAGTGCACTGCACCTGCCAATTTCTGCCAATAACAGCTGATCCCGTTTCAGATTCTCCAAGAATGTCCATTATTTCCCACTTCATCATGCTTTAAATTGGTACAACCTAATATTTGCCAGCAGGCTCCAAGTTTCAAGGAAACCAGATGGCTCCCCTCCCTTAAGTAGGTGTTACAGCTCCGCTTACCCAACTGATGGAGATAGTCTAGCTGAATTTTTTGAAATATTAAGGAGAAAAGGAGAAAGACATCAAATATGCATGATTCTTTCCTACAGCAGAGGATGAGGAAATACTCGCTAATCAACAGTAAGCAGGAAAATAATACATTTTAAATCTGACAAAGGAAAATATAGAGTTAAAAAAATAATTTAGAATTCCTGATTTTACAACAATGCTCTATATGGACAACGAAATGCTCCAGCTATTAATATCAAAACTCTGATTCTCTTTTAAGAATTGGATTATAAATCTCACTGGCTGGAATCCAATTTAACACTGAAGTTGTTTCTAAAACAACCAAATCCATAACTTTTTTTTGTTCAAAGAGAAACCTAGTTAAAAAGGTCAATAAGAGAGCTAGCATTTATACATGGAGTGATAAAAAATAGCCTGTATTGATATAAATAAAGTCATTCTCAGTATCAGTAGAAGATTAAAGGCAAAAGGAAAACTATTCTCCAAAACAGTCAAGCTAATGAACTTTTGGGAATGTCAGAGTCTTCCTGAAATACTGGGAAAAAACTGGTTTTGGTCTGCCAAGACAAAAATTGCTTTATAGCTTTACAACTTTATTTTTGTAGGGAACTGTTTTTAAACAACTTTGCCCACAGATGCTGGAAAGTACTTCCCAAATAGGCTATGAATACCAGAGAAAAGGTTCTGCTTATTACTTTGTGAAAGCAAATGATGCTGCCTCTTCACAAAGAACCTTTAGAAACCCTTTTTAAGACATAAACATGATTGCAGATTTCTTATTTTAAGCTTTGAGTATGTAAACAAGCACCGCTTTCTGGTGTCTGTCATCTGATCTTCAGGCAAATCTGCTTCCAGAGGAGAAGCTTAACGGAAAGTTCTGACCCACAGTCAGTCTCAGGAATTTGACATTTCTGGAAGGCTGTAACTCTTACGACAACCAGAACTCAACTTTCTTGCCCATTTTTGATCCTTCCTATAGAAAGAATCTACAATTGAAATTCTGGTCCTGCTAATCCCAAATTGTAAAATGCCGTTGAGACTGCAGCGGGATTGACTTTACCCTGAACCTTCCTGGATGTGTTCCTGTGTGACCTGATCTAGGTGATCCTGCTCTGGGGTTGGACTAGATGATCTTTCAAGGTCCCTTCCAACCCCTAACGTTCTATGATTCTGTGAATCCTTTCCGTAACAAGGTGATGTCCTAGAAAACTTGATGTATGATTTAGAGGGACAAGAATTGGATTTGAATGCCAAAACAGTCAAACATTCCCAAGAGCCCTGCAATCCTGGGTCTGGGAATGCAAAGCCTTGTGAGGGCAAGCCTTATAATAACTGAGGAGGGTCTATCGTGCAAGAGGTGAGATGAAGTGGTACAGTAGAACTGCTCACAGGGTCTCAGTGACTATTGACTGCGGGTGCTGCATGGTGAGATAAGAATGCACCAGTCTCTGTTCACAGACCTATTGTGCTTGTTTCTCAGGCTGGCATTCTCCAGCTGCGAGGAACAGTACGGGAGACAGCTCCAACTTGACTGGTTTTGAGAGTGAAGGAGGGTGCGTGTGGAATACCCCTGTGCACAGAGCCTTGTTCACCTCCAAACAACCTTTTCCCACAAAGGGAGCAGTAATCAAGGTCCATTCATTAAAAATTTGCTGACCTTGATCAGGAAGCCGCACTGCTCTCCCCACCACAATGCAAGTTGTCATGGCTTTGGCTTCCAGCCAGACAGCCCATGCAATATGAACTAAGGGAGAGATTTTTTCTTCTTCTGGCTTTTAGATATGACTATTTTAGATATTCTATTTGAGACTTTACCATATGGGCAACAAAGGTACAAACATTAAACTACCTCACTCAGGGCTTCTCCACTGCCAAAATTATTTTTTATTAGTCTCCCGATAAACCTCATTTTGCTGCAGAATGGATTACAGTAAATTTCCCTCTGTCTCTGTTGCACATGCTTGCATGCACTCACACATATACACACACCACAGTTCACCCCAGTTCCTGATACATGTGGGTTGAAAAGGGACTACCTGTAAACAGTTTCAACATATTTCTCTGTTAATGATGAGGGGATACAGGAGGGAAACTGTCATCTGCACTGACTATCACCACATGGGACTAAATATGCCTGTTACATCCCAATGTGATTTAATGAACTGTATTTTCAATGGGCAGCGTTATGCACCTACTTATATTCCCCAGCTGGGATGAAGAGTGAGGAAAAAGCTACTTCTTGTCCAGTGTGGGTCACAATTAATTCTATTTCTAGTCCAAATAACAAATTATTATTGTAGAACTTATTGTTATTAGGAATAAGATAAAAGCATGGGAAATTTAGGTCAGATTTAGATAATTAACTTTTGCTGCGTCTCCCTTGACAAATACACCAGTGCATTTACTAATCCACAGTAGTGGCAAAATTGTTCTAACCATTTAGACCTCCAAGGGACACCTTGATACACAACGGTCACCGCAACAGCTCCTGGGTTGTTGCAGTTTACCGATGGTGCTGTCTTCTGCAAGATGAAGGAGAGCAAGTCTTATTCTGCTATGGAATACTCTTAGCTTTTTAGTCATTTAGGTTTGGGTAAGAAATTTATTTCTGACCTACCAAAGAGAGGACCTCACTCTGTTTCTGGTTTAGCAATGTACTTCAGCACATACCTGATACTATGCAGACCAAAGTGTCACTAATGAAACTAAAATGTCATTCTTTTTTTGGAATAAGGAGGGATTGCTTAAATTCTCACTGTTACCCATGTGCTAAAGTATTTTGTTTAACTGGACCAGAATTAATTAATTTGAAACAGAAACTACAGTTTATTAAGAATTCCTGGAAAACAATGTTTCATTTCCATCTCTATGGAAAGTATTAGCTAAAGGATGGTGCTGTTCAAATACAAGAATAAGATCAGAAATATGTTACTTCAGGTCCCTTTTAACAGTGAAAAGTCACAAAACCCTACAAATCAATGCATACCTAATGAAAAAGAACAAATTGGGAAGAAAAAATGTCATGCTCAAGGTTTTGGAAAGGAGCCACTGAGTAGAGCAGAAAGGAAAATTAAAATTATTAATAAAACTTCTTCACAATGTCCCCCTGAAAGACTGAATATAATTTCACCTAGGGACTGCTAATTTTCATACTTTACAGTTCATAAATATTGAGAAGATCATGCACATCCCTGTTTTTTGCCTTGCAGAAACTTTGGCAACTTGGAGCTCCATAGCTGATTTTGTGATTAAAATAAACAGTCTGAATTTATTACTGTGTTTTCAGTTTAGAGTAGTTACTTTCAGGAAATATTAAGTTCTTATGCCCTCATTAAATTAGTTTCGCTAGTTTTATAATTCATGTTCTGAAGCACAGTGAGGTTATTAAGTAAGTAAGGACACAACTATACAAGAGTCTCCTGTCTTTACTAGGTCTTTGAGAGGACTGCATCTATGAAAGCATTTTCATCCCCCAAAAGCAGTGTTCCAGAAAGCTAACGCAGATTTTCCTTATTGTTATCCCTACTGGTAAATAGAGGACACAATCCTTCTTCTACTGTAGCTAAGTAGCAAAACACTCTTTGACTCAAATGGATATTAGGAGAAAGTAGAGAATACTTTACATGTTCATTGGGTAAGTTAGTGCAGTGAACGAGCAGCAGTTCCAAGGATTTATTAATGGATAAGCCAAAGACTTTTCAACCAAGTAATATTGAATGCATCTATAATTTTCATTTTTTACATGTTTCATAAATTCAGATTTTAAAACGTTTAGAGGAAGCCTCCCAAGTTCTCCACGGATAGCTTAACTTCATTGGAAAGAAGCTACAAAATCCTATCTCAATTATTCATTCAGGCAGCATCTTCTAACAAAGAAACATTAGTAAGGCACAGTTTAAGAGAAAATAGAGCTAAACCAAAGCATTATTTAATGTTTTTGTGTTAATTTCTAGCAATCCACTATTGCCTTTTCTAATTTATTGCCAGGGAGGGACAAGCAAATGTGGAACAGATTTTCTGCAAGTGGTTTATCCATCACGGAAGATAGATTTCTGTGATTGAGAGCAGAGTTATTCCATACACTCAGAAAATACAAGATCTTAGCGCAGTACATGCGCTTGCTTGGACACATTCTCACAGAGCGGTAGCTGCAGAAATACTTTGCAAGGACACATCTCAAACTTCCGAGTGTTCTGTTCCTCCAGTCACAGGCTGAGGCATATGTCTCATTCACTTTTCCAAAAGCCTGCTAAATATGTTAGCATGTTCTCAGGGAAGGAAGTCCCTAAACCATACAGCAGAGAGCCTTCTTAATAAGGGTCATATATGTACACAACTATGTACAGTTTGGAAAAAGCAAGCCAATTATTTTTGTCTACAACATGGTTCCCTGAAAGACAGCGATACTTAGCAATCTATTTCCCTGTCCTACAAGATCTTTCTCATTTAGCAGCAATGTCACTTCTAACACACTGAGAGGCCAAAGGAATGCAGCATATTAGAACAGCATGTGCTTGGATGAGCGTGTCATCGTGATCTTGCAGAATGAAAATAAATGATGCGTGCAGCAGAAGTAAACACTAAGCCTTGGGTGGTGAACTGAGAATTTTTTTTTCTGTCCCTTTTTTCCAAACAGTTTTAAGATGGAAAATGGTTCGCAGTGATGGAGAACAAACACATGGCTTGGTGAATCCCAGAAAAATGTGCAGTCTGCTGCAAACTCTGCTTGGGAGCAAAGCGCAGCGAGTAACCTTATGGAAACTAATGTCCAAATCACTGAGAAGAATGAGAATGAAAATAAAACTAAAAGCAATGGCATTAAAAATAGATTAACTCACCAAAAGTAAGTAAGCTTTCTGCATCCCTTTCCACTTTCCAAAACAATTCTACTTAACTAGCCCTCAGCTCCAAGTATGAGGACTATCTTACTCTAATCTGTCACCTCTGAACCTCAGATCTGCTGCATGTCTTCAATGTGCCTAAGGATTTCCTTCTCTTTTCTTCCTATCTGTCCTCTGTAGGCACCCTTTTTCATAATGAGATGCTCACAACTGCACCAAAGCTCATTTGAAAGCAAGAAATATAACCAAATACAGCTTTACTTAACACCAGAAAGAGTGGGAGAATCCATCCTATTTTTACTTATAAATTATTCAGAAAGCTAAATAAAAAGTGCAGTCATGAATTCATGGGCTTGATCTTAATTCCTTTGAAGTCAATGGCAAAACTCCATCTGCCTTCAATGGTGGAAGGACTGGTGCCCATCTGGCACCAATTTCACTACCAGAAGAGTCCCTGTTGGAGCTTGTGTGAGGAGTGAAGAAATATTTTTTTCATCAAAAAACGAAATTCATTAGAACATAAGTACTTCACAGGAACATGCTGGTTTTGACAAGACGTCCATCAGGAAACTGTTTCTAAGATGATGTTTCTTAGATAAGGCACAGAAATGCCCAAGGCTACAGTGTTTTGGGAGTTCACCTGGGTACCTGGGCTCCTGGCTCAAAGTCCTTGGTGTAGGAATAGCCATGGGAGACCTGAAATGACACTGCCTCTTTCCTAGTAGAAAGCCACCAGCTTTCTGGCTATGTTGAGTCTCCTTCACTCTTGTTAAATGGAAAACCTTTGTGACTCTCTGAGTCCAGGTGCCCACGTGCACAATGACAGAAGATGCTGGTGCTGGCAGGAGAAGCGTAAGCAGCCTTACGCTGAGCAGCAGCCTGGATAGGAGACCAAGATGGAGTCAGGAGGCTTTCAGAAGCAGTTTAGTAGTAGTCCTCATGCTTCACTGACATCTGGCAGCTGTATCAGCCCTTAGTGTTGCTGCCAGCTACTACAAGGAAGGGAAGCCCTCTGAAGCAGCTTTGTGCTGAAATCTAGAAACCTCTTTAACTGCAGAAACTTCCACTTTGAGCCAGATGGACCTCAAAACATCAGCATGGGCTAGGAAAGATACTGCAGTTCCTAGAGCAGAGCTGTGTGGATCACAAGTGATCTCTAAGCAATATCTGCAGAGCCTATGTGCCTTAAAAAGAGCCAAGACTTGTGTTTTTGGAGTTTTCTGGCAACTTCCTAACCATTCCTTAATGTTCCACAAGGGTCCTGGTACTATTGTTTACTTGGGTGATGAACAACACCCATAACAGTTTGAATTAGCTGAAAATTGACAAGTCAAATACCACCAACTAAGCCAGACGATCTGTTCATGCACACATGAAGCCTGGGAGTCTTAAAGCAAATGGTTTACAAATTATGGTGAATGACCCCAGGTAATTATAAATGGGATTGTGAACCAGGCAATATCATTCTCGCGTTGTTGCGTGGACCCGTGTCTTCTTGATAGATGCACTGTGCACACATGCTACCAGACTTGATGTTATGCCCTTTTGCTCATTCTAAGAGATTTGTTCGTGGAAATATTGTTCTTGAAACTTCTGGCTTTGTAATGTTCAGAGTTGTGTGAAGGAAGCAACAATACCACATCTTTTTTTAAGGAAAACACTTGCTTCCAACTTAATGTGATAACAGATAGGGATGAAATAAACAAAAATTATATATTTACTGAAGTCCTTTCTGAATTTGATAACAAAAGTGTTCAAATGGACAATGAGAAAAAGGCCTACATGTACTTCATATCATCGATGTCATCTGCAGAAAGCATGAAGTGGGATAAATCTGTGAAGCTCTTGGAATTGCAGCACAAGGAGCACCTGGGAAAGCCAAAGTCGTTTTTCAAGTACTGCAAGGCTTTGCCTGCACTAAGCAAGCAAGGAGTCTTTGTTGAGGTGATTTACAACTTCGTGTAGAATACAAAATCTTGTGCAATTGGGGAAAATTAAGTTTTATGTACTGCAACTGAAGATTACCTGTGGGGAATCATGCACAAATAAATGTACTGCTCTCTCTATCTCTGATAAAGCAGTGAAATGAAGAATGAAAGCAAATGCCAAGAAAATGTTTTGGTTCAATTGCTTGTAAAAGTAACCGAGGTATACACACTTTAAGCAGACATTAGTACTAAAGGGTTGCGATAAACAGCCTTTGCCCCATGTGTACTATATTTAGGAAAGCGACATTTTTTACTATATAGTCTTCCAGCTCCCACTTCTAAAATATAAGACACAGAAGGATGGCTGGATGTGGCACAGGGTATTTGCCACAGAGTAACATCTCATAGGGCTGTACAGCTAAATACTGCATGCGTGGAGCTCCTGATACATCTGGCTACAAAGCAGTGATTGTGGTGGAGAGTTGTAGCAGCAGCTCCAGGATCACCCTGCATGTTTCACTGGGAGCAGCCAGCATCAAAGGATGACAGGCACAACTCATGAAAGCTGCTGCATCAACAGAGAGCTGGGCCTAGGCTTTAGACACTGTTCACTATTTGCCAGTCAGGGTAAAAGTATGAGTGAGGACACTATGTACTGCTATTTCACCCATGCATCTGATGACTCCCTAGAAGGAGAGTTCTGAAATGTTACTCTGAAATGGGAGATGAACTATGTGTGTTTTGGATGGGCAGCAGCATACCAGGATACATAGATTGTCCACATGACAGAGAGACTGGCCTTCTTACTTGTGAACACAGCTAAAAAAAAAAAAAAAAGGAGTTGTTCTGAGAGCGACATAACTTGCCAGTTTGAGTTTGTCTCACAGTTGCCCTATCCCGTGGCTATTATGGTGTAAACTCTGCCTGAAATTACCTATGCATTTAAAGTCCCACCTTTCCACAGATGTGCTGATACATGGTACAACAGCACAGCTTTCTTTTTCCTCAGCGGGAGCACTACTTTGCATCTTTCTTCACTTTATGCAGTGACCAGTTATTTTTAAACACTTTTTATGTGACGTTATCTTACCTTGGAGACTTTTATACTTCTGTCATATTTGCTAAAAGTGGACAACAGACTGGGATGGCTGCTGCACATGGCATAATTGTGCACATCTCAGTTGTGTAGGAAGCCTGAGCAGCAACTGAAGGCTCTGAAAGCCGGTCTGTAAGATACGAACATGTGTTTTCTATGCTATATGATGATGTAACTGTGTTCACAACCTCCCCCCCTCATCTTGTGGAATAAAAATCTGACAGGCTGAACTGTGACGAATTCCCTCGACTCCAGAGATCCTTGACTGAAAATGGCAGCATTCAGTCTCACACTCATGGCACGACTGACTGTCCCTTGCTTAGAGGAACCATTTGCAGCTTCTTTGGAGAATCCGAGATGTTAAAATATGATTGGGTACAAAGCCGAGGTCAGAGTCAGATGTCTCTCCACTGACTTGTCAACAGCTGCAGTCAAGAAGTTCATTGAACTTTCTGGCTATCAAACTAGAAAATGTTGTTTGTTCAACTTCTTGAGTTTGATTTCTGGTTTAGGGTAAAAGACACATATCCAGCGCTGTTGAGTCATGCAGTGAAGCTGCTAGTACCCTTCTCTCTCGTAAGCACATCTAAAGCTGGATTCATGCTCTGGTTTCTGTCAAAGTCTGCTCTGCCAGGGGTGTCACTGCTCTATAAGAGGTGTGCCATTTCTTCAGCACCCATGAGCTCTGAGCAGATCTTTTAGGATGCTCAGGCACATGTGTCACTTTACTGCAATAAAGTATGATGATTGCTGGCATTAGTCACTTTTATGACATCCATATGCAAATGCTGTTTACGTTAGTATGCTACAACTGGAAGGAATTTGGAAAACCACTGCTCTAGACCATGCTGTTTGAGTTCTGAGATGGCAAAATTAATGGCTTAGCAAAAAATCTACACAGTAGGAAACCTTTCTGAAAGTGCAGAATGCTGGGTTGTTTTTTTTTTCTGCTTGTGGAATTACTCAAGCTCAAATATTTTCCCAACACATGTCTTTCTGAAAATGGACTGCCCTGGGTCGCACCTACATTCTGTAGGCAGAAAGGCAAGTCGTCCCAAGGAAACCGAATTTTTGCAAACTGTGACCACACCATGTGATGCAGTCACACAGAGACTTTGCTAATAATATTTTTATTATTTTTGCCACTAAATGCTGAAGAACTCCCACCACGGATCAGAACTCCATTGTGAGAAGTGTTACATAAACACAGAGCAACAAGACAGCTCTTGGCCCAAAAAAAGTACAATTTAAGATGAGGACAAGAGACAATATATAGATATAGACAAAATATACAATGAGCCAGTGTTATCAGCAAGATGGACAGAGGATTCTGCATATTGTAAATCTCCCGTAGGCATCACAGCCAAAAATAATTTTGGAGAGGAGCCTGGAGTAGCAATGCTTATGGAGATGTCCAGATGTTTTTGAAGCATTCATCACAACAGTGAAGAACAGAGCACTATGGAAGAAAATGAGAATTTGAAAGTACTGACAGGGTGATTGACATCACTGGCTGATCAAAGACAAGGGTTGGTCTTTCAGCAGTAAATAAAAGACAACAGGGAGAGAGAGTAATGGGTAATCAAAGGTTTGCAAGTAAGGGCAAGTTGTATGGGCTCTACAGGGCAGCAGATAAGCACTCTGGATGGTCATGAATGAGGCAGGTCTGCATTTGCTAAGGATGCAAAAAAGATGTAGCTATAATCAGGATTCGAGATTATGAGAATTTGATCTTTGTGAATGCTCAGCAATGAGGCTGGCCAAAGACTCGGCAGGGCTGCCAGCCAGGTCAGGCAAAAGGAAGTGATTCCCATTGGTAACAAATTTATCATTTGTCATGAAAGTACATTGATGCTTCCCTAACCAGTGACCAAACAGGAACAGTAACACACTTGACACTGACTCTGTACAGCATTGAAACCTCAGGTATGTGTTGAGTGACAGTTGCTCTGTGCAAAAGCAGACATATGTATTGCTGGAGTGGCGTGGAGCAGCCTTTACCTTGACCTTAAACTCACCCTTCAGGAGTGCTTTTGTGTCCTCAGGGACCCTCATATGACAAAATCTTGCTTGAACCAGAGCATGGCCCCAGGCAATAACTGACCTGGATTAAACCATGACAACTTTCCAGCTGCTGTGGGGCAAAGAAGCTCAGTGCCAATACTAAGAGCTCCCAGACCTTGTCATGGCCTGGAGAGTGCCAGGAATGTGGTATCAATCACCTCTATAGCCCTCCTTCTACCCTGGGAGAAGAAAAACAGGCACCCACCAAATCAATAAAACCACACTTCTCTCTCCTAAGCAATGCACCTATGGAAATAAAAGACTTTGCCTGGGAATGAGCAAGCCTCTCTAAGCACTAGACTGGAGCAAGGAAAGAAGATGCTAAGGCTATTATTTCTGCCCTCTAAGTGAAGACACACAGTCCTTTCTCCTGGACTAGGAAAAGAAAAGAAAAAGGACACAAGAGGGAGACATGCCTGTGAATTCCTTTCTCTGTTGCTGAGGTACAAGCAGATCAGAGAAAAGGGATCAAGGAGATGATCATCAAGAAACATGTCACTTTCCCCACCAACAGCAAGGCAGGCAGAGAGTGCTCTCCCTTCTTCCACAGAGTTGCTTTCTTCTCATGAAACAGTAACACAACGCAGAGCTGCCTCTTCCCTCAGTGCCCTTGCCTTAGCCACGGGGTAAGAGGATAATATCTCCAGCATGAGTCCACCACTGCCTGAATGCTCTGGCGCCTCTCCCTCTTTGTCCCAAGGTTTCCAGAAGAATTCTGTTATGGAAAAATTCTATTATGGAAACCTCTGTCATGAAATTTCCTGTCAATTTGATTCAATTGTGTCTAAACAGATCGGAAGACTTCAAAGTCAGATTTAGAGCAGGGCACTCCCTCCAGCCTTACTTAAACCGAGGCTAATATTATTAACCTTGTTTATGGAGTACCTAGTCCTGCTTTGTCATAAAATTATAACTTAATAAAATAATTAGATAAATTGAGGGGCAACTAGGAGGTAGAGGAGGTTGCTTTCACAAAGCCCCACATCTCTCACCTCACCATTTTGGTGTGATGGCTTAAAGCACAGTTCAATGGCAGCATTGCCTGCAGAGGACCTGTGGGTGACGGTTGCTGCCCCGGTCATGTTTTCCTGCAGTGAGTGTGAGATGCCACCTGTCCTTTCCCATCTTTCCATCTTCCTCTGTATCTGCATGGATGTTCACATGGCTATGCAGTAAATGGGATGATGGAATAGATATGACTGGAAAGTAAAAAAACAATGATAACTTAAATGAGTAGCTTTCAATAGAGTGAGTTCCCTGATCCAGCTCAGTATGCAACCACATGTCTGGCAGTCCTGGAAAAAGGAAAGCAGAAGGAAAGTGTCACAGATGAGGCAAAAGCAGGACAATCCCTCTGGCAGCAGCCCTTGCTTTTGTCTGATTAAAATAATGGCAGTATCACACCCAAAAATGTTGCAGCAGAACATAGTATAAACAATGGCTGTCTACTTTGTAAATGAACAAAGTAAGCGAACCCAAGGACTCCTCTGCAATTTCTTCTACAGAATAGACTAAACACAAAAGAGTGAGCCTTTAAGAATCCTGTGTGTTCTATAGGAAATCTGGAAAAGATGGAGATCCTCAAATTAATTCCAACTATCTCCTCTTGATTCTAATTTTTGTTTTTAATTTGCTTGTACCAATTCCTCTTCTAGTCTTTTGAAATTGGTTTTCTCAACGTTCAGCTCTAACACCTAACAAAATGTTAGAGGATTTGAGACTTAACTCAAACATCTGATTTTGGCATAGCTAATGACATTTTTTAGGCTAAAAATCAACTTCATATGATATTTTTGTTGTTTGAAACATACATTCAGCACACACATGCACTCCCAGATCTCTTTGTGGCTAGAATAAAGACAGTTTGACTGTTCCAGGATCTTCCACAACAAGAAGTAAGGAATGAGGTAAAAACAATTCATAGCTTCATCCTATTAGGAAACTATTATTATTGAAACTACCCTTCTTTGAAAGCTTAAAGGGTCAAGTTCAACCACATTTTGTGATTCTTCATCATGGTAGAATAACGTTTATGTAACATGCTATCTTCTGAAAACGGAGATCAGAGGGGGAGTCTAACAAGCACCCAGCAGCAAATAATTTATGTCACTGACAGCAATTGTCCATCCTGTCCCTCTGATGGAGGTCATCTTACCCACCACAGGCACAGCACAGGATAACGTGTGCTTCCACCTCCTCTAGGTCCTTTCACAAGCTGGGGTTTTAATATTGGACCCACTTTTCTTTGGCACTCCCTGCACCAGTGCCACAGCTGACACATGGAAACGTTTTGGTCTTTGTTCAGAGGGCTGTGGCCACCAGCAAACAGGCAGAGAAGATAGCCAATTTATCAGGGGCATCTCCCAAAACCCTCACACCATCCCTCTGTGGCTACATTTGGATTGATGATCTCCACTCTGAGAGTTTTAGTGCACCAGGAAAGCTCCCCAGGAAGGAAGCTAATTAAGATGTGCAACATGCTCTAACGAGGACACTAGAAAACAAAATGAAGAATGTCTGTGTTAAAAACAGTGAAATCCTCTAGGACTTTATTTTTAATTAACCGCTAGACAACTCATGTATGTGTTGACATATAGCTTCTTAATATACAGTCATGCTTTATCTCTAGGTAAGTGAGACTGAAAGATACTTTCTTTTCAAAAGGAAAAAGATCCCAGGAATTCAGCAGTGCTGAAGCAATCTTTAGAAGCTGTCAGAGGTGATCAATGGCTGGAAAAGACAAAAGCTCTGTTCTTGTGCCTCCTCTAGAGAGAGCGGATTACTGATGATGTGCTCTAGAGCCCCCCTGGGGCCCAGGGATAGGGGGTATGCTCAATGGGGAATGTTAATTTCTAGCCCTCAAAAACCTGTGCAGCTGCTGAAACGTGTCACTCCCATGGTTGTGTCCTATTAGGCTGCTGAGCACCGCTGGGAATTTCAAAACGTTTGTTGCACAGGCAAAAGCTAACCCTAAGTAATGTGCTGTCTATTTCATAGAATCATAGAATGGTTTGGGTTGGAAGGGATCTCAAAGATTACCTAGTTCCAACCCCCCTGCCATGGCTGGCACACCTCCTAATAGACCAGATTGCTCAAGGCCCCATCCAACCTTGCCTTGAACACTTCCAGGGATGGACGATCCACAACCGCCGTGGGCAACCTGTTCCTATGTCTCACCACCCTCAGGGTAAAGAATTTCCTTTTAATTTCCAACCTAAATCTCCCCTCTTCCAGTTTAAACCCGTTACCCCTCATCCTATCACTAGAGGCCTTTGTGAAAAGTCCCTCTCCAGTCTTCTTATAGGCCCCTTCAGATACTGGAAGGCTGCAATAAGGTCTCCCCTGAGCCTTCTCTTCTGCAGGCTGAACAAGCCTAATTCTCTCAGACTGTCTTCACAGGAGAGGTGTTCCAGCCCTTTAATCATCCTTGCGGCCCTCCTCTCGACCCTCTCCAACAGATCCATGTCCTTCTTGCGGTGGGAGCTCCAGAGCTGGACACAGTACTCCAGGTGGGGTCTCACAAGAGCTAAGTAGAGGGGCAGAATCAGTTCCCTCGACCTACTGGCCACACTTCTTTTAATGTAGCCCAGGATACAGTTGGCTTTCTGGGCTGAACTGGCACATTGCTGGCCTGTTCTGAGTAGATACAAGGCCAAAGGGACCGATGCTTTGTTTGAGGTATTTTTCCACTTGAAACATTGCAGGACCACATGAACATCTACCTTTTTTTTGTGTGGAAGAGACTTCCTCAACACCAGTGGCAGGGCCTCAGCTTCCCAGGAGCAGAATAAGGAAGTAATGGGTAGTGAAGAGTGCACCTAAACCTTACAAGATTTGCTGTATGTGCATCTAAGCATTGCCAAAAGCTTACTCATTCAGAGCACCTTGCTGCTTTGGAAAGACACAGAAGTTTTAAGGTTCCATAGCAAAATCAGAACAAATATTGATAGGTATATGACAGACAGGTACTTTTGCAAATTGATAAATATTGGCTATAGCATCAAGGAACTGACTTGAACGTAGATACTCTTTTTTGATGAAATGGCAGGTTGTATGTGCAATGAGCATTGAGGGTCTTTCCCCTTCACATCAGGCAGAGCACAGACCCACAGCCTGAGCAACCACAGAAGACAAGTATTTTCCCTCCCTTAGGCTGGAGCTGGCAGTCCTGCCTTCCCCTCCTAATCGATGAAGAGAAACAGGCTTTTCTACAAGTAGGCTCCTCTCGCATGTTTTAGATGTCTCCATCAAGCAGCAATGCCTATATTTCCCTCCATATGAACACCTGATTGTTTCTTTCAATGGTAAGGGAGAATCTAGACAACTAGCTCAGATGTAGACATCTATCTGCTGTTGGTCATACGAACTGTACCTAGAAACCTGCAAGATCTCACAAAGGATTTGGAAGAGCATTTCCCGTTCAAAAGTGTTACTGGGGGCTGTTCTGTTGCAGGTGCTGCTTCTTGGTGTGACTTGCCAGCATCACTGTGTTTCAGCAGATGTTTCTTCACTTATCATCCAGCTGAAAATTTAGAAATTTAAAAGAAAGAGTGGAAAAAGGGAAGAAAGAACAGTAAAGAGAAAGAAAACACTAAAATGGATGAAAATACCAAGAAAGAAGCAACAGTTTGTGAAGGCATTTTGTTCTGTCTAGGGAAATTGGGGAGTCATCACTAGTGATTGTTTTGTTACCAAAGCCACCCTGGAACCATATCAGGTCCATAACATAAACTTCGAGGCAGAACCCAAAACTCAGTGTAGAAATAACAGAAACACTGAGAATTGCACCCAGGACCAGAAAAAATGTATTCAAGCACAAGGATAGTTCAGGAGAGCTGGGGGTGATGGGAAGGGCTGATGGTAGTGGTGTGTCCTGATAGCACGGGGAAGTGGCAGCACATGCAAGATGCAACAGGCAAGTCCCCAGTCAATTTCATAGAATCATAGAATCATTATGGTTGGAAAGGACCTCTAGGATCATCAAATTCAACCTTCATCTCAACAGCTCCCTAACCACTAGATCATAGCCTCAAGTGCTACATCTACTCATTTTTTAAACACCTCCAGGGATGATGACTCCACCACCTCCCTGGGCATTCTGTTCCAGTGCCTGACCACTCTCTCAGTAAAGAATTTCTTCTTAATATCCAATCTAAGCCTTCCATGATGCAACTTGAGGCCATTTCCTCAAGTATTTTGTGAGAAGAGACCAGCACCAGCCTCGCTACAGCCTCCTTTAAGGTAGTTGTAGAGAGCAATAAGGTCTCCTCTCAGTCTCCTCTTCTCTAAACTAAACAACTTCAGTTCCCTCTGCCACTCTTCCTAAGACATGTTTTCCAGACCTCTCTCCAGCCTTGTTGCCCTTCTCTGAACCTGCTCCAGCACCTCAATGTCCTTCTTATACTGTGGTGACCAAAACTGGACACAGAACTCAAGGTGCAGTCTTGAGTACTGTTTGGTCTCAAGTTTGCACTGGGAAGGACGACAAACAGGATTCTGCAAGGGAAGTGCTGAAAGTCCTTGTGGCTTAGAGATCAAAGTCTTGTTATCAGATCAAGAGCAAAAGTCAGTCCATCTTACTTTGGTACCTAACTTGCACTTCAATTTTTGGCTCCTAGGAGGCAGCGCTTCAAAATGAAAATGATACATAAGCTTTTGAAAGACTCGTGAAATGGGCTTATTTGCCAAGGTTGTATGCTTAAGTTGGCTGGGATGGAAACCTTCTATAAACAACCCTTGAAAGTTATTTTTATAAAATAAAATCCAGGAAATTCAGATGTTACTCATCATGGGGGGTGGGTGGGGAGGATATTACTGAATGTGACAGCTGGCCAATTTCTGGCTCAGTTCCTGAAACAGTAAGAGGTGATAACAATTTGGACGTGGGTTTGATTACTAGAAAGATTGGTCATAACAGATAGACCGAAATAACTTAATTATGAGGTAATTCGTGTTAAAGTAGGCAGGAGAATAAGCAAGAGAAGACCTGTAACTAAAACTGTCAATTCTCAAAAGGCAAATTTTCACAACCTACAGCTATGTCTAAATTTACATGCTGGCTCTCACCAAGGCTCACCACAAGTCTCATGACTGTCTGGGCTGGAGGCTGACTCAAATGTGACAGCACTCCCACCTAGCTCTGTATGCAGGTTTCCCCTCTGCGGCGCCCATCCGAGATGAACTTTGGAGGAACCAGAAAGCAATCCTACATTGACTTGTCCAGACATAGCCTGAGGGGAGTGAATGATTATTAGAAAATGTCTATGGAGCCGAGGAGCTCAGCTAATCTAACAGGGGAAACCTGGCATTTAAGTCAAAAGGTGACAATGCAGCTCAAATTTGCATCCTGAAGATGGAGGAAAGACTTACAGAATCGGCATGAATGATCAACTCATGAAGAATGCTAGAAATTAATAGAAAACATACAAGAAATCACTCAAAATTTTTTAAAAAGATATTATTTTTTTGCTGGTCATGCTAATTTACATTTTTTGTAGGAAATTAAATCAAAGAGTAAAAGGTTCTTTACTTATATAAGCAAGAGGGCAAATAAGAAATTGAGCTGTTAGGCAGAAAAGATAGACCACAGTTTAAAAATAAGGTGTTGGTATATATATAATTATTTAGTTTTATATATTGTATGTTTAATCTTCTCCTTTCTGACTGCTAATGCTATTAGTTTTCCTGACTGATAACATAGTTGTTCGAAGTTCTTTAAATTATTTTACTTTGTAAGTGTGTAACAGTACTTTAAATCAATAAGTTTTTTTCATGAATTGATGTGAAAGTAGTAGTAGGTGTATAGGCTCTTACTGAGGTCCCTCTTGCAGCCTACAACACAAATTCTGCATGTTTTACTTTGAATATTAAACATGGGAACTGTGTTTTGCACTCCATTCACGTAGGAATCTGATACCAAAAAGTATCTAGGAATATTCTACAATATTCTATGCAAGACGAAAACAAGTAGGACCAACTTTTTAGAAACTATGAAGGTGCAGGAATGAAAGTCTTAAAACAATGCAATTACAAAATTTGAAAATGCATATCAATAAAGCTTTTCAACAGAAATTAGCTGAACACCTCTTAGAGCTTACATTATTGTCAGCTTTACAAGGATCTTATTTCATTTTTATCTGACGCACAAAAGGAGAGAGAACAGAAAAAAATCAATTCTGATGTTAATGGGTATAATTCTTAACTCATTAGTGTTACACTTACTTACTACTGGGATGAATTTAGTCCTCTGAGATTTAGTAAGCCAGCTTTTCATCTACATTAGTTTCCTTCTACCCATCTTTCAAAAGCCTCCATTTTTATTAGCATTAAATGACATTAGCAAGGCTAAAATGATCCATTTTGACAGTTCTTAAAAACAGAGACCTTATGTTCTTTTTGGAAAAGGAACGAAACAAATGTTACTCTCTAATGACTGTCTAATTCTCCTTTTTTTTTTTGAAGGATTTCATAAAGGATACTCTGAAAGGTGCAGAGCATGCTGCCACAGAGACCACACATATATAAATGATGGGTCAGACATCAAGGTTGAATTCATTATGAAAGTCCCATAGGGACCCATCTGTCCTGCAGCTGAAGGGAGGAACCAATCAGATTGAGGAGAGAGAAAATATAAAGAAGTGGACAGGGCAACAATTATTTGTCGATGTTGTTGAAAATGGTCAAAACATCTATTAGAGCTAGAAATACACATAGGCACATCTGAGTTTTCAGTAATATAATTGTGATGACTGCCACTGGAAACACCAGGGTATTTGGAAATGGCTAAAATTAGAAACTGCATACAGAGAAAAAAGGTACAAAATCTGCCATCTGGACTGAATGCCAGACTAGGGGTCACACTGCCAGGAAAATGTTGAAGAATCTCAAAGTTAAGCAGGCCTACAGACTGTGCTATGGGAAAGGCTTTGCTGTCTTCAGAGTGGTTCCCTGCATTTCCTCTTGGAAACCTGCACATCTTCAGTTGAACAGCACACACACACGGACACACACACACTAAACACTCAACCATTGGCATTCATCTGCAGGCTAACTAAACGTTAGCCTCAGCAAAGTACATAGTTATACAGCTAAGGACAAATTCTGCTGGAAAGAAGGGTCTCCATGACACTATTTAATGACCACAGCTGGGATTCTGGTAAACGTGCTCAGGTTCCTCTGTATGGGTGAATCTGTTTTAGGATGATTGGTAGATCCCGTGGTATAGCACAAAATCGTTAAATGCGATGTGATGCTCTGAAAAGCTAATTTTGGAATGAAAAATCATTGTTTTCTTTAAGAAATGTACTTGGCTTTGGATTCTATTTTTTTTTGCTTTTGGCTGAACTCTTTTTAAACACTGACTTGCAAGAATTCTTTTCCCCTGAGTCTCCAGGGAGTCTTGTGGATCTATTCTGCAGGGCACTGAAACCATCAGCTCTGCCCATTCTCCTCCTTCCCTCTTTCTCCTAGACCTCCTTTCCACCTTTTTCTGTTTTTGTCTATGAAGAACAGGAGAAGATCCCCCATTACCCTGTTTCACCGCTCTGTAAAGAAAATTTTAAACCTCCTAATATTACTTAATCACAGCTTTCAGTGCCCCTGCTGCCATAAAACATTATAACAATGGGCTGGCACTTCATCAATTGTAATTTGCTGATATTACAGTCACAGTAGCGCTCGACATAATTGCCTTGCTCTACCACTGACTTGTAAGGCTTGTTGATCTCAGTCAATATGTCTCTGCACTGGGGGCTGCAGTCAGAAATTTCGGTCTAACAGCTCAGCTTTTTTGAGTTTCTAGTTCCTGCCCATCTGAGCAGGATGTGTCCCTCCAAACACTTGGCACACTACTGCTCTCAAATTTCATTCCCAGACACTTAAGTCTATTAGGACACACTTTATTCTTCATTATTCTCAATTTTACATACAGCAGCACAATGCTTACAACTTCCAAACAGAGATAAAAACAGCAGTTATTAAGAATGAAGGAGCAAGCTTGAAGACAGCAAAATAAAAGAAATTTAGTTAGGACTTTGAATTCCTTGCAGGTCCAAAACTCCTCCTAGCAAGAATATGACTTCAAACCACACAGATTATTAATAAGATGTTTATTTCAGGACAGAAGGCACCTTGAGAATAAATTTGATTATGTTGTGTTTTTCTGTAGACAAAATTAAAACATAAATTATCAGCTCAAATGACTTCTACTGGAGACGAAGGACAGCAACAAAATAAGAAAAAAAATAGTGCAAACTCTTCCTGACAGAACATATTGTCTGTGACTTGTTCTGTAAAAGTCACCATTGTGAGCCGCAAATATTTATTCCTTACACAATTGTAGCTTCTCTGAGGTTGGGACAGAGATGACACCACAGAGGCAGGAAAAAGCCTCTCTGCAGAGAGCTGTCGGACACAACAGGCATGCAAGCACGCTTGCTGGACACTTGTTGGGAGTAAAGCACAAAATCCATGCTACGTTACACTTATATGGCTCTACGGACAGCCACAAATAATGCTGAGATACTGACTTTCTAAAACACTGCAAGGAGCAAATATATTTTGATGTCTTTAGCTATTTTTTTGGTTCCACTGCTTTGTGACACTGCAGTCTAGCTCTAAAAGTTGCTCTCTCAGGCTTCCCTTACAGAAGTGGTCCATTCCCAAATTCAGTAAGCACAGTGTGGAAAGAAGTGAAGGAACCTAAGGGGAACACTGCAGGCTTTTACATGGGCCAGCTGCCAAGTCCAAGTGCTGGGAGGCCAGTGGGGTCCTGATGAGGAATTTGCTGCTTGCCCCATCAGATCTGGGGTACACCCCTCCTGCCCCACCCCACTTTGACTTATGTAACAGAGCACTTGCAAAAGCCTTTCTTGCAAGCATCCTTGTGAGGAGTATGGTAGAACATTGCCAGGATGAAGTCTCACCAGAGGGGAGCCACAACAAGGTTTATATCCCCTATTTGCAGCTCTGGCATGCTCAGTTCTAAGATCCTTGAAGTCACTCTCTTGTTTTCTAACACTCTGGCTGCTGTAGCAAGAGTAAGACCTCTTGTCTGGGTCATGGGAGCAGCTGTGGACATTAGAGCTTGCCATTAGAGATGGGCTCCAGGCTGGAATTCGCTCCATCCAGACTGCAGGGCTTTGGATGCCATGTGAAATCCCATGCACTTTGGCCAATCGGCTCACACAAGTGGAAGGCTACTGTGAGAGTTAAGCTTTGCTTATTCTGCACATTTTGCCAAGATTTTGAAAACCACTTAATGTACTTGGACAGGCTCAAGGAGTGTTTTTAGATTCAAGTACTACTTGTTTAATGGATTTACTTTATAAACATTGGCATTGAGATTTTCAAAACTTCTTTGGGATTTGGCTTGATGATTCCTCTTAATTTTTAATGTAAAGTAACATCTGAAGCTGGCAACAGCAGCATAATTGTATAACTCAAATAGTTGCATAAGTTCATCTCGTATTCAGAACAAGGCCTCTAACCACCAGGATGTGGATGAAATAGGTGGCTGATGTTCCTGCCTGGAGAATCACTTCCCTTTGGCTATACAAACCATGGCACAAATGTTATGCCCCTGTCACCCAAGTATCTCATTTCAAAAGGCCTTTCAAGCCTCCAGATTTCAAATTTATACAGATAAAATATATGTGTGTGCATATATATATATAAAAATATATGCGTAAGTCTACCTAGTTGTATTTAAGAGGTAATAGCCTCAAGTTGCACCAGGGAAGGTTTAGATTGGATATTAGGAAGAAGTTCTTTACTGAAAGAGTGGTTAGGCATTGGAACAGACTGCCCAGGAAGGTGGCGGAGTCACCATGCCTGGAGGTGTTCAAAAAATGAGTAGATGTGGTGCTTTGAGACATGGTCTAGGGATCAGGGAGATGTTGAACAAAGGTTGGACTTGACGATCCTAGAGGTCTTTTCCAACCTAAATGATTCTATGATTTTATATACATGTGTGTCTGTGTATGAATATACATGTACGCATGTTTCTACATGCATTCTTCCCCCCTGATGCTGGCTACCTGGCTGTTTGCACCTCTTTAGAAACCTCCAGCACTGCTCTTCTGACCCTGCACATTCCTACCTCCTGCTCCTCCATGGCCACTCAGGACATGCTAGCGCTTGGAGAACTTCAGTGAGACATGTTCCCAACAGGCTGCTCCTCTGAGGCTTCGAGTCCTTCACCCCATGAGAGCAGTAAATAAGGAGAGCAGATATCTAGGGGTGGGAGACGGATGTTGTACGGTGCACAGGCACTTACAGCCTGCAGTGAAACTAGAGCTGGGGAAAGGTGGTGGGGTGCAATCATGGCTGGCTGTGCAGAGTTCCTCTATTCACTCTTTCTGCAGCAAAGTTCAGGACAGTAACATCACACTCCCCCAGGACAAGAAAGAGAAGGGAAAAAGGATGAAATCTGGGAGAAACCCAGCTTTCTCATTTAATCATAACAAACTGAAAATGTCTTACGTGTTCAGAATAGAAGAAAACCAGTCATTAACTTATGCGAAGCAGCTGGTTTCCCAATAACAGCTCCTACACATTCTGGTTTTAATATTATTGTTCCTGTCAACTGTGGGAACGAAATGTATATTAATGATGGTTTATTCCAAATTGGTCATTGTCGGAGTTAATAATTAGGTAGTCAGGCACTAATTATCTCTATTTTGTCTCAAATCATTAACTAAGAAATTTGGAGAAGTAATTTCAGAGGCAGGCATCAGAGCCACACACAGTAGGGTGGGCTCTGCTGTGGGCACAAGGGACGCTTCGTTCCAGAGAGCAGCACCAGCCTACACCTGGGAGCACAGTCAGGTGATACTGGTGGTACCCTGGGTGCAGGGTGGCAGCACCTTGAAAAAATACATACACATGTGGTGCCCATCCATTCTTTGTACCCCTGGTTCATCCATGAAAGCTCCTCAAAGGCATTACCTGGCACCTGGACAACAGCTGCTCCAGTGGGTTCACCACTGGCCACCAGTGATGGCTGCAATGTTTCTCCTGAGCGCAATCCAGCTAGATGGGCACCAGCAGGAGAGCACAGCAGTGGGAAGAGGTGGCACAATCGGTCTGCTCAGAGGATATGAAGTTTCAGCATTTACTCTGAAATAAGCCTCCTATGGAAATGACTGCAGGAAAGAGCTCAGGACAAAGATGGGTATGGCTCACAGGGAATGAGAGACCTGGAGCATATGGGTGGAGGTGCCCAAGCTCTTGTTGGGGGAGGAGACACCCTCCTCTGAAAGTGTGTACTTTCAGGGCATGGCTGAGCCTGCACTGCTGCTCCCCACCTGCTGGCAGCACTCATCTCTCCTCAGGTGTGTGCAAAATACCCCAACTGCATTAATCTTCCAACTATTTTCCCTATATATTGTGGAGATTACACCAGAAATGCCACATGGGAAGCCTTCAACACAAGGAGCACACATTTTGCTGACCACTTTAAATTAAATTGGGTGTATCCTCACAGTGCCTTAGGGGACAACAACCAAAACTCAATAATCTTTTCTGTTTTTCTGGTATAATTTGTCCTTCTCATGTAAGAATTTTCAAGGTTATGCTGCCCATTTGGGCACAAAAAACCAAAGAGACGTCAAAACCAGCACCCACCACCACCTGTTGTGAACTTACCTCAACATAGAGGATAGGGAAAATGCCAATCTTGTCACCCAGCATTCCTTCCGCCCAGTTGTCATCTACCCTCCTGATGACTGTCAAAATTTCATCCTAAAGTCAGAGATACACAAAATACATAATCAGATTTTTTCAGTAGAAAGATGTCAGTTTTTAGTTACCCACACGACAGCTTAGGAAGAGAATACACAGAGGAGCCCATAAGCCAGGTAAAAATGTTCATTGAATCATGGGCCACCAGCATCCCTGTCCCAGCATCCCACCCAAAGTGCATTGAAGCACCCTAAAGACCAGTGCAGCTCATACCGGCTGCCAGAAGCTCCAAGGGCCTAGACAGAGTGGGCAGGATCAGGCAACTCTTGGCTTCATTGGAGGGACAGGGAGAACATTTGACCCAGGACATCAGGTCCAACACAAGGGTGAAGACTCTCTAGCATGAAGCTGCTCCTGTGCACCTGAGACCCCATTGTAGCACTTGGCTGCTCTAGAAGAAAAGTGAAGGGGAAGCACCAGTAGAGCATAGATAGTCCTGGAAACACTTCCAGTAAGAAGCATAAGTTATAGTATGAGGTGCTGAGCAACTAGCCTACACTGCTGGTGCATGAATGTCAGTTTTCCTTTTCTTAAAAAATATTAGGTGGTAAAAGTGCAAAGCAGGTAAAAAACCAAGGATAACATAATAAAAAACAAGTTGCACTCAGCTGTTGGATTAGCTTCAGTTTAGTTACCAGCTTGTTTTCTAAAACAAATGGCATTTAATATTATATTTAATCTAAGGAATCTTACAAAAATTTCAGCTGCTGATGAATTTTTTTGTGATTATAAACCAGGAGATTAAGCAAAGTGCAAACAAGACTCATACTGCTCAGATTTTCTCTTGATAGAGTTAACACCTACCATTCTGTGATTCTGTAACACACCAGTCATTACAAAAGCTCAGGTGACTAGAACCAAACCCTGAGTTTTCCCAGTTTGAGCTGCTCAACGTGTCAATGGACATCTGTCTGCTGGGGTTGTCATGCTGAACCGGCTTGGAGCCAGCTCTGCTTCCTACCAAGGCTGCAGCAGGCAGCCCTCTCTGCAGGGCACTGCCTGCATGCTCAGGTCTCCTACAGCCAGAGGGACGGAGTGGGCTCAGAGAAGCTGTGAAGTTTTCTCTCATAGCATCTAATTTTCCACCATTTCTGTGCAGAAATTTATAAAAAAGAAGAAAACATCTTCCTCCAGAAAGCTGAGACAAAGTTCCCTGCCTTTCTCACTTTTTTTCCACCACTCGCTCTTGGAAAATATGAGCTATGTATGGTCTATCACCGTCCATTTAACAAGCTATTCATGTTAACTGGTCAGGTGAGGGGAGCTGGTTTTTTGGTAGATACTTCTTACATAGAAAAAACCCCCACAAATTCCTGATCCAGCATGTTCAGATGGTGGATTTACAGTGATAGAAAACGGCCAGAACAGGGATGTGATGTGATATGCTTTGCAGTTTTTGAACATGTGCACTTCAAAATAGTTTAAATGTTTCCTTTGAATTATTCATCTGAATGATCCATTAGGGGAAAGCTCAGAGAAACAGCCACAGACTGAGTCCTTCAGCTATTTATTACAGCTGGAAGGATGCAAAAAGAATTTGTGCATTTAATTTCCTGAAGAACAGATAGCATTCCCTTCCAAAGCCCTGTCTACACAGACCATTTTTGATCTGTGTAAAGAGCTGACAGTAATACATCTCTGCAAAGTTTCCACATGCTCTTACAAAAGACCTATTATCATAAATTTAGAATCTAGGTAAAGGGGGTAAATGAGGAAAATAAAAGATTGTGTTGCTTCAAGAACTTGCTATGAGAATTCCTACTTTCTATATTTGTTCAGCTATTTTCTTAAAAGACTTTTAAAAAACCCCAAATGTGATAGATTTACACTTTCACTATATGTTTATGTACACATATACAATCTTAGGTGTGTATGTGCATATATATGCATGTACATGTATAAACATATGTGTATTATCTACGTGTATAAGCATGTGTGTATATAGACATATATACACACAAAATTAATAAGAAATTAAGAACAAACTTTCAAACTGTAAAATCCCAGAAACAATTGACTAGATTTTGTTAGAAGCACCATGCATTCCCATCTCTGGAGCAGGTTGGACAGACACTTGGCAGGAAAGTTCTATCCTGCATTGATCCTGCTCGAGGATGGGGCAGGGAACAAGTCACCTTTGAAGATCCCTTCTAACTTTACTTTCTACAGACCTATGAAACCTGGATGCCTTTCCATACACTGATCCTAGTTTGACTCTGCCAGGTCTGGCTGTTGAATGGGGTTATATATATCTGAGAAAATCAGAGAGCTGCACATTCCAAGATATGCTGACATTTAAAATGTGTATCTTTGTAAGAGAACAATGTGCAAATCCTTAAGAATGTGTTCCATTACAGAATTCGTTTTCAGAAGGGTGTTGAAAATCTCCAGGAATTACAGCAAATCCCTGAACATCTTTTGAAATTCTTTATTAATAGAAAGTTTCTTTGAATTCACAGCCCACAACATCGTTCTATAGACTGGGCTGGTGAAAGCTTCAACATGAACTATTTTAGTACCTTAAATTAGTTGGATAGCCATGCTACTTATAAATTCCTAGAAAGTTTCCCAAAAGGATCATGAATAGTAAAGAGCTACAGATCTCTTGGCATATCACTTCAACTTTCTGAACTTCACTATCTGACATGTACTAAATTGATCTCCAGACAGCATAAAGGAATCCAAGCCTCAAATCCCATTTCAAAAGCCAATGGTATCCACTGTAGTTTGACAAAGATACCTTGTGCTCTTTTTATGCCTGTTGCTAAAGTCTCTAATTATTGGCTCTCTCCTACTTGCTCAAGTCCCTCTCTATTCATTAGGACCAGGCAGCCTTGTGACAGGCACATGGGACTTGCAGTTCCAGTTTATAACCATTATCAGAAAGGAAGTCAAAGACAAATCACTTAAAAAGCAATCTGATTGATGGAGAAATGAACCCTTTTACTGAGAAAACAGCACAAAATTGTGTTCAATAACAGTCATGATTCACAGCCTGATTTTTACTCCAGTCATTAACGGCCATTAACGAAGCAATACAAAGCAGATGCGCCTGCTATCTGTGGAGATAACAACTCCATCTAGAGCGCTGGGGAGATCTCAGCAATGGCAGGATGGCACCGTGTGGTGCTCGGTGTGCCCAACAACACCACTTGCCAGCTGGTGTGAGAATCCCAATCATCAGCTACTGCTGGGATGGTCCCTCTGAGAACAGCAAATGCTGCTGGAATCGAGAGTCAAGGGGCTGGGATGTCACTTTGCAGCCAGGAACCAGTATTGGACATGACGGCTCCAAGATCAGCACAACATTTGTTAAACACTGCTGCGGGCTGGGAGAGAAAGTGTTAGAAAATGAAGGAAATAGCCAGTGTGATGAAAAATATGATGAGCAATAAAGCAAGGGAAACAGTTGATGCTACCTTGATAGGTTTGAGGTTCATCTACCACTGAGCCTCCAAAGGGCCATGCAAACAGTGGTCCAACACCAAAGCAAAACTGTGGGCTGAATTTGGACTCAGGCTAAGCCTGGAGTAACTACACAAACATATAATAATGAAATTACTCCAGATTTGCACCACTATAGCTGAGAGCAGAGTCCTCTTGCGCATGGCTTGTACCAGAGAGTTAAACTGGTGCAAAGCTGAATCAAGGCTGGAACCCGTCATTACAGAGAGTAACATAACTGCTAACCAACTAATTTGGCTGATCACTGTTAAAAATGGAGGAAAAATATGTCCTTCCTTTGTTTTCTTTTACTGCACTGACAGATATTCTGACTGCATTGCAACAATGGCGATGGGAAAAAGCAGATGGGTAAAAGAGCAGCAAAACATGATGATACAGAAGATCCCTATGTTTGAGTTTCCTTCTTGTAGTTTCTCTTCAGAAGAAAACTCTTTGTTATTATGTTTATAAGTAAAATCCAATTACAAGTGCCTGGTAGTCCTAAATGGGTTGCAGGACACAGACAGCTTATACTTGTTTGTGTAAACGGTATGCTGATGCAACTCCTCTACCTGCGGAAAGAACAAAGAGCATGAATGAAACTGAGATCAGGTCCAGCATCTTCAGATGCAAACTGAGACATTCAAATGATTAATATTGCTCCAAGTGACAAATCACATCTATGGCAATGCAGTGCTCATGAGACTGTGCAGAGGAACTGACTGCATCAGCAGATGGTCTAAAATTTGGGCTGGTTTAAACAGGAACCTTTGTCAGTGCAGGTAACAGCTAAAATCAGCATTGAGAAAACTGTTGAAAATATGATGGTAAAGTCCTGAGATGAAAAATAAGATTATTCACTGTCAAGGAGAACAATAGGCAAGACATAAAAACAGTTACAATGTGACAGTGCGTGCAGTGGAAGCAGCTAAAGAAGAAAATAGCAATAGAAGAGAAACCAGACCCACTTTGGGGAAAACACAGTCATCAGGGATAAAAGGCTGCAGACAGTAACACGAGGGGTGAAAAAAAGGAAAATTGAGGGATTGAGAGTAGAGCTACACAGCGTAAAGAAATGCTCCATGTGAGCCAAGAAAATAAGAACTACCAGTATACAAAGACAGCTATTGTAAAGAAGATATACTGATACATGGCACCAAATACATCAAATACAAACATATTTAGGAAAGGATCTACTCTAACAAAAAAGGTTACTGCTGCCTATCATACCTATTAAGTTTCTTAGATCGAGCAAGCAATGAATACCTTAAGTGGGCAAGAAAGATTGTTTCTCAGAGAAGTCACTGTCGTGCCTCTGGGCAAGCAGTGAGGAAAACAATGTACCAGCAAACATGTATTTACTGATAGGATCTCAAAGATAACTTCTGGATAACTTTCTGTTAGTGCGTGGCTGCTACTTCTCACTAAGGAGGCCACTTTCTCGCAGAGATTCACAGCTCCAGGGAGGCTGGGTAGTCACAGGGTTTGCAGTGTTTGCAAGCAAACGCTTCGCTTGCTATGGAGCAAAAGTGCTTACAAATCTTTTGTTAAATAAATACAAGAAAGTACACATTCTAGGAAACTGCGTTCTGCTGAGAAATGTTGCATGAGTGAAAAAGATGTTACATTCAGTGAGAAAATTATATACTGCAAATAATTCATTCAGCTGTAATAAGTAGCCTCAAAAGCGGAGGTCAGTAAAATCCCGGTGAAGGATATTTTTATCATCTATTTCATATTCATTTCCAGCATAACTGTTATTACTTTATGTGATACTGTAACAACCACAGACAGCTGAAATAAAACAGAAAATGACAATGAACAGGTTCTCCACAGCATTCAGTGCCATAGATTAACATTAGGGGATATGCTTTCTTTTCCTGTGGGTTTCTTGATATCCATGAAGCCCATCTAAGGTCAAGACAAATTGCTAGGGAGGGGAGGGAGAGACAGAAATCAGGTGAGGAGGTGGGGAAGAAAGAAAAAACGTGACATTTTAAATCCAAAGAAAATTACAATATCTCAGTTTTCTCTCATTCCAACGGGAATTTATTAAACATTTTGCTTTTAAAAAAACAAAGACTGTTTTTTTAAATGTCTGCTTTTTAATGTCTTTATGTTCTTAAAATAGGAAATACTGTGATATATGATGATGTATTTCAACTGCTAATTGGTTTATGGTATGATGCAATACATAGATTTTGAAACTGAATGGCATTTTAAAACACTGGAACGTCTGATTCATAAGGAACATTAAAAGACACATTTCCATTAGATTTTTTCTGAAATTGAGTTGTTCTTGCAGAACATTTCAATGTAGATGAAATGTATGCTTTTTAGACAGAAAAATGTTCTCAGAAAGCGTGTAGCCATTTCTACTCATTGAATCTCACTGGCTTTAGACCAACCTTGCTGTGCGTGACATGAGCTATCTCACTGGCTTCTCCTTTAGACTAAATGGGGGCAATTTCCCAACAAAGTTAACATGGGGCTTGCCCAGAGGGCAGGCTTTGCACCCACCCAGTCCTGCAGCATGGCTGATGTGTGGGACATTGCAGGGCCACCAAGCAGGCTCTGCCTCCACAGGGAGGAGAATTTACAAGTTGGGAGAAGTCAATGTCCTTCAGTGTGATACATGAGGGGACGTCCCACTTAATAAAGGAAATTCAGTCCTGCCAGCCTGTGCCTGCTAGGCTGCCTGAGCTCAAAGGCTTTAATTTTCTCATCCCAGAACTAGTTGAAAGAAACAAACAAACAGACTACAGGGGATCCCAGGACAGAGCTGGGAGGGAGGCCAGGCAGATGTACCACCGGTCCCAGCACCACTGTGCTCCAGACTCATCTGCCAGCAGCCCACATACTCCATCAGCACGTACAGAAGCAGTTCTCTAAACTTTCTTTTTTTGTTGTTAAAAGTTATTACCGTACCTTGGTGAAGGTCAGGCAATCCTTGTCTTGATCTTTATCCTTTATTTCAAAGTCGTAAAGTGCTTTGCCCTGAGGTGGAGCTTGCGGGAGAGGCTTGATACATTGGATGTAGCTGGCAGGGAAGAAGCCATGGTTCCCATTGAGCTCCCCATGGTACCAGTTCTCGTCCACCTTCCGCCGCAGTATGATGATGTCTCCCTTATTAAACTTGAGGTCACCAGGCTCTTTTCCTTCGTATGTGTAGAGGGCTTTTCCATAGGGAAGCTGAGAAACGCTCTGGGAAACAAAATATGACATATTTTAAGCAAACTCGAGCCATCATCAATTTCCTTCTTAAAGTCACTTTCAGCTAGAAGCAAACTGATCATCCATGACCGAATCATCCCCATGACTGCAGTTGACTGCTATATCATGCTATACCCTGGATCTTACAGGAAAACTATGATGCACATGATGGTAAGGCTGAGAAGGTAAGTGTATGTTACTTCAGAGGAGGCACTGCAGTTCTGAAGCTCAGCTGAAACCCACCATACCTCTTACACAATCAAGCAGCATCTGTTAACTTGCAAAATATCCCATGTAGGGAGTGCAAATGTGTTTAAACAAGTAAAATTCAACATGTCTAAAGGTGAAATATTAGACAGTTTGACTTTCAGGGTTGCTTTGGTTTTTCAGGCTCAGAAGATAAACAAAACAAAATGAGCTTGAAGATTCACATGGTTCTAAAAGTTGGCAAGTTGAAAATTTTTCATTGCGTTTGAGCAACTCCAAACATTTTTGAATTTGAAGCTTTTAGTTTAGCTTTCGATTCTGTAACTAAATACTCTTACTTCTTTCAAAATCCCCAAGTCTCACACTGTTCACTGAGGGCTACTGTAAACAGTTATAATATTCTTTGTTGCTTATGAATTAATGTCCCTGTGGAAAAGCAGAATAGGCAGAATGCCTCAAATCTTTCTTTTAGAACTAAAAACAGCTCTGAGGCTTCCACCCTCATTAAAAGAACGAAAGAAACTTAAAAAAATCACAGCACAAGAGCAAAAAAGACTAAAATGTTAATAGTTTGGTGTGATAGAAAAGAGAAACCTATTTGATGAAAACTGTCTGACTGTGAAGAATTCTTCCCAGAGTTCACTTTGGCCCAGTGCAAGATTGTCCCATGCAGGCTGTGACTGCATGGACAACTTTTTGGAGGAAGTATGGGTTTGTGCAGCCCTTGCACTTGCCCTCCCTAGATGCTTGCTCCCCATCTTGGTGAATCCCAGAGAGCGAGGGGTAACTGTGTTGGACACAGCTGCCTGCTGCTTTCATCCTATAATAGCTCTTTAATCCATACTGGGGGAGAAAAGGTGTATTGCTATATTATCCTAAGCCATTTTTAATTTTATTTAGTCTGAGCTAAGAATCAGCTTGCAAGCCTAAGCGCAAGTATGTAGCAGCATATACCACAGGGGATGTTAAAAGGATCCTGTAAGTCAATCTTCATAAGAGTCTTATTTTCAGAGATGTATTTATAAAAATGACATGGTTTTCTGTTGCATGTACATGCTTGGGAGTAGTCTGTTCCCTGCTCTGTACACTGGTTTTCAATGGGGTGTACTACTGGGACAATGAAAAAATAAAAGTAAGTTTAATAAAACACCCTGATATTCCCCGAGGTGTTTCTTATGCCTGTGCTTCTGGATGACATTCCTCTACAAAAGACTAGCACTCAGATGTTTTCCACAGGGAGAAGGTGGAGTGACCTGGCAGGAACACTCCATTTCCCCACCCCAGCCAGAAAATAAGATGCTGGGATGACTTTTTATGGTATTTGTTTAAGCAAGAAGCAGAGGCACTTTTCGATCCCGATGGGTGTATTAAATGGACCTGCTCTGGTAGGGCAGGCTTTATGCTCTCACACCTGCATCTTTCGGCAGGAGGAGGAGAAGCACCAGGCTGCCGTCTGCGCTGCCTGCCAGCGCAGCCTCCTCTGGCTGCTTCTGGACGCCAGATGGTTGCTGCAGCAGGCAGAAACCACACTGTTCAAAAAGTAAGTTTCTTGAGTGCATCTTCACAGACAGGTGTTGACTTATTCATTTTATTAGGAAGGGCTTTAGTAGCTCTGTAGGCCTTGGAAAGCATGTGCAACAGATCTTGCCTGCAGCACATAGAGAAGGATGCAGGCAAACAGGTGCAGCTCTACAGAACACTATCCCTGTCGTCTGGATGGGGATTTAATTTTATTCAGATGTGTCCCAAGCTCTTGGTTTTCTCATTACCAATTTACAGTTCCTCTTTTTTTTCTCTGTATTCTTTTGGGTTTTGCTGTATCTGAAGGAAGGTACCCAGTTAAAACCAGTATTTTGGAAGCACCTTCAAATGTAACAAGTGTAAAACTAGAAAAAAAACCCAACAGCCAACTAACAAAGGATGCATCAAACAGTCTCTGCCAAATCAGTGGCAGCATTCTACCGACATTTTTCTCTCTGCCAGCATGGTTATTTCCCCTGGCACGAACACTTTCCCTTGACACCCCCTGCCCAGCATTCTAAAGATTAAGCATACGATACCATCAAACTTTTTAGGTAAGGCATAGATCTCATTACCTATTTGAAACTAGAAAAAAAAACTAAGCTGAAAGACTATGGAGCCTTTTAGTAATTTAGAAATAAAAGATTCATTACTTTAACTCATGCTGGTAGAAGACAATTTATCAAACACGGAGTAAGACTTCTGCCAGGTGCCCACTGAACCACTGCTGATACAGGCACATGCCTGGCAAGCATGCTCTGTATCACTTACCCTGGACGGGGCCTTACTATTCCCAAGATCTCTGTAGCAATTCAAGGTCAGCTTCCTTTCTTTACTTTTTAACCATTTTCCCTTCCTAAGTCTCATTGTACTGTATAAAAAGTCAACAGCCTCCAGAGCTACAGAAAAAGAAACTGGATTTTATTCAATCACACACATCATCAATGAAATTCTTATGCGACACATGCTGGGCTTTTATTGCTAATTAATTGAGCTGGCTAGAAGATTATTCAGGCACCTGTTTATACCTTCACCTGATGAAAATGCAGACTTTTAAGCAAAACAAACAAACTTCAGACAAAAATTTTCATTTGAGCAGCATTTCAGTAAGACATTGTCATCTTCAGCATGCCCAGGTGGTCCTTCATACAAAATTTTCTAATTTAAAACAAGCTGCAAGTTGTCATCTAAAGAATCAGACTAAGGAAAAGCATCAGGCAACAGTTTTGGTGGAGGGCAGTGATAATCACAGAAATGTTCCACCAGCAAATGCAGGAGCACTTACATCTGCCCCTTGCTCCCTGCTTCAGCAGAGCAAATCCTCCTTACCCCTCCTCTGCTTCTCCTGCACTTGGGCACCGCTGCAGCAACAGCCGGTGGACACCACCAAACCACTGCACTAACCCCTCACCATCTGCTTCATCCCCTGCTCCTCTGCCAAAGCCCCTTTTCAGCTGTGGGGCCCCATAGAATCATTATGGTTGGAAAAGACCTCTAGGATCATTAAGTCCAACCTCCATCCCAGCATCTCCCTGACCCCTAGACCATGTCCCAAAGCACCACATCTACTCATTTTTTGAACACCTCCAGAGATGGTGATTCCACCACTTCCCTGGGCAGCCTGTTCCAATGCCTAATCACTCTCTCAGTAAAGAACTTCTTCCTAATGTCCAATCTAAACCTCCCCTGGTGCTACTTAAGGCCATTACCTCTTGTCCTGTCACTAGTTACTTGGGAGAAGAGACCAACACCAGCCTCACTACAACCTCCTTTTAGGTAGTTGTAGAAAGCAATGAGGTCTCCTCTAGGCCTCCTCTTCTCCAAGCTAAACAGTCCCAGTTCCCTCAGGTGCTCCTCATAAGACATTCTCCAGACTTCTCACCAGCTTCGTTGCCCTTCTCTGCACCCACTCCAGCAACTCAATGTCCTTCTTATACTGTGGTGACCAGAGTACTGTGTGGACACAGTACTCAAGGTGCGGTCTCATGAGTGCCGAGTACAGGGGCACGATCACCTCCCTACTCCTTCTGGTCACACTGTTTCTGATACAGGCCAGGATGCTGTTGGCCTTCTTGGCCGCCTGGGCACACTGCTGGCTCATGTTCAGCTGACTGTCCACCAGCACACCCAGGTCCTTTTCTGCCAGGCAGCTCTCCAGCCACTCTTCCCCAGGCCTGTAGCGTTGCATGGGGTTGTTGTAACCAAAGTGCAGGACTCGGCACTTGGCCTTGTTAAACCTCATACAATTGATCTCAGCCCATCGCTCCAGCCTATCCAGATCCCTTTGCAGAGCCTTCCTACCCTCAAACAGATTGATACTCCCGCTTAATTTCATGTCATCTGCAAATTTACTGAGGGAGCACTCAATCCCCTCATCCAGGTCATCGATAAAGATACTAAACAAGACCAGCCCCAGAACTGACCCTGAGCCCATCTCAGGGTCTTCTGCAACACTACGTCCGGGGAGGAAAACTTTCTTTCCCAGCCTGGGCCCAGCAGCATTGTGCTGCTCCTCTCTCCACAATGCCCAGCTCCACAATGGCTACCCCTGCATCCAGAGACTGAAGTGCGGGCAGCCTGGCTGCCCTGCAAGGAGCTTGGTGGAGACCATTACCCCACTATCTCCCTTCAAGTCAGGTTTCAACCTGTGCTCCTGCTCTGAGTGATGCCTGCCATCACCCCCCTCTCCAGCTGCCATGAAATCTGGTCGAGCATAATGCAAGCGGCTGCAAAATTAAACGGCTTCTGCATCTGGCTGTATCAAAAAATTGATCTGTCCCGTTGATTTATTGTTAGGTTAACAGGGATTTGGCTATGATGTGTATTAAATTTCAAAACTCTGTGTGGGTGTGTATAGAAATAAAGAATGTAAGAAAGAAAGAAAGGAAGGAAGGAAGGAAGGAAGGGATGAAGTCACAGTCAATGGCAACGGCCAGTTTTTTTCCTGCCAGTAAATGTGTGTTGGCACAATGCTGAATACTGCCAAAGGTTTCTTTTCTATTTCAGCAATCAATACTGACGTAAAAGCCTGAAGCGTTAATATGCAGAAAACTCGCCTTGCAGAAGACTCAATGATATGTTGGCAACTCAGTCATTCTGCATTTGTGTTTCAGCAATGTCAAACGGCAGCAGTTAAGCAGAAACCTGCTGGCAAATTGACAAACAACAACCATGAAGCAATTAAGTGGCAATGCTGGAGAATTTTCATTATGTATCCTGAAGAACAAAAGGAGGGGAAAGAAACCAAACATCGCTTGTTTCCAATAAATTCTCCCAGTAGAAATCTTTGTAGAGTGTGAACTGCACAGGTAGAGTAGGACTTCAGTTTTCAAAAGTTAAGAAAAAGAGACTTTTTTTCCCTTATGCTTGAAAGCAACCCAAGTTCCAACATGGGTCAAAGTCTGCCAACTTCTGCATGCCATACTTGATGAAGGGGGTCACTATTTAGAATAAGGTCTGATGCTTGCCTGAAGTGGTGAATGGAGTCAAATCCAGTTGGCGGCCAGTCACAAGTGGTGTTCCCCAGGGATCAGTATTGGGGCCAGTTCCGTTCAATATCTCTATCAATGATCCAGATGAGGCGACAGAATGCACCCTCAGCAGGTTTGCAGATGACACCAAGTTAGGCAGGTGTGTTGAAGGTAGGGAGGGTCTACTGAGGGATACGGGCAGGCTGGATCAATGGGCCAAGGCCAGTGATATGAGGTTCAACAAAGCCAAATGCCAGATCCTGCACTTGGGTCACAACAATCCCATGTAATACTACAGGTCTGGGGACAAGTGGTTGGAAAGCTGACCCACAGAAAAGAACTTGGGTGTTCTGGTTGACAGCTGGCTGAATATGAGCCAGCAGTGTGCCCAGGTGGCCAAGAGCATCCCGGCTTGTATCAGAAATAGTGTGGCCAGCAGGACTAGGGAAGTGATCATCACCCTCTACTTGGCATTGGTGAGGCTGCACCT
Organism: Brachypteracias leptosomus; assembly: GCA_013401335.1. Classification (NCBI taxonomy): domain Eukaryota; kingdom Metazoa; phylum Chordata; class Aves; order Coraciiformes; family Brachypteraciidae; genus Brachypteracias; species Brachypteracias leptosomus. Next base: position 277,156 of record VYZX01004426.1, on the reverse strand, counting down.
CAAATACTGTGTTCAGTTTTGGGCCACTCACTGCAAGAAGGACATTGAGATTCTGGAGTGTATCCAAAGAAGGGCAACAAAGCTGGTGAAGGCTTTGGAGAACAGGTCTTACAAGGAGCTGCTGAGGGAATGGGGGTTGTTTAGCCTGGAGAAAAGGAGGCACAGGGGAGACCTTATCACTCTCTACAACTACCTGAAAGGAGATTGTAGAGAGGTGGGGGTCAATCTGTTCTCCCCTGTAGCAAGCAATGGGACAAGAGGAAATGGCCTCAAGTTGTTCCAGGGCAAGTGTATGTTGGATATTAGGAAAAATTTCTTCTCTGAAAGGGTTATAAAGCACTGGAACAGGCTGTCTAGGGAAGTGGTGGAGTCAGCATCCCTGGAGGTATTTAAAAGGCCTGTAGATACGGCACTGAGGGTCATGGTTTAGCACTGACCTGGAAGTGCTGGTTGATCTTGGTTATGATTAACTTGATGATCTTGAAGGTCTCTTCCAACCAGAATGATTCTATGATACTATGATTCTATGAAGTACAGTGCACGTGCCTACAAAACATGCTTTTCCTACCTCACACTATTTGGGAAGGGAAAAGAAAAGCTTCCTCAGGCAAGAGAGCAAACAGAGCCTGGATGTTTAAGATGAGTGCAGAGTCTATTACTGTGTCTGTGCATAACTAGGAGGGGTGTACACCAAAGCCACCATCAAAGTCCCAGGTGCAAAATCATCAGAGAGGCTGGCCAGATCTGCTGGCTCACAAATATTCAGGAGGAAAGTCCAAGGCTGTTCCTTGATATCAGTACATTGCATAAGAAATAAAAAATAAAATCACAAGGGCAAGGCCTTCAGCTACTAAACCCAGAGAGAAATGTTATGATCCAGCCCTTCTCTCAAAGAATTTGTGTTCAGATTCCTGAAACTCAAAAAACCTCTTGAGGCTCCAGCTACAACTCCCCTCTGCAGCAGCAGAACAGAAGATTGTTTTTCTGCCTTGTGAAAGCCACATTAATGCAGAAAGGTAACTTCCTTCACCCAAGCTCTTGCCTTGTGGAGCTCAAGCTGTGCAAAGAAGGGAAAGCTCAGTCTCTTTGCTGCAAGGGCTTCCCATGCACATGGTGATCGCCTGCTAGAGGCAGGTGTGATGCTGCCCACCCCATGGGGCAGCACCCTCACCTGACCTCACCTTTCAGGGGAATGAAGGCATGAAAGAATCAGGGAAATGCAAAAGGTGGAGGAGTGTTTAACTCATCCTTCTTTCTGCTTCATGGGTCTTGTTCATAGTCAGAGTTAGAGGTGAAGCAGGAATGGATGAAGCCAAACAGCCTCAGAATACGCTGCTGGAACAGTCTGATAAGAGCACTACTAGGGACAGTAATTTATTTTTTTTAGACCATACTTAAGCCATTTTAGCAAACACACTGTCGTATTGCTTGTTGCGGTTCTCCAAATTACTCCAACATCTCCATATCCTCCAACCTCTGAATATATATCTGAAGAGTCTGTTCCTATGAATGAATGAATACACATTTAGCTCCTTCGTGAAGTACTATCAAGTGTAAACATCCAAAGCAGTTCAAAAGTTGATGAAAAGACACAGAAAGGAGAAAGTAATGAAAAGCATGCACATCTCAGTGGTAAACTATAATTAAACACAAACTATTGCTATAGAGCATAAATAATAATTAAAACACATATTGTTAATTTTTTGCTTCATTACTCTGAAGCATCACACATTGCTTTGAATCTCCCAGTCTACACAGGCAAAGATTCTGTGGTGACGTATGGGACTGCATTTATGTCTTCCAACTAGCAGGAAACTCCCCATGCGCTGGCTGGGTGACACTTCAGCATATGGTTTCCTGCCATCCATAACAGCTTTGCAGAAATCGCAGCAGCTGTGCTGGAGAAGACAGGGGTTGCATGGTGGAGCATCCATCAGCAGGACTGCTGAGGAGCAGACAGGCTGCTCCCTACTACTAGCACCCGAATCTTGGCATCAAAAGCGCCTTTCAAATCAGCTGAGAGTGACTTAAATGATGAGCGTGAAATGCCTGCTGAGATCCCTTTGCACAACAAGCTACTCAGTCACGGTGGCAATGACAGCGATGTCTGATGGGCTTGGTAAGGGCCACGGCATGAAGGGGGCTCGGTTTAACATCTTTCAGGAGCAACACATTTCACTTAAATCAATAGTGGTGCTTAAAACATGTCTCAGCCAGCCCTAGGAAGCAAGAGAGAGCACTTTTATACTCAATGAGCTGAAGAAACATGGGGATGAGGCAAACTTTAGCCGATGCAGTTATAACAAATGTATACTGTAAGATCTGTGACCTAGAGAGGTTTTAGAGGCTTCTGTCCTCGAGGAACTTTCAGGATGAAGGATCATAAATCATCATTATATCTCACAGCAAAAACTCTTAAAAAGTGGTTTGTCTTCTATGCAAGATGTTTGTCTTACATACAGCCATTCAGAAGCACTATTGCCCCCAGGTCACCTGGCCTGACAGATCATGATGGTGACACTGCAGCATTTGCTCTCACAGAAAGCTAATAATAGGAAAATTAATCACAGAGAATCTAATTTTGCACAGAGTAGCAAAGATAAAAACCAGCAACGTGCTGTTAGTCAGCTCTGTGTGAACCATCAGTAAAAGCCTGAAAAACTACAGTTCACAGGTATAGCTTTTTTGAAATCAGCTTTCAGAACAAAAGTAGTTAAACGGGCAATAAAAACAGCACCATGAAGAATGAAAACTGTACATAATCCTTTACATATTCTGGAAAGTGTCATGCCATATAAGTAGTAATTAATCACAAGAAAAATAAAACTTCTTAACTAAAGCTCTACTATTTTATTTAACTAAGGACTTAGACATAATGGCCAGGCTCTGATCCTGGCTAATGGTGTTGAGGAGGGCTGCAGTCCTTGTGACATCCAAGGACAAGTGCAGACAATACGCACTTGAGCTGTGCTCTGCTCCTACCTGGAGTAGAAGGTGAAATGATTCTCCAAACTGTTCTGAGGTGCTAGGAGGTCTTGGGAACACCTCTACATATTCTCAAGAGATGGTCTTTATACATGGAGAGGACGTGCCCAAAAAACTTAAGAGCCCATTTGCCATTTCCAGAAGTTACTTTTGCAATTAGCATGAAGGTACCACGGGAACCACTCAGCAGATGGAGACAAAATGGAGGTGAGCAGGTACAACATCATTCTAGCCTGTTGGCGTTGCTTCCCAAAGAATGGGTAACAATGATGCTCATCACCCGAGAACAGCAAAGGATGTTGCTACTCTTCCTCAGCAATGGGTGAAGCGAGCACAAACTGCTCTTTAAAGACAACAATGTCTCCCAAGGTTATTTTGTAATTTATAAGGCAAATAGTCCCAACTTGCATTTTAGCTTATAAGGTCCATCTTTGTACATGCCAAAATTAAAGACTTTTTCAAACTTTCCCTTGGCAAATGCAGTTGATGTGCGCAGCACAACTGAGACAGAAACAGCAGGCTTTCCACTACACAGCTTGTCACATAGGTATGTTTGGGATTCTCCACTTTACCAGAATAAGATCTCAGTTTTACAGTCCAACATTGTTTCTCTTAGGTAGTTTAAAAACTTGAATGCAAGAACATCTCATGCTGAGTTCATCTGATCTTGTAATCACAGCTAAAATAGCTTCACACCTTCTGCACATCTCACGCTGCTTCAGCCCGTCACTCAGTAACTATCAATATTTACACATTTAAAGACCTTTTTTTCTTAGTTACACATTGTGTAAAGTGAAGAATTCTCAAACTACATGCACTCCTATTAAACAACATATGATTTCCAGGGTCAGACTGGATTTCTAGCAGTGAATTCATAGCTACTGCTGCCCAGAGAATCAGTGGATAACACCAGCCAGCTGTTTACCCATGTCAGCACAAAGTCCTTCATGTTCTGCAAAACCCAAAAGCTTCCAAACTCTCCGCTCTTTAATAAGTGGCACTGTCAACACACTGCTGGCATTGTAGGTCAAATTCTGGTTTCAGTTAAAACACTTTAATCCAGCTAATCTTGATGAAACAGCGTGGATGTACAGAAAATTCCTACACAGTATAGAGCTTTATCTTACAAGTCATCTCCTCTGAAACAAAGCTGAATGGCTGGCAGCCTCTACCAAGGAAAATATTTAGTGATCTCTCACATGCTGGCCATAGCCTTTACAAAGCCTAGGTGTGCTCTGAGAATCTATCTGTCCTCCCCCTTTCAGGCAGAAAACAGTCACTGGATCCTAAGGGCCAAATTTTACCCTTATAATCCTGTGCAGGGGTCCTGGTGAAAGGACCAGCTACTGCACGCAAACATTTCAGAGCAAAGGCTACTTTACAAAAAAGTCCCAATCAATAGCTGAGAGGAATTCTAATCCAAGTATGCAATGTGGCTTCACGGGAAACCACCAGACAAAATATGCCTTGACTGACTGCTTTGCAAAGGCAAGGGCCACCAAGCACATGCTGAGTGAGGGCTTCAGGAGCTGGTGGTGGGTTAACAGAGAAGAAAACAAATAACGGAAAGAAACATCTGCTGCTGCAACTTAAACAGGCAATCACACTGCAGTGTGCTACTTGAGCAGTTCACAGAGGAAAGACAGCAAACTTGGCTACATTTAGCCTGCCAGAGCCACAAATAGAGACACATTATAAAAAAACCATAGGAGCTCCCTTGAGGCTATGGAGAAACACAAAACAAAACCTTATATTCAAGGCACTATGGCAGTTATATATTTAAGGTTGCTTTGTGTTCTCCATTCAAAGTGTGTCTTAAATCCTTTAAATAAACATGAAATCTCTCACTGATTACCCCCCAGATGACATCACTTCAGTCAGGACCATGACCTGGTTTTCCCAGCTGCCTGCCACAATCTAGTCCTTGCTCATTTTTTTGGTAAAATAAATGAGTTAGAGGTCCACTGTGCAATTTTGAGAGCCTTACTTTTTTTCAGGCTCCTGCACCTCTACAACGGCAGCACTTACAGCCCTGGAATTTGACACAATTCTTCATGCTGTAGGTCACAGCAAGAAAAAAGAACATTTTGGGGAAAATACTAGAAAGTATTGCATAAAAGCCCATAACGTGAATCTCTGCTGTAACTGCTTCATTTGATCTTTTCTGGTGGAAGCTGACAAAGCACAGGACAACTTACATTTTCCAGTGGTGCCTTTGTAACTCTGCTACCCAGCCCAATACCTTTGGTTTGCTTTCCAGCCTTTCCACATCTTTCTTCTTGGCTCCTCGCCTTGTGACTCAAGTATTTACTTAGCAGAAACCCTCTCCCACCTCCGCCTTGGAAAGGACTTTATAGTCCAGTCCTGCTACAACTCATCTGAGCTGGGTTTCCTCCTGGCAGACACCGGGCAGGTCACAGCTTGGAGGTCTCCCTCCCAGACCTGCTTTGCCATGATTTTTCCATTGCAATTTTTTCTCTATAAGGTGGAATGCAGGGAGGGGAGAGGAGTAAGGAATGGTCTGAAGAGGAAACAGCCCCAAAAATGGAGTGGGCAGCTGTATTTACCATCTGGCAAAGCTCCCAGAGATCAACAGAGGGAGCCCCACTCCGAGGAATCTTGCCGGGATTGCTACCAATGGAGAGGAGACAAATTTTCTGTTGTTTTAACATAAATAAATGCATACTGTGAAAATCTTTCTCCTTCCTTTCTCACAAATGTTAACTTAAAGGTTGCATAAAAGCTTCTCCCAGAATTTTAATCACCGAGAATCAAGAAAATCAGAGACTCGAACACAAGTCACTTTGGCAGCTTTAGCTCACAGGCTCCAGCACCCAAACAAAACAACCCAGAAAAATTTAAAAATGAGGGATTTTTTAATTTTCTCTTTCTGAGGTGACATAGAGTTGTTGTTCAAGGACCATGTTGAGATCAATCTTTCATAAAGAAACCTACATGTGCTGAGGAGCTGAGGAGTCTCAGAGGGTGCCAGGTTTGAAGAGTGAAACACGGATAGTTTTACAAGGTAGTGAGTGGGGCCACTGCCAGGATTTCCAGGGAGTACAGAAGACATAATGGAAGACAAACGATCATGAAGACCCTCTGATACAAGGATGGATTGAAAAAGTGTCCTCCCAAAAAGTCTGTCTGTCTTACAATGATGGTGGCAGGGTGGCTTGTAAATTGAGATGAGTGAATGGGTGAAGAACAAGAAGGCAGCCTTATTTCTTGTTTCTGATGAATCATAGAATGGCTTAGGTTGAAAGGGACCCTAGAGATCATCTAGTCTGAGCTCCCTGCCAACCTCCCACCTCTCAACTAGACCAGGTTGCTCAAGGCCTTATCCACCGTGGCCTTGAACACCTCCAGGGAGAGGGCATCCACAACCTCTCTGAGTAATCTATTCCAGAGTCTCTCCACCCTTGTACTGAAGAACTTTTTCCTAAGATCTAGCCTAAACCTACTCTCCTTCAGTTTAAAACCATTTCCCCTTGTCCTGTTGTTGGACACTCTCTTGAAGAGGCCCTCATCAGCCTGCCTGTAGGTTCCCTTCAGGTACTGGAAGGTAGCTATAAGGTCCCCCCAGAGCCTTCTCTTCATCAGGCTGAACAATCCCAGTGCCCTCAACCTATTCTCATAGCAGAGAAGCTCCAACCTCTGGATCATCTTTGTGGCCCTCTTCTGGACCCGCTCCAACAGATCTATGTCCCTTTTATGGAGGGAACACCAGAACCGGATGCAGTATTTCAGGTGGGGTCTCACAAGAGCAGAGTAAAGGGGAAGAACCTCCTGATGCATCCTAGAATATGGTTGGCCTTCTGGGCTGCATGAGCACACTGCCTGCTCATGTTGAGCTTCTCATCGATCAACACCCCCAAATCCTTCTCCTCCAGGCTACTCTCAACCCACCCAGTACCCAGTTTGTAGTTAGGCCCAGGACTGGCCTGACTCAGACGCAGGACCCTGCACTTTGACATGTTGAACCTCATGCAGTTGGCACTGGCCCATTTCTCAAGCCTGTCAAGGTCCCTCTGGATGGCCTCCCTTCCCTCAAGTGAGTCCACCGTGCTTAGCATCATTGCTGAGGGTGCACTCAATGCCACTGTCCATGTCACTGACAAAGATGTTAAACAGAATTGGACCCAGAACAGAACACTGAGGAACTCCACTTGTTACTGGTCTTCACCCAGACCTAGAGCCAATGATCACAACTCTTTGAGTGTGTCTCTCCAGCCAGTTCTTTATTCACTGAGTGGTCCATCCATCAAGTCCATATCTCTCCATCTTAGAGACAAGGATATCATGTGGGATAGTGTCAAATGCCTTGCACAAGCCCAGGTAGATGACATCAGTTGCTCTTTCCATATCTACTAACACTTGTGCAAAAGTAGCATTCATTTTGATCACACTGCTTTTACTGTATGCTTTATGGTAAAAAAGAGCAGTGCCTAGGAATGTTGTGTCTTCCTCACTGCATGTGACCACAGAGCAGTACCCTGCACTATTAAACTGAAAATGTATCCTCTACTTTCCCCTTGTCCAAAGTTTTCATAAGGCAACTTTAAAAAACATTCTGTATGAGAACTTTCTGAGGTGGTATTAACAGTTTCATAAATGCTATATTACCTGAACTGTGTCTTCCCTGAACTGACAGGATGTTTGATAAATGCACCATGGGCTGCATACACAGTGGAGCTAAAGAACATGTTTCCTCGGTGGCTCAGTTGTAAACTTCAATAGGTGGATAAATTCCCATGTCACTAGAGAATATTTACAACTGAAACTTACTTATCAGCAGCATGCCCTCACCAACAGCCTACACAAATCCTGTTACACAAAAACGGCTATGGCTCTTTTCTCATAGTTACATGAAAATTGTAGAGGTTTCTTTTGCACCGGGACAGGCTTTATAGCCAGCAAGATGAAACTGCATTAAGAGATGTTAATGTTGAAATATTCTTGGCTCAAAATGTCAGTGTGAGAGGAGTTAGCTCATGCACGTCTGCGCTGTGTGAGCAGCCCTCTTGTCCCTTTGCTGTCAGGGACCTTCTCAAGTGAGAGCACATCGGGGGTCTTCATGGTCATGTTGTCTGAGGAAACGAACATGCTGACCTACTTGCCAGGAATTCAGAGAGATTATTTCTCCCGTTTGCCATGACTAGTAATATTAAAATATCTGGTATCCACTAAAAATGAAAAATCCATACTTTTAAAATCACAGCATTTCAGCTCTGTTTATCAGAAGTGGCCCTGTGGTTGTTATTTCCACCAAAAGAGGACCTTATTTTTCAGTATCCCTGTCTTCTCTTTGGTTGGACTGCAGGCTCCTTGCACCCCACACCCTGCTTCTGCTTTGTCCTCCCATCCAGGTCCCTTGCTCCAAAATGATTCATTAGCTACAATTTTCTGACACGCGCTCTCAACACAAAGATGATTAGGAATCACTTTCAAGTCTCAGTCCCGCTGACAGGACAGAGTGGCACCTTCCCACACATGAGCCAGCTAACTGCCAGAAGGGTTTTAATCAGCTCCGGCTTTGACAAGCACTGGGCGGGCGGTTGGAGGACTGGGCTGCCCCGTGCCTCCTGCGGCCTGGCTGTACCAAAGAGGTCAAAGAGCATCTCTCACTCTGACACCACGAGTCCTCATCTCTTCCATGGTGGGAAAGATCCCTCCTGCCCCCGTGCAGGGCTCCCATTAGAAGAGGTTCAGCTTCTCTCTTGGCTGAAGCAAACCTCTGTGTGGTTTGATGTTAGGAAGCAGCAGTAGTTGGAGCAGATAAGGAAAACATCAAGGAAGATACAAGGCTTCATAATGCAAATCATGCTTTTATGTCATTCTCCCAAATCCCCTTTGGGGAGAGGAAAGTTGATTATCTACAGAATATGGGTCAAAGTCATGCCTTAAGGATCTTTTGACGCTTTGGCTGCTTGCTGACATACTACGGGGCTCCTCGGTGTCTTTTCAGGTTAATGATTTCAAAGTGCTGTCCCCGTGCATCATCATTATCATCATCATCTTCATCAGCATAATACTACTAAAAAAATTCATTTCCTGCACCCACTCCCAGGAGTTTCTCTCATGCTGAATTTAATTGATGCTTCCTCCTGCACTCTGAGGAATGATTAAAATGAATGCTACACATGTTTGGAAGCACCTCGGATTTCGAACTCTGCACGGCTTCTAATTAAAGGGACACACATAGGATGCTTGTGCTACATTTCACTCCTCTCTGTGGCTATTATTATTACATACATTTCAGCAGTAGTCAAAAGAATATCCTCTATTTCAAATAATAGGATCCTGATTTAGACTGGATAATCACTAGTCATTGATCTGGGTGAAAAATGTCTTTAGGAAAGGAAAAAAAAAAGACTTGAGATGTAACTAGCCCTTTGGCAGAGACACTGATATTTAATGACCTAAGTGTTTGAATTTCTGGCTAACGTGAATTGTATAGTACAATGTTAAGCACTGGTGCTAATGAAGTACAAGAGAAAAAAGCAAACAGCCAGAAAAAGCCCCAGCATAATCTGCAAGGATGTATGTGAGTGATGAAGCAGCAGCCCTGCTGCCTGGGTGTCAAGGTCTCTGCCACTGCAGCCAGCTCACTTGTTTTGAGAATTGACTCTTTTCCGAGGTGAAGAGCATCAAAAGACTTGTTATGCTCTCAGTCACATCCTGACATATTATTGATATATTTGACATATTTCTCTATCATCCATGGATGTGTTTCCACAGAGCACAGATGTGCTCAGCTCCAGAGATTTTGGGAGTCACAGCCTTGCACGTGTCATGCTGTAGGATATGGCCTCGGTGCTCACCAAACTGTTGGCAGGGGTCAGACAGGGCACATGAGAGTAGCTCAGCATGCTCAGTGCTGTTTGCACCCCTTCCCTTCCCCTTGTTGTCCAGGCATAGTTGGTGATGGCTTCACACCTGAGGGTGGCTGATGCTCAGAGATTTCAGAGGAAAGGGCACAAGTAGATGAGTCCCAGCCCTACTCCTGCTCTTCCCTACCCACAATGTTCCTCCCAGCTTTCTGGTCTCTGTGTGTCTTGCTGATAAATACTTGATTCCTGGGCCAAACTTCCTGACTTCAGGTACAATTTTTGAGATGTTGCTCAGCTCTACCTTCAGAAATTTCAGGACCCAAATGGTTAGAGGAAGCAACCAGCACTGAAATCTTGCCCCAGTGAATTACACATCTGCATCATCAGCACCTGCATCTGACACCAACAAAGATGTACAACAAAGCTAATACCTCTCCTTTTCAGTAAGAAAAGATGGGGCTGTAAACCTCAAAGGGGAAAATATTTCACATCTATTGCTATTAATATAAAGCCAACTCCTGAACCCTATCTGGCAACGCCGTGCAGTCATTTTGAAAACTGCAGCTACACCTCACTAGATGCAATGACCTTAATGTTTTCCAAGGCCTGCTTCTGACTTTGTTTACATAAATGTAAATAAATCAAGAGCTCCCCCACTGACCATAATGACAGTATTCCTGATTGTCACTGTTGTGGCAGCACAGTCAAGTTCCGTGGCAAGTGACACCAGGGGAAATGCTGACAGCAATCCTATACTGCATTGTGTGCAAATTTTACCACCTAGTAATATTTAAAATATGGGATGCATTTGTTTTTCAAATGTCTTGTAAAATGCTACAGTCTATAAATAATTCAAATCAATAATAATGGGATATCTGGGCATTTCTTTTCCAGGTTTAAGAAGGTAACTGTCTAACTTGGTGAAAAAATCTGGGTTTTCTGAAGTTATTTTCACTGCTTATAAAGAAATGACTTACAATTAGAAACACTGCATATTAACAATAGAAGAAGACTTAACAACAAAGCAAAATAGTGCTGGTGTATACATTTTTATTATTTCTTCATCTTCTCTATGAAAATAGAAAAAATCCCTTCAGAACAGAATTGAACTCTTGTGTCTCTACCCTTGGCTAATGCTATAATCACTGGGATATCGTATAAGATAGGAGCATTAGCTTCTCCTCTGGCCAACTTATAAAATTCAAGAACGTTTTGCTTTTCAAAGGCAGATTTTTGACACTTAACTACAGCAAAGGATTAGGGCATATCTCTCAAAAGGAAAAAGAGACTTCAACCCCTGAGAGGGGCAGAAGTAAGACATACTGCCATCCTTAACTCTTCCCTAGTAGCTAGTTCAGCACGCTGGCTTCACCTCTCCTCTCCTTCAGCAGGCTCACACTTCAGGCTCTCAGCCTGCCCTAACTCATCTCACTGGATGATAAGCTTAGGTGACCATTTCACAACAGTGGCTTCTGGTATGGGACTGAGATACTGGCAAAACCAGAGTAAAGTGTGGAGTTCAGTATTGCTTGGAAAAAAATATACCCTGAAAAAAACGACATCCTGTATTTCCATGACATCAAAACCAATTAAGCTTTGTTTCCCTCCTCGTTATGCCTAATTATTTCATACTCCCTCCAAAAAGCTATTCATAGTTCCATGTGCCATGTGACCTCAGCATATCTCTGAAGACTAAAGGTTTTCAGGTACATTTTGTAAAATAGCAGCAAGTACTGTGTGATCAAGTGGTCCCTCTCTCTGAGATATCCCCAGTTGTGAAGCTGCTGGGGAAAGCTGCAACCTCCTTGACTCTCTTAGCAATGGGACCTAGAAAAAAGAGCTTGAGAAAAAAATGGCTAAGGATGGGTTTTATAATATGGGTGAGCCCATCTTCAGACAATCTTTGCTCATTAATAAGTTTGTGGGTTTAGCTCCTCAAGCTGACTCCTCAGGCTGCGAGACAAGCATAATGCACCCCACAAGGAAAGCAATGGGACTGTACACCCGATAGGAGGACTCAGATGCGAACCAGAACCTCCTTTTTCAGCAGCAGCTCCCAGAGGGGATCTATAGGCTCAGCTCTACCCTAAAACCGCAGCTTCAGTATGACAGTAAGTGATAGCTCCAAGTCTGAGAATGAGTGTTGGATCCCTCACTTGAGCAGATGGGAATTATTGTTGTGAATTTCAAAGGAAAGGAATTTAATTTCCATATGATGCCAGTGCTTTCTTTTCACCACTTCATCCCCCTGCCTGCCAGAACTAAGGAATTGTCCACATCATGATTTGAATGTTCCTATGGAGTCAGAACCTGAAAGAATATGTCTGTGCTTAGAATTTATGTCTAAGTCTATTACAGCACAACAATAACTCAACTGTAATTGCCTAATGGTATAGGTTGGAACAAAGCAAGTATGAGCAAATCCAGAATCTGAGCAAATATGAGAAAAGTCAAGCAATGATGGACAGAGACCACCTTGAGACCGCGGGACTCTCACATGACTGCTAAGTCTAGTTCTCTGTAATCAACAATAAATGTTGTAATAGATATACTTCTCAAGCTCTCAGGCATTTTTTCTACATGTTCCCGCTCACCACAGGCAACAAAAGCCTCCTAAAACCCCCTCATGAACTTAACACCAAGTAGAAATGATCAGAAGCTGTAACTTTCACATGGCAAGTGAAGACAACAGGAGAGAGCAGAAGCATTGCCAATGTCCTGCTCCTGATGAAGGAAGGGAGCTTGGCAAAGCTTTGTAAGAGGGCTTGTTCACCACATGAAATGATAGGTACCAAGAAAAATTAAAAAACACATCACCAAAGTACTTTACAATCTGAGTGGAGGAGAAAGCTTCTTTCTGACCACAGATTTAAAGACTGATGTAATCTAGAGCACATGGCAGAGACATACCAAGCAGACACTTGGTAGGACTCTGAGTCCCAGCGCATCCTGACCTGTGTCCTGGCTCTGGATGTGGCCAATACCCAAATCCTTGCAGCAATGCAACCCCCCTGTCGAAGCTTTTTCACACAACCTGCAAAAGTCCTGCAGCATGAGATGAAGGCAATGCAAGCATGATGCAGTACAACAGTAGCTAAAAATATCCCTTTGGGCATATCAATGTAGCAAATACCTAATGATTCATACTTTTAGAGCACTAAACGTGCCATTACCCCTGCAAGAACCTGGTAACTATAAAAATACCCAGATAGATAGGAGAACTGTTTAACTAGTGATATCCTGTAGCTACTAGATCAATGTCTTCTCACACAGGTAAGAAATGAGAAATTATGTGTTCAATAGCTTGAAAATACATATTTCTCCATAGAACAAAAAGGGGAAAAAAAATCAAACCAGTTCAAAAACATTCCACTGAGAAGATGACACTCCCTCAATTTGGTCTCCATTATAACAGCTGTTGGCTTTTTTAACATGAAAATCGCAAGAAATTTTGCAAACATGCTTTCAGACCCAGTAATTTCAGAAGAAGTTGAAAAGTGCTGATGACAGTGGGAAGATCCTGTAGACTAAACTCTAAAATACAGTTAATCTGTGATGTCCCAAGGAAGTGACAGGAAATGCTGCTTAAGGGATATCAAGCCCATTTTACCCAGATATTACATGAAAAGGGCAACAGCACCTTAAGATGTTCCTTTCCACGTTTGCCAGTATTGACCTTGTTCAGTCAAATTATCAATCCCTGCATCTACTCTGAACCCCCATCATTATAAGTGCACACACGCCCTCAATGCCTGATATGCATACATTATCTTCATGAATTAAACCAACTTGTATTTGTACGCTGAGCAGCTGGTCTGAAATAGACTCCAGAATAAAATAAAATAAAAAAGTCCCAAAATCATATATGCAGCTGGGATTGCTTATGAGTGAAAAAATGTGGTATCTTTATAGCCAACAGCATATGTATTCAGTACGCTGATCTACAAATATTGGATTCACTGCCAAAATCATTGTTAAGCAAACTGGCTGACTCTCTGCATTTTCCTGATGAACCAGAAGGAACCTGCTGAAGAGAGTGAGAAAAGTTGAGTACTTACTTTGCAAAATTTTCAGATTACGGATTTACGGTGTGCACAATGCAGTGTCATCTAGCTAGTCCCAGAGGAGTTGGTATGTCCCTGCAGCACAGCAGGTTTCTGACCAGGATACAAGTTCAGATCCTGGGGAGGTGTCAGCACCATTGTGATGAGCAATGTGTGGGTATGTTGCAGCAAACTAGCCTATCTAGAGCAAGATCAGGTACCTCCACAGAGAGCTGTGGTGAGTGTTATAGACACACCTAACATCATCCACAAGTGACACTGGAACATGATCCTGTTTTCAAAGGGATTTAGTGGCCTCCTGAAGTGCAGAAGACGACACCTGCAACAGCCTCTTCCTGTGCCACACTTAACCAGAACAGCTATATTGCTTTGTTTGCAAGATGAAAAATAAATAATAATAAAAAAAAATAAGTCTTCATTTATGTCTCTCTTCAAAATATTAGCAAACACTAAATTGCCCCCTACTTATTTCAGATAATGGAATCTATGTAATGAGAATCATTTTTAATAGAGCTTCTCTGTGTTTTTACTGAGGACATATTTTTACCCACTGCATGGAGCTGACTTTGCACATATTCATTCTGCTATTTTAGCAGTAGGAGACTAGGTTAACACACCAGTCATTCACTCCTGGAGATCTGGATTCAGTTCCTGGCCTACATGACAAGTGATAATGAGTTTGGTTATTGGATCTCCAGGGGATATTTGTTCACATTACTAAGCAACCGCATAATTTGGCAAGATGTGTTAAGTATGTGCTAAGGATAAGACCAGGGGCCAATTGCTCAAATGACTGACACAATGCAGCTTCCCTCACATCACATCACTACACCAAACTCCTCCTTTGTGCAATTCTGCTGGAGACCATAACTGTACAGGTTTTTCAGTGTGTCTTTTTTAGTGTCTATACTGACGCAGGCCAGAGCACAGCAGTGCAGGTATGATCTGGTATCTGCAGATACATAAAGAAGCAGGACCTATGTTCCTACTATCAAACTTAGCACATAATTCAAAGTTACTTTAATCAGCTATTCATCTTTTTTTTCAGCATTTGATGCACCCAAGCAATAATAAAATAAAATGCAAGCTGAAAAAAAAAAAGGGGATTTAAAAAAAACATTCCATGACAGTTATTTTTGTTTGCCTATTGGCAGTCAACTTGTCAGGGTTTGCACCTTAAGGCTTTTCTCTGCAAACACAATGTTTACAAAGTTTCATTTAAACAAAATGAGAGCTGAAACTCTTGCATGATCTCAAAACTCCACGAAACAGTATGTTGGCCATTGCAAGTACCAGTAACACTGCTATGTCATGTTGGCTAACCATTTCAGGCTTGAGTTTCCTTAAAATGGAAATTAAGGAAATTTTAAGACCATCCAGTTCTGGAGACTCCAGATTGCTTCTGCAACCAACGCGACAAAAATAGTCATGTATGCTGAGGCTACTTCCAGGTGATCTTCTTTTGTCCCTAGTCTAGCTGATTGTGCTCCAGCTTCAACAGGAGGCATGTGCAAATTTTTATAGATATCCTTTAGACTGGTGGCACAACCATCGGGAGAGCAGGTTGGGTCTTTCAAGGTTGTTACCTATGAGTACATAATTGCTATGCTATTTTGAACAAGTCTGGTAACCTCCTTTCCCTGTGCCTCTGTGTAATAGATCTGTGAGCTCTGAACACATCTAAGGAGCAGTCCTATCCCAGGATTTGGGAAGAGAAAGGTAAACTTTGCCTTCTGTCTGCATTACAGTGGCACACGTGTAGGTGCTCCTGCAAATATGGACCTTGTAAACTTTGGGCTCAAATGCTGAGGTGCACAAGGAGATTTAGATACTTAAGGAACAAATCTTCTTCATCAGTTTCTGGGACTTTGGTGTCTACATCATTTAGGTAAGCATTCTAGATCCTTTCCTTGATCCTTTCTACTTGTGTAGGGAGGTTGGACAAGATGACCTCTAGAGGTCCCTTCCAGCCTAAAACATTCTATATACAGGAATAGAACTTAAACCTTCTTCATGGGCCATAGCCATCTGCTACAGATTAAGGTTCAAAAGGGTTAACACTTCCAGCATGTAGAAGATCCAGATGTCACATAATCGTCCAGTTGTATGACAAAAGTCAGAATTCATTGATAGCTTCTGCAGGAATTAAGGTTCAGCACCTGGCAGACTTAAACCCATAGGAGAGAATTAAAAAAATCAAGAGTAAGCCTGTTCCCATTCCAACAGGAACGACACTCATCATGGGGGTGGCTGGTAGCTGAGTAAATCTGGAACGGCTGCAAATCAGGAAATGACTTGTCAGCTAACTCCAAGTCTTTTTTTGGCACACAAGCCTCTTGGGGAGGATAGTGGCAAGAGTGAGGCATTTATGTCTTATCATTTGGGAATTTTATGAATAAAAAGATAAAGTTCACTTGCTGTGAATCACTGAACACCAGAAAACCCTCCCTGCCACGACCAAGAAAGTGTATGAATAAAACTTCATTGAAGAGAAGCCGTGGTAGAGCGTGATGTTACTCATAAACAAACACCCGAAAGCTTATGCTCACCCTGAGATGGGACATGCAGCCAACAATTAAAGAGCTCCTGTTTACATTGGAAATAATGTTATGGCACTGTTCCAGTTTTCACTGAAGGTCTGGACAGTGACAACATCTGAGCCATCAAGGGAAGGTGGATGTCAGAGTGATGTTTCTCACGCAACAAGCTCATGACAGCTGGGCAGGACATGGGGCCCTGCTCCCCTCAAGCCACCCTCACCTTTCAGTGGTGCCATGCCTCTGAAGAACACAGGCAGGCACCATGCTAACAGTAACTTTGAGTACAGCACCGTGGGTGAGAAAGACGGTTACAACCTACCCGATTTGCCAGCCCATCTACGGAAACACTGAGTCGTGTCAGAAATGACAGAGAAAACATTTGCTTTGATTTAGAGTGCCTGTCTTCTATTTAGGAGATGCCAGAGACTCCAAGAGTGTGAATAAGCAGCAAAGCGAGGAAGGCACCTAATCTAGTGCCTGAATTCATTTTATATGTATTTTTTTCTCTTCTCTCATAACACTCCACCTTCCTCAGATTATCTTTAAATCAGGTTCTGCTCCAGTCTAATGCAGTTCTTCGGAGTTGTATAAACCTGTCTGCTCAAATGCTTCACCCACAGAAATGTTGTGCCAAATTTAACTTCATCAAACCAACTGTAAATCCTAGATGTGCCAGAAAATGCTGCTGAAATGGCAAAGCAAGCCATGTTTTCCACATCTCCTGCAGGGAGGATGATCCTTGAATCCCAAATGAAGGCTTGTAAAAGTCAAGAAAAACTTTGATTGTTTTTTGCTAATTGGAAGACCATTAATATAAACAGTACTTTTCTCATGCATGAAGCTGTCTTTCCTTCTTCCAGACTCTCTTTTAAAGATGGTATCTTCATACCTGCACTGAAGTGCATTCACCTAGTGCTAAAAAGATAACAACAAGATAAAGACAGAAAAAATATGAATGTGCATCTGAGATGGGGACGCTGGGAGATCATCCAGGCCAATGTCTTCTCCTGGGCACTGAGAGTGAGGCGCCACAGAAAGCGTCCTACATCTGTGCCAGAGCCTCAGACAAGTGTCCCCAAGAAAAGCACGTCACTCGCCACAGCATCCAGCAGTCAATAGATGCTTGACCAACAACAGAGTGGCAACTGTCTCCAAAAGAAATGATGCCCCAACATGCCCTGGCAGACGGGCCTTATTATCCACTGACAGAAGTGTAAATCAAGCCTAAGTCGATGGTGAAAAGGCAGCCCAGAGGAAATAAGAGTCAAGAGCCATTTTACTTTTGGTACATCAGATACTGAGATATTCAGGAACACATCAACAAAAGGCCTCTTGACTAAAAAATCTGCCTCCATGTCATGTGAAACATGAGCCGTGGCGAATTAAAAAATTATGGCCTGATCCTGTTTATGGCAGGAATCAGTACAATGCTGATGGTGTCAGCAGAGCTGGGGCAATTCACACCAGCTGAAAAATTTGTCCTATACATTGAATATACCATGCCTGGTCATTTCTGACTCCAGGAAACTGCTGAAACGGCTGTTGCAGGTCAGCTTTCAGTTGAAGGAATTAAGCAGCTCAGGAGGTTGGTAATGGGATATAGATTCTCCTATCCCTGCTCCTGGCCACAGTTCAGACCAGGTTTATGCCAACCTTTGTGAATAAGCCACTGTGTCAAGACAGGCATCCAGACAATGGGCTCTCCTTGTGCTCCTGGCAGACACACTTCTGCACCACGGAAGCAAAGCATGGTGCAGCTTGGTTATCCCACCAGGGAGAAACTGATGGGACTGCAGTTAAACAGTCTCATCTGTCCCTCACACTGAGGTTGAGGCACAGTCATGGGACAGGCATGGAGTATCTCTACCTAGGTGAGGTTGTAGAGATTAATTATGAATATTATTAATTCGA
This sequence comes from Brachypteracias leptosomus, assembly GCA_013401335.1. Classification (NCBI taxonomy): domain Eukaryota; kingdom Metazoa; phylum Chordata; class Aves; order Coraciiformes; family Brachypteraciidae; genus Brachypteracias; species Brachypteracias leptosomus. Next base: position 258,823 of record VYZX01004426.1, on the reverse strand, counting down.
TGTATTCTATCCAAATTAAAGCCAGCATTTTAAAGCAACTCCTGGGAGACAGAAATCTTCAGAAACATTTTGCTCAGGCAATAAGGTAAAATTTATTTTGTTGAAACATCTGCTTCTGCTAGGCTACAGAGTTCAAAGGCAAAAATCTGCTCATACTACCTCCGAATGTCAAACACACCCTAGCTAACCCAACAGAAAAAGGAATCTCTTAACTTTCTCTCCAAACCCAGGAAAAATAATAAACATTAGGGATCAGCAGACCACTTTGGGTAGGATCTGGCCAGCGCAGCAATGCAGTGGGAGGGTACGTGGGTTACCTCACTGTATCTGTAGTGCCAGCTTAATGTGTCCAGCTTCCCTCTAAGCCCTCTGAGAGAGGAGGACCAGCCATGCCCCCATAGCACATGGCTCCTCTTTCCTCTGGGGCTTTTCAGATATGCTGAAAAGTGGCTACAGCCCTGCTGCCACCTCTGTGATCTTGATTTTCATAAAGTCATAGAATGGTTTGGGTTGGAAGGGACCTTAAATATTACCTAGTTTCCTCCCCCCAGCCACGGCAGGGACGTCTCCCATAAGACCAGGTTGCTGAAAGCCTCATCTAACCTAACTTTGAATACTTCCAGGAGTGGGGGGAGTTACAACTTCTCTGGAAAACCCGTTCCAGTGTCTCACTGACATTACAGTAAAGAATTTCTTTCTTATATCTAATCTAAACCTACCCTCTTTCAGTTTAAAACTATTACCTCTCATCCTATCACTACACTCCCTGATAGAGAGTCCTTCCCCATTTTTCTTGTAGGTCCCCTTTAAGTACTGGAAAGCTGCTATAAGGTGTCCCCAGAGCCTTCTCTTCTCCAGGCTGAATAACCCCAACTCTCTCACTCTGTCCTCATAGGAGAATTGCTCCAGCTCCCTGATCATCTTTGTGGCCCTCCTCTGGACCCACTCCAGCAGGTCAATGTCTTTCTTGTGTTGGAGTCTCCAGAGTTGGATGGAGTACTCCAAGTGGGGGTCTCACAAGAGCGGAGTAAAGGTGAAATCACCTTCCACAGCCTCCTGGCCACATTTCTTTTGTTGCAGCCCAGGTTGGCTTTCTGGGCTGTGGGCGCACATTGTTGGCTCGTGCCCATCTTTTCATCCACCAGTACCCTCAATTCCTCCTCAGCAGGGCTTTTCTCAATCCCTTCAGCCCCATCTAGTATTTGTGCTTGGGATTACCTCAGCCCATGTGCAGAACCATGCACCTGACCTTTCTTCATGAGGTTTGCAAGGGCCCATCTCTCGAGCCCGTTTTGCAGCAAGACGGAACAACATCCCCCTCTTGCCTTGTTAGCTGTGTGTGGCGTGGGGTTGGGGCTGTGCCTGCCACAGTGGCAATGGGTGCATGCTCCTGGGGAGGGCAGCTGGATCCTACCAGGACAGCTGGCAGAGGCCCTCTGCAGCTGCAGAAGCAGGACTTGCCCCAACACGGTGAGGTAATGACACAGTTGGGGTCTGTTGAGTTTTGTAGCTGGAACAGGAATTTCACTGGAATCTCTTGCTGCTTATAAATGCAAAAAAGGAGTGTGCTTATACAATGCTGAGACTGAAGGCTTGAGCAGTGGGACAGATAATATAATACTCCTTCTGTGGCAGCGTCATTAAATAGAACTTTGCATAGAAGCCAAAGCACAGTGCTGCACATCCCTCTCCCTGGCAAAATCCTCACTGCCTGCATTTTTCTGTATTACTCATTACCACCAGGAGAATGATTTATTTTGAAATAGGAGGGAGAGGAGACACTTGGCACTGCAGTTTTGAAGAGTTCCAGTCTTCTGTTCTGCAAAAAGTATTCCAGCAAAAGTACCATTGAAGAAAAAAAAAGAAGTATTGCACATTGAAAGGAAGAAGAATAAAAGATTTTGTACAGTGTGAATTCCAAGATGATTCACATCCTGTTCCCCCTTCCTCAACATACATCCTTACAGTAGTGTGATATCTTCTGCAAAGAGTCTTTTCTTGATGGGGAAATTTACTGAGGAAGGTCAGCACAAGGTTTATGCAAAATGAAATCTTCCTCCACCCTGGTATTATTAGTGCTAATGGGAATGACTGGTTAAAATGAGGCAGTAAATAACAATTGCCTATCACCCAAATAAGGGATGGAAGCACTCGATGAGATGGCAAATGTTGACATAAATTCTGTGTACGTGACATATATGACGTTTGCGGAGGGGCAGGCATGAGATAGTTGAATACCCCATGGTTTGAGAAATGAGAAACTCTGCTTAATTAAGCTGTACTGACCTCTTGGCAGGGCAGAAAAGACTCTACCCTTCTGCAATATCTTGTCTCTATTTTAATGCAATTCCCTGAGGGGAGTTTAAGCACATGATGCACCTATCAGTTGCCCAGTCTCTTTCCAAAAGAAGTATAAATCTTTGGCTGGTCCAACACAATAATGATTTTCACTCCTGGGAAAATAAATACATAATAATCTTCAAACTCCCTTCATGTATTTAGTTTTAATTTATTATGAATTCTATTGACATCTAGTCATATCCCAGAAGGGCCTTTGACACCAAACCTTAGAGGTGCTCCCTAAAAATGGAGTAACTCGGGGTAACCTGCTGCAGATTTCTGATGACTGCCAAATTATTCCCAGCCTCTATGGTTTCAACTTCACCTTCCCTCTTTTTCAAATGTCCAAAGAATACAAGCCTTTAAGATTATCTGAAAAGCACATCAGAGATGCCGAAGATGAGCAGGTTTTTGTTCTCATTCTCCACAAAGTGGCCACTAATCCTCGGTTGTGTGGGAGGTCTTTGCTCTTTCTTGGACTACCTGACTGAACTCTTGTCTTTGCTGCAGACTTTTGCCTCTCCCACCCAGCTAGTATTTCTACCATCATTAGCCGTGCAGGTTGTCATTGAGTTTTTCCCATCATTATCTGCTTGATGGGCCGTTGTCAGTTTGCTGCTAACCCTCTTCTGACTAAGCAGCCCCGGGAGACAGCTGAGTTGAAAAAGTTTGATACTGACCGAATCGTCAGGAATCAATCACAAGCTGCACAGTTCACCGTTTGTTAAAAAGATGCCATCATTTGATCATGTACATGTAGGACAGCCAGTTAAATCAGACTGACAACCCATTGCCAGCTCAGTACAAGGGAAAATACCAGTGCTGACAATATGACAGCTTTCCAGTGCAGCACCTGTGGGAACGGGATGATGTGACAGTGAACAGGACATTAGAGCACGCCATGCTGCAGCCCCAGAAAATCCCAGTGCAGGGAAGCTTAACTACTACAAACACGTTACGTACTTGTCTTCTTTCATTACATCTGGTCTAATCTCATTAAGCTAACAACCTAACCAATGGCAATAAACCCCTTGCTCAACAAACACTGTGTAGCTCTAATTGGCATTAATATGAGATACCCACCGGCCCTTCTGTGTGTCAGAAAGGTGCAGCCCTCCAGCGCTGGCTCCCCTGCGGCAGACATCAGCAGTGCTGCCCATACCTGCTACCTCCAAATCCAGGCTTGAAAGCTCCCATTCCTCCAGGAGCCAAGCCAGAGGGACACAGACTTGTGCAAACAGCAACTCTTTCAGTGGGGAATAGGAACAATTTTCCTACACCCTGTTAATCCTGAGTGCCAGTAAGGTTCTCCAGCAGCACAGCGTAGACCATCGCATGCCCTGGGAGACTCTGCCTTGGACAAAGGGATTGGTACTGTCAAGGATGCTCCTACAACTGGGAAAGCACCAAGCCTGCAAACACACTCTTATCCTGATCTGTGCCAGTAACATCATTAGCTGCCAGTGAGGCACTGGCCTTCTTTTGCAGAGTTTTTACATTCTTTAAATATTGCCCAAGATTATATTTCCACATCCAAGAATGATAAAAATTGGCAACACACAGTAGATTTACTCACTCAGATTTATTCTTGTACCAACAGCAGTGAAAATCTGCCTCCATGCTTTATTATACGAAGCACCATTTGTGGAATTATTCATTAGCACTTCATTTACAAATCAGACTTTTAAAAACTTATTGGCAGTATCTCCCTCTTTCAAATTCCAAACTTTAATAAAAATAGATTTCCTTTTCAGAGTTCTGTGTATATAATACCTAGCAATAATTTTTTTTTATGATGTTTGGAAATTTGGCCATAAATCTTTATGGCTCTCTTTCCTTTATGAACCATGGGTGTGCCATAGAGCACAGGCTTTATTTAAAAGGGAATGTGCACATAAGACAACTCCTTTTCATTTCCCTAAATTGCTGTCCCAAAGAAGAAGGACTACTTTACTTCAACTTTCATAACTGGCTGGTCACTGAAGTGACTGCTTCAGACAATTTGCTGCTCTCAGCTCCTTGGAGCACGGCCACAAGACTGGATGTGTCCAGGGTTTGGTGCTAAAAAGCTAATGGGGGCTGGCAGAGCCACCCTGATCCTCTTCGCTTGTTACCAGCCCACTCAACCCTGTGGTTAATGTGTCACATGAAACCTCAAAGAAGGGTAATAGCTTGCTGAGATGATGTGATTTGATCACATGCCAAGCCACCATGCCTCCTTATCCACTTGGAAACAGATTTGCACAACATGCATTTTGCTCAGAAACATCTGAAAAGATTAATAAATGAGGAGATTGATCATGCAAACTATGACTCACATGAATGCTCCCCCCCCGCTAGCACCAAGTCTCATAAATCCATCAGCAGTCTTCAGGTTTTCAGCTTTCCTAAAAGACCCAGCTCCTGGAGGCCACTGAAGCCTCCCAGTCCTGCTCTGGTGAAGAGGAAAATCCACTGAAGGCCTTGATGCAGGCACGTCCATCAGACATTCCTCCCCAACAGAGACAAGCAGAAGCCAGTGGCAAATTCCCCCTTTAATCACATCTGGTGATGCAAATGCCTTTTTAAACATATAAATGTATTTTTACAAATCATGAAGGTTTTAACTCACACTTTCAGGGATGAGTATATAAAGCTTGTCTACATAAAACTTTAGTAGTGAAACCTCACCAGGTGATTTTCCTATCTAAAAAGGAAAAGACACACTTTGCTTCAAAACGAATTATCTTGCAGTGCATGCATTCACTGCAAAAATTTATTCATTTAACAGAAATAGTTAAGAAACCTCCGCTACTCATCTGATGCTCTAATCAAGAAATTACAATCACCTGGGAGATAAATATTGCTGTTTACTATTTATAACTGTTAATAAGCCTCATCCCATGAAGTAAACAATTTTCATTTTCAGTCCAAAAGATTCTCTTTAGTGTAATTTGATTTTTCAAAACACATAAAAAATGGTCAGAAATAGAGAAGCAAGTATTGACTTAAGAAATTTCTTTCTCACGTGCAAATCCCCATCACTTCTCACCATATATGACACTTCTGCATATTTCAATTTACATGGCACATTTGCTCTGACAATTTATTAAATTAAATGGCAAAAGAAGGTGGGGGAAGAGAGGTCTTATGCAGGAGGAGAGGTTTAGAACAGACCCAAAAGAAAGCACATTGCAAGACAAAAGATAATCATAACTGGGGCACTTCTATAATCTGTTTTTGAAGTAACATGAATTTAAATTTTAGACATACTCTTTGATCTCACTTTTCTGATTGTTTTTTCTTTTTTTTTTAAAGGAACACATAAAATATAACAGCTGCAAGCAAAAACTGCTATTAATTTCTGGTGGATGGAAGGAGCACTTGATACTAGCATTTGCAGGGGTTCAGCATTTCACAGAGGGAACACTGAGGGCAAGGCTTGTGGTTTACAGATCAACACCTCCTATCAGTGGTGCTTTTCAGGCAAGCACTGACAGTCTCTTTATGCTGCAAAAATGGCCTAAAATTATCATGCTTGGCTCTGGGTTTCCTTGAAAGTAAAAGGAGCTTTCCTACCGAGTGAAGAAATGTTATCCAGCTTCTGCTTCCAAGTACTAAGTGCCCTGTTTTACTATTCATCTGTGGTTGTTTTACCACCAGGAAGGTGAAATGGAAAAATGTCCAAATTCAAAAAATCTGTCCATACATGGAACAGGGCCATGTACCTATTACATTACAGGCTCTGTCGTCTGCTCTGATAACAAATATGTATGCAAGGAAGAAACCCAAGAAACATGGCAGACCCCAGAGCAGAGTGCCCTGTGCATGCAATATGATAAGGCTATTGTTTAAGATCCGTTTTAGGGGATGAAAATATTTCTCTGGCAACGCTGTGAAGGTAAAACCAGCTCAAATTATCTGCTGTGTAAGCATCATTCACTTGAATGAAATATGCCCAGGGACTATGAATCTTGTGACAGAGCTTTCCTAGCTGTATTATCCATAGCATGCTCTACATTTTCAGATAGGAAACACATTTCTTTGCTCCTTTATGTTTGTTTACCTTGGTCTTCTCATTTCAACTTCACATTACTCATATCTGTTAGGCAGCTGGTTCTGTTAGGATGATAAAACCGACAATTTCAGAGCCACATATCCTTGCTCTGAGAAGAAAGCCTGTACTGCTCAAGAAATTCAAGCATGGGGGCTCACCCATGAATATGGCCAAACTCCCTTCTGGAAAGCACTATGGGTACATGTTCACAGAATCACAGAATCACAGAATGTTAGGGATTGGAAGGGACCTCAAAAGATCATCTAGCCCAATCCCCCTGCTGGAGCACGGTCACCTAAGCCAAGTTGCACAGGAACACATCCAGGCGGGCTTTAAACGTCTCCAGAGAAGGAGACTCCACAACCTCCCTGGGCTCAGTCACCCTCACCGTGAAGAAGTTTCTTCTCATATTTATGTGAAACCTCCTATGTTCTAGCGTATACCTGTTGCCCCTGGTCCTATCATTGGATGCCAATTGGATGTCATTTTCTGGTTGGAAATGTCCACTACAAAGAGTTCACATGAGGGAATGTTCTGATGCCCAGCTGGGGGGTTGCGTGATGCCATGTGCAGCATGGAAAGGCTGTGGTCCTTTTTGACAGTGCCGGCAACAATGCTGGGCTAGCGGTAGTGGAGACCACCACCTCTTCCTAAACACAAGGCCAGCAGCAGTGACAAAAAGGAAGAGCTATGAGACACAAGCAGGAACAAATTAGGAAGTTAGTATGCAGACAGAGTGGAGAACATCATGAAATGGAAATAACCACTTTATAAACCCCAAATTACATAAGACCGTCTGATAAATAGTTGACTACATCAAGCAATACCCTCACCAGCAACTCTTTAAAATTCCAATCTGATCTGTTTCTTTCCTCTTCTAAAATTAATTTTAATATTTAACCCAATGCACTGAAGGTGTTTATAAAACGCCCACCAATAAGCACTATTAATTACTACTTTTCTACGAAGATTTGGTAGGTGACATCCCTCATCTCCTTTGCCATCACTACACACAAGCTGAAAGGGCAGGATGGGAGCAAGGAGGACAATGGGGCAGCTCCTACTCTGGTGGGTGATCCCCGGTCCTGCCAGTCCTGCACTGCTGGGGGCACAGCACATCTCATGAGCAGCAGCAAGAAAAAATCACAGATATCTCAGCAGAGGAAGAATACAAATACTAAGTGAACAAAGGAGCTTTCCTCCGACAAGTTAAAAAATGCAAGTCCTTGTTCCCTTCCTGGAAACATTGTTTGTACCAGTCTAAGATGATAGCAAAGAAGAGCCATTTTCCCAAAAATGAAATTACCTTGTTTTTCTGAAGATAACATTACATGTCTAAAACAAAAAGGCTGTGGAGTTATTGCATCCACTCCAAAACTGGATCTACTGAAGACAATTGTGCATAGAACCAACACACTCATATGAAATCAACTTTTTTTTTTTTATCCATCTGACTTGTTCTCATGAGTCATATTAAAAGAACAGCAAATATTTTAAGGTTCAAAATCTGAAATATTTCAAGATATCTAGAAACAGGAACTTTTGAATGGTTCATAAAACACATAACATACTAAACCAAGCATACTTCCTTTTATTCCAATTTAACATCAAATCCAACCCCTCCTGGCAGATCCTACTTGGAGGATCTTTGCCCTGTTAAGTCTCATTCCTGCTAATTATCTGCTGAAAGCTGAATAAATATGCTTTCAGGGTAGCCAATATGCTTTGAGGGTTTTGGCTGTCTGTTGATATGAAGGATCCAAATTTTCCTCATTCCTGTTTTTTTTTTTTTGGTTGTTGCTGTGGTTTTGAGAAAGATTATGTTAATGTTTTGAAAGCAATCCAAGCCTTCTTTTTACTTGAGTAATTATTTCCACACCATTCAGCACTTCCAGCTTTGGAAATATTTCCTGGGTTCCTCCTGGTGATCATCTACCCCATAACGTAAAAGGAGGTAAGTATGCCACATTTGTTTTTCAGTAACTGGGAGGTATATAACTAGCTGTGGAATAAAATTACTCCAAAGCCAGTCTTGGCTCTGTTTCAGTTTTGAAGTTATTTCCTACTTCCACACAGCATTAATTTCAGGATACAGCAAGCACTTACATTTGTCCTAATTTTGAAATCTGACTCAAGGTTTTAAAATACTGTTTTCATTCACACTGAAATAGATCTCTCTACTTTAAAGAAACATTACTACATATTTTCATCTAATTTGAGGTTTACCCTCATAAAAATCTCCTTGAGGTGATGACCTTTGCACTGATTGATTTCCATGACAGTTGAATTTAAAATACTTATTTATGAATACACACTGCTTAATTTTCTTACTGATGAGGCATGGCCTAGAAAGCCAGTGTTTTGTTTGGGATGAATTTCCAACATAAGTTCTGAGCCATATCACAGAAGTTTGAGAGAGGTGGGGAAGATCAAAACAATAAACAGACCTTCAGAGTGCTGGGCACCTCCTGCAAAGAAGAAGAGCTGGCAACCTGTTAATCACAGCAGGGTTGACTTGACTGTTCTCATTCATGGAAATAGTCCAATACATTTGAAGGGAGCTTTACTGAATAAGTGAGGTGCAGCTCAGTGTAAGGATCACAGGAATTAGCTCATTGGCTGGCCAAAAAACTAGTCTTCCTTGCTCAGTCCTCTCCTAAAAACTGTGCCTTGACCCATACAACTACATAGGGTTTTTTGCATTTCCACTTGGAAGTCAGGAGAGCCTCCCTCCAACTTCTGAAAGACAGAGTGAGCCAGGACTCTGCAATGTTTTAATTGGTTCACTTGGGAGCCACCCAGATTTGAATTCCTTATTTATGTTAATCACGGGCTGAAAATTCTCTTTATGCTGGAGGAGTCTTCTTATTCCACCCTCAGCATCATAGCAGAGAAATATACATGAATGTAATTAACATTTATGTTCTTTACTTAACTTGACTTGGAAAGCAAAAAAGTAATCTCTGTCAGCTAGTGTAAAATTTACCGCTTCTATTTTAAAGAAAAATTAAGCAACTCAGGCTTTTGAAAAGTAACAGGCAAAGGCTATGTACCCATCACTTCTGCTTTGTACTCTCAGATGCTGCATGCATATATTTGGGGGATAAAAACCAAAATCAATAAAAAACCCAAAGGATTTTTAAAAATGCAGATCAACTTCCACATTCCTGGGTTTATCATCCCCTGATGTTCCAAGAAGCTTTCATCTTGAAGAAAAGCAAGACTCAGCCAACTCCACCACATGCTCCCAAAGTTCACCGGAACACTTTGGAATAGAAAGTGCCCATCAGTGAGAGAGACCTTCCTGAGTTATCTGCGGTCACCCCGTAGTGAGTCCAGCTTTTTCCCCATCAGCACTCATTCTGCCCAACCAACACCCCACGTAACAGGCGCAGCCATTCAGCACTCTCCTCACCATTTATGCTACCCCGTGAAAAGCTATAATTACCCTGGTGCCATATGGCGTAGGGATGGATGGAAACAGCAGAATCAGAGCAGATCAAACAAGTGCTCAACTGACCTCCTTTGACAAAAGGAGACAAGGAACCTGAGGCTTTTTGGAGATCCATGGAGATTTAGTCACTACAAGGGAAGGCCCAAGCCAAGCAAGGTGGGGAGGACAGCAATTCCTGAAGCACTTCCCACCTATGCAACAAAAGAAGTGCTGTAATAAAGTCTGCTTAAGCCAGATTTCACATCCTCCTCCTATGTGCTTCCTCATTCCCTCCTGCATTGTAGCCTCTCTACCCAAAGACCTTGAAAAAACAAATGCACAGCCCTCTTTCTTGCTTGTCCTTCAGCTGCTTGAGAGCATCACATCCTCCTATTAACTCCAGTCCACTCAAGACAGTGCTTTTTTATCAGCCCTTCCTCCTTCTGTCCAGTGTCTCCTCCAGTAAGACTGTCCCACTTTATTTAGATCTTATGTCTTTCAGTTTTGCCAATACTGTATCTTAGCTTTATCTATGAGTTTTATATAACATATATTTATCTGCCTCTTGTGCCCCAAGGCATTAAAGGAGGGCACTTGAGTTTTTAAAACTCAGTGGCTGTTTTTTAAAAATCTCCCGTTTTGTGAGTCATTCATCCTAACACGCTGAAGAACAATTTTCCCTTAATAGGGTCTCAGGAACCTGGAGAACCTGGACAGGACAGATGAAGTAGAATTGCTTCATTTCTAATAACACAGACATAGTGCAAAGTGCTCTGAGTGTCTTTCATACAACAATTATTTATTGTTCATAATTCACCTCTTTCTGACATAGAAGGGCATGATAGAGCTAATTTAATATTTTCATGGCCAGATTCCATTCATATTTGAGGGAAATATCAGTAAATAAAACTGAAGCACCATTTATTAGGCTTCTGAAATTGTCACAGGTTAGGTTATCAAATACTTTGTGTGCCGACAGCATGAAAATTAATTCATAATCCTGCTCACCAGACAGTGGCCAAGGAATCACTCAATCCAGGTGACCAGTGTTTTTGAGAAGCCTTGCATCCTTCCAAAAATATTGCCCAATTCAAAAGTCCAGCAGAGATAAACAAGAATCAAGTGAACATGGCAATTTATACAGAATTGTTTAATGGACCTAAGCAAAGCTGTTTGGTTGGGGTGGAGGGAAGAAAGTGCATTCGTTGTATGGGAAACATGAAATGGATTTGTGCCATGTTGCTCCAGGCCACAAAAGATGAAATCCTCCTCATCCCCCAAAGGAAAATGTTCCATCTCAGCATTTACCAACTGAAGCAGAGTGGGGTTTTTTTCCTTATTTTGTGTTTTGGGGGTTTTTTCCACAGGGACTTATCTATTTCAATCAGTTTCTAACAGCTGGCCATTGGTAAGTCCTGGCTTTGTTGGAATAAGCCTTAAGATGCCAAGAACTTTGGCTTGGACTGGTGTTTGCAAGTCCTGCAGCCCTGGCTTTCAGCAAGTTCACTAGGATTTATTGAGAGCCAGAAATTTGAGAGGTCTAAATAAAGACACTTCAGAAAGATTAGGAGAAATAAAGACTCTTTCAGCCACTTCTAGATTCAAGGTAAATCTGAACTCATGCTGAGTTTCAGAAATACTGGAAGAAAGATTTCCTTCCCCTTTCCTCCAGCGCATACATTGTTTTAGCTTTCTGCAATGTAAAAAAAGGGAAATTATGGAAATTGCACAAAAGAAAGCTTGATCTCACAATATTTCCAGCTGCCTTTGGCAGCATTAGGAATATTGTGTAGGTTGCTGAACTACTAGACGTACATCCAGCCTGACCCTTTGAAGTACACACATCTTAAGTTTAAAGTGAGTCAGATTTTAATAAAGTGATTTACTTAAATTGCCCGTATTTTGAATTCTCAAGGGCCAGTTGCCCCATTTAATTTGAATGCCATCAATGAATGGCAATATAGTGAAAGCTTGGAAGATGTCAGAAATTTCCCAAGGCTGAAAGCAAGGACTTAACCCAAGAACAACTACATCAGCATTTCCTACTTGTAACTCGGTACAAAATAAAAATATTTTGCAGGCAAGATAATTACCGTAAAGAAACTGTAAGAAAGATAGAAAATACCAGAACTAGTCAACTAGGTGTTTTAGCTGAACTCATGCTTTTGGGCTATGATTTATTCTACTGGATGTACCATTTGTTGGGCTGTCATGGTCCATGCAGTCAGTGCTATTTGCCAAATCAAGTCAGGCAAAATACCAAGCAGGGAAGGATCACTCACTGTAATACAGTACATCAATCAAAAGGGTTATTTTCATGGACTTGGTCTCTAATCAAGCAGCAAATCATTCTCCAGTTTTGCTATCAAGGACCATTACTTTTAGGAAGTGCTTAATCTGAAAAAAATGCATCTATTTGAAGCTACAGGGCGTCTGGTAAGATATACTGGAGATGGAGGAAATGAAATATGTGTCACACAATTTACCCTCTCTGTAGCATTTTATGAATAGCTTATTTGTGAGAGAAAGGTAAGTTGCTGGCAAGACAGGAGCTTTAGCTTTCTATTTGTCTAGTTTCTTGAGTTATTACAAAGGTCACTCCTGCACTTCAATTATCTTGAGTGTCACTTTTGATGGGGGAATTTTCAAATTATATCCAAGGTGCCTCAAATATCTGCAAGAGGCTTCAGGGTATATATGTGCTTTTTTAATTTAAGTGCCTAGATAAAATTACTGTTACATCTGCGTGTTAAAGTGTTTTCCCATCAAAGTTTGGGTAAAAGCTTATAAAGCCTCAATATGGCACCATCCAAATGTGGCTGCCCTCCTGCAGGTGAAACATCCCTACCATGCTGTGCCACCTGAATTTGCTGGCTAGGTCAGCACTAATATGAGAGAGCCATTTACTGCATCCCCCTGGTCTCCTGACCATCACTTGGGAAATCCCAACCTAGGGATGGTACGCACACACAATGCAGAGAAACAAGCAGCAATATCAAGGCTAACTTTGAGTTATCCCCCAAACAAGTTTATTGCTGTCACATAACATAGAATCTTGCAGACCTAATAAGCTCCATTGTGCAGAGAGTGGAATATAGGAGCCCACATCAGCTTTCAGAAACCATCAGGGATTGAGGAACAGGGCTTGCACCATCTGAAAAACAATCGTTCTCATCTCCTGTGAGTTTTCCTTTAAAGGACAGATATTCTCAGTGGTCCAATATGCCCCTACATTCACAACAGGTCAGATTCCTGATGCCTTCTGTGGTAGGAAAACAGGATGGAGTATGGACATAACAGACCTGACAAAGCTTCATGCTGGGACCTCTGAATTCCTGTTTTCAGCTGCTGGGTGTTGTTTACCACCACTCTGCTTCAGGAGTGATCCTACCAAAATTCATGGGGGACTATTATTTTTTGAGCAAGGAAAAACAGAGAGAAAAACAAGCACTCAATGAATTAAAGCAACATAGTGCCTTCCTGCACAGATCTTCTCCTACTTGTACCTTCAGATTTCTTCCACGTTCTTAGCGGAACACTAAAAAGTGTTCTTATCTGCTTTCACAAAGGAAGAAATTTAGTTGCTGCTTAATGAATCCCACTAGTGACCATTCTTTTCTATACATAACGCACAGGCCATACAGAATTACTTTGTAATGGCCGTTCAAAATGTGATCTAGATAATGAAACACATGTTAGATGAATGTGTCTTAACGCGTCCTCTCTGCTGCCAGCTGCTCACTCTGCCTGGGCTGCTAATTCCTGACTGTGAGGAAATGCCTCTACAAAGTCACCATCAGCTGAGCACATACGTACCGAAACACCCAGAGGAAACCTGGTTTTGGATATAGCTCTGAGTACAGATTATCAACAAAGCGTATTTTTCTTTCTCATGTATTTGTTTCAATTAGAGCTTATTGAATCATCTCTGTAGCCCCAGAGAGGGCTCAAGCAATCATCAGTGCTGCTCAGGAGCTAATTCAGGATGCCGTCTGGAATATTTGTCCTTTTTAATCATCTGCCACACACTGCTCTTTTAGGATGTTGTCACTCAGAAACTGAAGAACAAAAAGGAATAGTAAAGTGAAAGGGTGCCTGTTTGGACATAGCAATTCCCTGCATAAAAATGAGTCCCATTAATAGGAAAGCCCAACCTATCTCCAGGCATTATTTCAAGTCCTTGTCTGTCTGTAACCTCGGAGGAATGTAATTCCTTTATATTATTTAAATTATACACTAGAGGGAGAAATTATGAGGTACTGGTCATTTAAAATGCTTTCTTTAAAATATATAATTAAAAGAGCTAGCAGCCCTCCTAACAGCAATTTCAACATGGCAGTCTAAAACAATTCAGAATTTATTGGCATTTATAGAGAGTCATTTTGTCCTCCAGCCTTTGGTCAGTAAACCAAGGTTTAAACAATTGCACTCACAGTCTCATTCACTAATATCCAAGCATGCAAAATGAGCAAGTGACAGCAGCAAACCAAAAAAGGCAAAGGAGTCCTAAAAGAAAATATACAGTTCTCATACGCACCATAGTTCAAAACTCTAACTACATTCAGTGGCTTCCCACTTCCTAAAGTAGTTCAGTGCATGGTTACTACCTGGTTTGGAAAGTCCTGGGGGACTGAATATTTGGGCCAGACTTTTATCTCAGTTACTGGACTGTAAATCCACAGCAGCTTGCTGATCTCAAAGGTATTATTCCAGTTTATAGGTTAGGAACAGTTCTGCTAGAGCAATACATGCTTTTAAAACCCCTTTCTGAATTCAGTAGTCGTTCAAACAAGGTAGTTGAAAATCAACTGTATTGTTAGCAAACCCCACAAAAAAGTAGGACTGCAATTGATAACGTACATGCCTAGTAACTACATATTTGCTGCAACACTACATTCTTTTTTTCAACCTGACAGAAGTGCCTATTTCTCTTATTCTATAGTCCCAAGCAAAATATCTCTGAAATTCAGGGCAGGTTCAGCAATGTGTTAACCATACAACATTATAAAACTAGAATGCCATTAATGCTAACATTGAAAAATTTCTTTCCTCTCCTAACATCAGGGAAAAACGTGTCCTGAAATGGTATAAAACACCTGTGAAAGAACTCGGTCCAAAAGGATTTTAAAAAGAAGAAAACCCTCCACAATCAAGTAGCTAATACCTTTTGGCTTGCTCACACATAAGTGCATAAAAAAAATTTGTTCTTCTTTGAAAGTGAGGCTGTGGAGAATTTCCAGTAAGGACATGTACTATTTTAGGGTCAAATACATAGTTTCATTTTATTTGGGGCATTCTTAAGTAAAAACCCATGTTCAAAAGTGGATTTGGGTATCATTTACAGAATGAAAAGTCAGAGAATTAAATCTCTCCAGAGCAAAACATGCATTTGAGAAGCAGATGACCCAAGTTCACATCTCTTCTGTCTCTGGGTAGCTGTGAGCATACAGAGAGTGGATGCTATTTATTTATTTGTTTAGTTTTTGGAACAGTTCCACTTTCTATAAAGCACATGCTCACTGGAGCGGGAATCTACATTGCTCCCTTCCCAACTCTACCACAGGCAAGACGAAGACTCTTTTTCTGCTCCAGTAAGTATTTTTAGTGCTTCATAACACAATACCTTCAAGATTAAAGGCTGAGAGCAACCATGCTGGTGCTCAAGAGCATCTGCCTTGAATTGAGCAGGACATGGACTAGACCTTCTCTTCTTCCTGCTCTCATGGGCTCCTCTGCCAAGTTGGCAAATGGTGCTTGAGTCCCCTTAAGCATCCACTCTCGGGAAGAAAAATCCAAACACAAACTCTTTTCATACTTCTGAATTGTTTTCTTCAGTGTTTAGCCTTGTTTTCTAAGGATTATGTGATGCTATGACATGTTTGCTTCTCCAGCTGCCCTAGGGACTTTTAGCATGCTGGGAACTTTCAGACAAACCTGAGGCAGCAGAGTAAAGAGTTCAAAGGTAACATGATGGTCATGTGAAGCAGATGGTGGTGAATCTACACCAGTGAGAGGAGCTAGATAGGGGAGGGAAAAGAGAGCAAGTCTTTTTGAGTTTTTGTGCAGAAGAAAAGCTTCAGTTGAACCACATGTTACTAAACAGAGCATCTTCATGGGAGGAGAACTTAGGCTTAGAAGTGGATTCTCTGGTCCCTACTTAGGGATGAATGTGCATCGCAGCTGCGGCATAATTTAGTTAAAAGTCAATCAACCAAGAGACAGGCATCCATTGGAAAGCAGGCATCTCCAGTTTGTCTGTTCATGGAGCTATTTGCCTATTAGCTGAGATAGCAAGTCTCTCCATGTTATGCTGTAGGAAAATTTAATCCAACATGGAAAAGAAGATGAGGGCACCTAGGTTTAGTAGGAAAGCACAACCTGAGAAGCAAATACAATAAGTAGAAGACAAGAAACTAAGTTTGTCTTTTCCACAATACAAATTGAAATAGAGAATAGTGGAAAGAGTTGACTTCATAAAGCTGAGAACTGAAGTCATCTAGTTCACTGTGCCAGTAAAAATAAGTATCAGGCCTCTGCACCTCCATTTTCAATGTGAAAATATATTTTGCCTGTTCTGAAGGATTCTAAATACCATCTGATTTATGAAACAAACACTATTCAAAACTATTTCATTTCTGAATGTTTAAATTCCAGGTTTTTATCTGCCAATGCTCCACAATACAGTGCTAAAGGCCTCTTTATTAATTTTTAAAAATAAAGCTTTTTCTGTTCTGCTTCTAATACTGATGCACAGGCAATTTATTTGTATATTGTAGAAGCTATGTGAAGTGAACCGGATTTTAGTTGTTCACTTTAAAGATGTTAGCATGTTGTTTTATGTTTTAAACACAGTTTTTTACCCAAGGGAAGTCTATACTCCAGCAGCTCATTTTCTCTAACCTTTTTCTATTCTAAGGTTCACAGACAGACCATGCTCGTATTTATGTCTGTTAATGAGGTTATGACTCCAGTCCTTTATGACTTTGAACTTCTTAGCAGAAGCAAAAACCTTTAAAAATTTGCAAAGAATAGGGATCTGATCCTTTCAGTATAAAAACAGGTGAAGCACTCTCTGTACATGTAAGCATGCAAGTAGGTATTTTAAAAAGGTAAAACCTATCCCCAAAATAAATGGGGGAGCTGACTTGAAACACTACATAAAGAAATTCGCATAACTGTGAGAAACATGGAGGATCTGTTTCCAGAAATGAATGACAGCCATATTAAAGTCTGCAAGCACCAACAAATGTCATGAGGGAACCCAAATATCCACAGCAATATTTCCTGTGTAGGTAATACAACATTCCTTGATAACTCTCTTATTCCGTGCAGCCATAAACAAGCCTTTTTCTTTCCCCAGCTTTGTTCTCTAACAGTGCAGTGAAAGCTCAAGATAAAGCAACACTGTTTTCCCCAGAGCATGCTGCACGCCTAGCACTCTCTACTCCTCCAGCTCTCCAACATTTCTAATTTATAAATTACAGAGGTTTAGCCTGAGAAACTTAGCAATACAGTGTTGAGGGAAATTTCCCTTCCTCTTGGCAAAACATGACTTATGCATATACATGCACGTAGCTCAAGCTGAACTCCTCATACTTCAGGAATTTGGAATCAGTGGGACCAAGCTACACTTTGGGCTGTGGCAGAGAAGCTCATGCACAATTCCATGACTAGCTGAGACTTTAGCTTGGTTTTCACATTACTAAACTTAAAAAACCTGAAAATTTAAAAAAAAAAAAAAAAGCCAAAGTGGCACAAACATTTTGGGAGGGAAAAAAATGAAAGCAATCTGAAAATAATGCCCATTTTTCTTCCCAGCACTACAAATCACAGCTGATCAAGCTGGAATGACTCTGAGGTAAGGTCCTACATTCCTCTCACACTTATGAATGGGTAAGTCTCAAGTACTGCCTTGGGCTCTACTTGGATGCAGCACCAAAAGGGTAAATGTTTATTTAAGCCTATGTCAAACACTTTGAATTTTTTCAGTATACAAAGCAGAGCTAGAATGTCATGAGTAAGTGGATACTGGACATGATGGTATTTCCTCCTTTGCTGAAAAGGCATTTGATTTTAGAAATACGGTTTTGGTTCTGATTAAACTTGGGCACAAATTCAGGCCAGTGCTTTATTTATGCATAAGGATATTTCCACTCCCTGAAGTTAATTCCTGGGCCTTTAAAAAATACAGTCCCCCGCAAACCAAGACTGCCACCAATGCTAGCTGCTGCGAGGGTGGGAAAACCTGCCTTTGAGTGGGCTGTTTGTTCTGACTGACAGGAACTGCTTCTGAAAGCTGAAGAAGCTCTCAAGGAAACCCCATCGAGCAAACGAGACACCTGGGACAGCAGGGTGACGTCTGAGAGGCAGAAGGATCATCAGAAAACATCAGAAACAACCAGCTCTGGAGGCTGGAGAGGAGCTGGCAAGTATACAGGAGCTGCTGCTTGTCCCCACTGTCTCCGCCCACTAATCCACTAATGATTATGGATTGTTATTCCATGGCAGCTCTCTAATTCAATGAGTGTCTTGTCTTCTCCTGTGTGCCAATGAGCCCTCACTGCATCAGGTTTCTCATCCTCCACCATACATACTCTGCTCAAGCATTTTCCAAAATTTAGAAAAATCCTTTGAAGCCTTTGAAGAGAAGATCTATACCCAGACCTCCTTCCACTTTCACTTTGATTGCCTGAATGACAGTCTTTCAGTAATTAGGACATCATAAATACTTTTTTTTCCCAAATCATAGAGCCTAAAAAGAAGAAAAATTCTTAATGTTATAGGACACCTTATTTATAAAATTAAGCTGATGTTAACTCTGGAGTGCTCCCTGTCTTTCGTAAAGCCTTACCTTTCTTCAAAACTACAAACCTGCTCAATCATTTCCCAACTAAATGAACAAAAATTTTTCCCAGTTTATATTCTGCCAATCAGGCATTAATACAGGAATAGGTATCTGAGTAATGCACGCCAAGTAATACATTTTAAAATCCTACCACGACCGTATCTGTAACAAGTGTATATCCACTGCACACCTAAGCATCTTCAGGAAGTTCACCTTCACCTATATCTAAGGGTCAAGATGAACAAATGAAGGATCAAATCTCCTTCCTAGAAAGAATAAAACCCACAATCTTTTCTATAAAGTTGTTCAGACAAATGCTCAGATTCCTGTTCAAATTTTTATTTATTTATAAGTTCGTGTAAGGTGACAAACTGCCCAATTCAGGAACAGAAACTTGCTCCTTGGATGGGCTGAGCAGACAGCAGTGTGATAGGGTCAGCAACAGCCCTCACACCTGGCCACATCCACGTCCTTCAGACCTCCCTCTCTCATATTGCAATGCAGTGAATCCCACCTCACCACCACCATTTTGCTAACACTATATTACTGTTCTTGGCTGTAGGTTCTTAGGGTAGAGGTTTGTCTAATTTACCTATGAAGTACCTGCTGCTTGGCTCTGACAAAGGTAGGAAAAAGGAGGCATAATAAATCATTCTCTGAGGTCATCTGAAACGTGTCAGTTAAAGCGCATCAAGTCCATCCATGTGTATCAATAAGGCTGTAATGAGTGCTACCTAGGTTTGCTGATCAAGTGAAAATAATAAGCAAGGACGTTCGGCTTTTATGGCTCGCTGGTTAAAGACTGATAAATTTATGAACTGTCCAGTGCCAAAAGCAAATCACTACAAAGCTGTTTAAGTGCAAAACTCCCTGTGGAAAACAGACATTGCACCAACAAAAGTCACATAGACAGATGTCAGACCTACAAACTGCCAAGGAATAGGCAACACCAGCACTCACCTTCTTGACTATTTGGGTGCAGATGAGGTGTTCTAATATCTCACTGTTGTGGCCAGGCACAGTCCTCTTCCTCCTCTGCCTCTCTACCTCTTCTTTAACCCTCACTCCCTCTGTACTCATCTTACTACTAAACTGATTCAAGCTCCCAAATCAGTTGAAAACTATTGGCTTTGCTTTGAGTGAGTTTTCCAGATGAGTGCAATGGCTTAGCTGTGTCACTCAATTGCAACCCAAAACCCTGTGGGTTTTTTGGCAAAAGATGTAGATTGCCACAGGCTGTGGCACTCTCAGTGATAGCCCTCCATGCCATTGCTGCTGCAAAGCCCTGTGCCCTGTGCCTGTGCTCCTGAGCACCAGGAGATCTCGAACAAGAAGCACTCAGAGGTGATTCAGAAGAAAGGTGACATGTAGAAGAAGGAACACCAAGTTCAGTGTCTTGCTCCCATGGGGAAAGTTGCCATCCTTGACAATGTGACCAAGCAGACAGCAATACAATAGAGGGCAAGCAATGAGCATTCAGTTTGAGAAAGACTGAGTCAAGGAGAAGCAAATAAAAGTCTGCCAGTCAACTAAAACACCAAATAAAATCCCAGAGTCCAGTTCAAAAGCCCCCAAAGAGTAACCAGAGGCCGATGACCACAAAAATGGGTAAGACCAGGACAAGTCTAGGCATCGTCACTTTCTACTCGTCCTCCCCATTGGATCCCTTTTCTTTATCACGTAGGACAGAGGCTGATTGTCTCGATTCTGCAAATCCCTCACAGGCTATTTTTGATTCAGTTTTAAGCAGAACTGGCAGTGCTGAGCTCCCAGTGTACTCGCAGTGACGGTAATGAAACACTCCAGCAGAAATTAACACTGAGGAGGGGGAGGGAAAGGGAGGAGGAGAGACAATGGCTGTTTGAAAGCTTCTTTTCTCAATCTACAAGAGGAGAGGAGAGCAATGTGCCATCTGTGTCGGCTCAGAGTGCACTTGCTGCATATGACCTCTCAATGATATTAAATGGACATAATATTTTTAGTTTACACATTTCCACTTTTTGTGAAGGTTCAGAAAATCCCTTGCAGCCTTAAGGAAGTTATTCTGCAGTGCAATTTAACAGTAATCCATTGAGCTTTCCATGAGCCATGACGACATTGACACAAACAATAACACCACCATTTGCCAGTCAGAATAATTTTCTTTATGCCCTTGGTAAGTCAACAGCAAGTTCATCAATGTATTCAAAGATACAGTTTGGAGACAAAAATGCCATATCCCAAGCTTTTCATGCACAAGTATCAGTCATTTTTACAGTGCCACCATCTGTTTTTCCACATACAGACATCACAACTTCCAGAAGCCCACTGAAACACTAAGCCATTAAACTTCCTCATAGCTTTGGACCATCTGCTTCTTCAGGTTTCCCCCACTACCTTCTATATTTTTTGCCCTAGCTAAGGATCAGAAGAAAACAGGAAAAAAAAGTCCTCCTAAGTAAGGAACGTGCATCTTCCAGCACATACAGGTTCATGGGTACATTTAGAACAGCCAAAAAAACTATCTTGGACAAACTGTGATTAATTTTCACAGTTTCAGAACTACACATGAGGTTAATGAGACACATGATGCTTCTGGGATCACATGTAAAGGCTCAAAACAACATTATAGTGGATTCCCAGGGAATCTATCAACAAAACAGCATTATAGTGGATTTCCAGGGAATTTATCAACAAAAGACTTTTTCTTTTATTTATTTCTTTAGCAACAATCTATCTTAAAGGATAGCATAAGAATGTGTAGACCCCATGGCGTCTAGAGAGAAACCAGATCTTTGTTTGTATACTTCCTAATATAATTTAGATCCCTGGAGATAAGTATCTCATGGATTATCCCTTTTTATGCCTGAGTTCACTGCACTTTCCCACTGTGAAAGTGTTCAGTCAATCAACATAGGTCCTGCTTCCTCTTTGTCGTATGCCAGCTTTCTTCCACAGTGCCAAATCCAGAACTAACAACTTACAGCAGGCAGAACAGATGGGCACACAACTGCCCTGAGCTATGGAGATGCTGTAAACTATTTTTAACAAATAAAAAAAAAATTATGAGTGGTTTACAAGGAGGTTTTCTGGATCTGCCTCATGTAAGAGGTGAAGCAGTCACCACGGCATCTTCCAGTCGTACAATCTATGCCTGCAATTAAGATGGTACCTTCAGAGGTAGCTCAGTTTAACTTACATTTAAATATAACAGAAGATCTGGTTATCAGTGCCCTGCTGAATCTCCAGAAGTCATGCACAAAAAAATACCCACAGGATCTTGGGACTCCCACTGTGCACATCAGATATGGAGCCTCACCACTTGCAGTGCAGCACCCAGCATCGCCATAGCCCTGTCCATCCTTCCTGGTCACAGAGAGGTCTGGGCTTCTCCAAGTGCCATGATAAATCCCTGCAACACCTTGGCTGGAGGGACACAGACCCCAAGGAGATATGGGTAGCCAAAGCCTCGGTCAACCACAAGCCAGTTTTGCTCCAGCAGACATCAGCTTGGAGGCAGCTGACCCAAATGCTGGCTCTGTGAATGAGCTGGTATGGTTTTGAGGGTTTGAATATTGTATGCATGAGGTGGTAGGAAATTAATTTTTATTTCCAGTATATATTTTTTAACACCATTTTAGCCTCCTGAAGCCACAGCAGTTTCCCCACAAACAAACCATGTAAATGTCAGATTTATATTCCAAGAACCTGAAAATAAGAATCATTTTCTACCAACACACAAATCAAACAGTTGGGAAGGGGAAAAGAAGAGAAATAAAAATACATGAAGTATATTACTGGGCACGAAAAGCAAGCAAGCAATGGTATAAATGTGATTATAGCAAGAAAAGATCTCACTACTCTTTGGGAAGTAAGATTTTCTGTGTACTACATGAAGATATTGATATAAAATACTGTCTGTATAAATCAGACCATAGAAAACAGCGCCTCTGTGTCTGGATAATCCATGCTTTAAGGGTTAGATGAAACTTGGTAAAACCTGAAAGCTTCTCCAAAGGCATTTTGTTAAATTTCTCATCAGGTAATTAAAAAAAAAAGTGTCCAGTTTTGGGCACCACAGTATAAGAAGGACATTGAGTTGCTGGAGTGGGTGCAGAGAAGGGCAATGAGGCTGGTGAGAGGTCTGGAAAACATGCCTTATGAGGAGCACCTGGGGAAACTGGGGTTGTTTAGTCTAGAGAAGAGGAGACTGAGAAGAAATCTCATTGCTCTCTACAACTACCTAAAAGGAGGTTGTAGTGAGGCTGGTGTCGATCTCTTCTCCCAAGTAACTAATGTCAGGACAAGAGGTAATGGCCTTAAGTAGCACCAGGGGAGGTTTAGATTGGATATTAGGAAGAAGTTCTTTACTGAAAGAGTGATTAGGCATTGGAACAGGCTGCCTGGGGAGATGGTGGAGTCGCCATCCCTGGAGGTGTTCAAAAAACAAGTAGATATGGTGCTTTGAGACATGGTCTAGAGATCAAGGAGATGTTGGACAAAGGTTGGACTTGATGATCCTAGATGTCCTTTCCAACCTAAATGATTCTATGAAAACTAGTGAGACTTCTTATACAAGCTTACTGGCTTCCAGCTTTCCAATACTTTTTTGCTTTATATTGCTAGGCCATTTCTTTTTCTTCTGCCAGAGATAAATCAACTTCTTTAAAAAAGAAAGGCTAAAAAAGCCAATACAATCCCCAGACGTGCTTTGCTTAATTGATTCGAAAAACCTAGTAATTTCTCAACTTAGTATAACTTCTCTAATGCTTCCACTGTTTATTATAGTGAGACAGAAGAAGGGATAGGTGTCATTGCAGAACACCTCTGGGGGCAGCTCTGGATGCAGAAGCTCATTGTGCCAACTCTCAACCATTGCTCCCCTCTCGCACCACCATTTGTGACTCATCCAGGTTGTCTGGTGCTGCCGAGCTGCACCGATCACCTCAGGGACCCGACTTGAAAACAGTCATCTCAAAATACACCATATAAATGGCAGCTGCAGAGGATGCAGCCATCCCTTTGTCCAGTAGTTCCCACCTGGGAACAGCTCCCTGGCCCAAGCAGGGGACCAGAACCTGGAGGCTGGCGCCAACTGAGCAGACTCTGTGCAACTAGGCAGTTTCACACCTGTCAAAAGCCCATCTATGTCTGTGCTGTTGCCAAAGGAAACAGTCCTCATCTTCCTAATGCACCCCCCTTCCATTTTCCAGCCCTGTTTCTTTTGTATGCGTGTTGTGCCAACTCAGCCATCATCAGTTTATGTTGCCATCAGTTGCCTGATCACACAGGCCAACACTTAACTCAGCAACGTCCCCTCAGAAGCCTTCTTTCAAACAATCCTGCCATAGGTTCCTGTGGGCCTGGCTCCTCCACTGCCTTCTGTGGTGCTAGCATTGCCTACCGGACACAACAGACAGAGATGCTCCCTCAGTGGCCCTTCACATGGAAGGGCACCACTAAGAGATCTCAGCAAGATGCAACCAGCCCCAACAGAAGCCACACCCAACAGGAAGCTCTTCCAACTGATCAGCTCCTGGTTGATATAGCCCTGGCCTCGCCCCCCACCCCAACCATAACCACCTGGGAGAGAGCTACAAAAACACAGGTGGGCCAGGTTCTGCCTCTGGAACCTGAAGCCCATGGAGGAAACAAAACATTCTGCTAGGTTGTGACTCATCCACAGGTCAACTCCAACTTGGGGCCCACAACTCAGGCCCCAGCACTTCAAAATGAGTGCAATCAGCCTGTTCAAAGATTTAGCTGGACTAAAAACATACTTTTCAATTTTGTTTTGCTGTACTGGTTTTCAACACAAATATCACAGCAGGGATGTCTGTTATGAGCACCAGTACCCCACAGGGATGTGATAACAC
The DNA here is from genome assembly GCA_013401335.1 of Brachypteracias leptosomus. Taxonomy (NCBI): domain Eukaryota; kingdom Metazoa; phylum Chordata; class Aves; order Coraciiformes; family Brachypteraciidae; genus Brachypteracias; species Brachypteracias leptosomus. Next base: position 234,314 of record VYZX01004426.1, on the reverse strand, counting down.
AGTTATTAGATGCTTACTCTTATTCTAAGAATAAGTAGCATGTGAAAATAAATGCAAGGCATTATTCATTACTGCAAACATGAAACTGTTTCCTGTAGCCACATCAGAATAGGAAACGTGATTCCATCTGCAAATGTGTTAGCTAACTGTTATAACCAATGTGATTTTAAGCCTGACTTACCATGTGTGGACAAGCCACAGGCTTCTGCACATCCTACATGTTTTTAAATAAAGCTTGCCCTCACTTGTATCCTACGTTCCCAGAGTCTTCCTGGTGTGCACATGCTAATTTAACTGATGGATTGAGCATACAAACCCAGCGTTCATGTTAGGAGGAAGTAAACAGGATTCACTGGTGTGTAGACATGCTCAGATCCAGATTTGCCAATGGGCTCGTGCTGCAGGGCATGGCTGCTGTGGACAGCATTGCACCGCAGGAGAAACGCACCCTGCAAAGCCTCAACAGATGCTAAATGCAACATATTTAGGTCAAATGCCATCTTCCAAATGGTGTGAAAATCTAATATGGACCTATTCCAACATTCCCATAGAAAGATCTCTAGTGGGAGGTCCCTGAATTTTTTGTGGATCCTACAACACACATCTCACAGAGAGGAGAGGCTAAGTATGTAGTGTCTATGACAAGTTTTCAAACCTCTGAAATTAGACATGTGGGAAATTGGGAGAAATGTGTGCCTCTGTCCTCTTCCTCAGCCTTTTGGAGTGTCCCCCCTTGCCTTCCTGTTTTGTCCCCCTTGAACAGCATCACTTCTAGATGGGACACAGAATGAGCCAAGTTACTGGGAGCTGTGTTCATATCCCCATGTTCAGTTCGGCCTCCTAAATGTTTTCAGGAGCTCAATCCACTGCACCACTCTGCCCGAGTCCTCACCACAATCTCTCTTGCAAACTTCTATCTTTTCTCCCAAGAGAATTAAAGATCTCATTGAAAAATGCCAGCTGCTGAGCAAAGGCAACATTTTATCCCATTTTTGACATACATTATTTTCTAAGAAGGTAAAAATTGGTAAGTTTTTCCATTACCATGTCACCATTCAGAAGCTATTTCATCAGCCACTTGAGTTCTTCCAGCTCTCTGGGGCATCCTAATGACCTCACTGACACTTGGACACACTTTGCCTTTAGTTTTGAGAGCCAAAGTTTGAGCACTGCAGCTAAGCCTTGGAGCTTTGCTGTCCCAGCCCCTCTGAGTGCCACTCCAAGCCTTCTTGACAGGCTCGCACATGACAATTGATAACTCTGGGGTCAATTAATGAGGTGTCCCCAAAGCCATGGAAGCAGGGGGTACCTGTCACAGGGCTGGACCAAGTTGCTGCAGTTTTTACACGATTGCAGGAGGTAGCATCTCTCTGGTAATGTGAAAAAAGGCAAGAAAGGCTAAAAATCAGGGTTTGCACTCTTATGGTAGAGTGGTCCGCACAAGGAACTTGGATTGGGCAGTACATCTCCATACAGGAGACCTCAGCCCTGTTTCCCCAGCATCAGCAGAAAATCCACACTTAATTTCAGCAGAAGCAAGACCCGGGTTCGTTGCCTCGGGCAGGCAGCAGACACAAAGTTCTGACACCAAAGAGTAAGGAGACATGCCTTTTAATCTCCAGAATTTAAACAGGTTTGTCTTCTTTGCAACAGACAGATGTTGCCTGACAAATCTAGTAATGAAACTTTCATAAATTCTAACATGTTCTGTAAAGCACAGCTTTGAGAGGCTGCAGAGAAAGGCTAAATGAGCTCCAGTCCCCATTCAAAAGGCATGAAAACATTCTCTGACTGTGAATAAAACATGACTTTATCACCCTCCTCCTCCATTAGAATGAAAACCTATGACCTGCTACCCCAGCTGATGATAGCTTTACATATCTGAGGGAAAAAGAGAAAGAGAAAGCAAGTCACCAAATGAAACCTTGAAGACTACCAGCTGCATGTGCTTTAATTCCAATTACGAGGACAGCATTTGTATGCCTGTCTTGCAGAGACGCGAAACGGGTCCCAAAGACTGTTTAATACAGCTATTAACAGTTTATTTTCGCCATCTTCGCATAAGAGTCAATTTTCACTCAATAGCAAGGTGTGAGACAGGAAAGACTATTGTTTGCCTCTGCAGTCAAGAGGTCTTCTCAGTCAATAGGAGGACTGAGAAGTGTGCCAGGTCCAGAAGGCTTTGCTCTGTAGATCTGCTTTCCATGCCCTGCCATCCCTGCCCCTAACCCAGAGCCTATCCACCAGCGGCGAGGAGTTACTTCTGTGTCCTGCTTTTATCTCGCTCCAATTATGGGATGAGTGAAATCTGACTGCATTTTGATGCCACCTGTTATAAAGCCCAAGAACAATATGCATTGAGACTTGCAGCTGTTTCCTATATTGTGCTCATTTTTAATACTGTGAAGCCAGAATTCCCAGAGTATTAAAACAGACTGAATTTAAAAGAAAAAAACAAAGCCACGGCTGCGATGCAATTTAACAGAAACCACAGGAGCACATGCTTCGCACTGAGGTTTACTCTTCACTACACAGAAATGATCTGGTGGACACGTACAAAGGGACCCATTCAAAGTCCCCCAAAGCAAGCAGGATTACAGTCATGAAGAACATGTTGGATTTGGCACAGACTCCCTTCTCGTGTAATCATTTTATCAAAGAGAAAAGGCACTCCAATTACTTTAACACTTTCTTGGACTTTGTGTAGATTCTACTTCTTTAATTGCATTAGGTGTTAAATCTGCCCTCCAACCACAACCTATAGTTTCCACATAATTAAGTACTTCACCTATGCTATGAACAAATAATCTCTCCTCTTTCCGTATGCAAATACACACATACAAACAAAACCAGCATGTATTATGGTAAGAGCGACTTTTCTCCCTCTTCCTGAAAATATTCTTTGCTATTTTAAAATTTTGGACGTGTGTGTAAGTTCTCACAATCATTTTCTGAAAATACTTCACAAAAAAAGTTGAGGCCTATCAGCAAAAAGGAACGTGAGAAGGATCCCCAATATAAAACCAACAGCAGCAAGGGTGTCCTGCACCACTCTTGCTATCCCTTAAAGCCCCTTTCATGTTCACTGTGACATTGAAAACAGTGCCATCCTCTGAACTGGAGCCCCGTGATCGTTTCAAAGGTTAGGTCATCCCATTTAGCTCCCACACAAAGGCTCCAACATAAAACCCTGCCCTGATTATTTATAGCATCAATCAAGACACTGTCCAAAAGGACCAAAGCATCCCAAGCCTGACTCAACTGGCCTTATCAATAGGTTGTTGTCTTGCCTTATGTCAGGCCTATCTTCGCCGCAATAATCATGCAAATCGACAGCAAGCCATGCATATATATTTGTAATTTATGAGCTCATGGTTAATCCAGCATCTTTGGTGAAACTATGCAAGAAGAACTCTAGGAAAGCAGAACCAAATCCAAGGACATCCCTAGTGAAGCACTGCAGAAAATGCTGTAAAGAAACACTCTTGAGAAGCAGATTTTTAAAATACTCAGTTATCAGTAAATGGATTAAGTTTTATGTCATGTGTCCCATCATTTAAATTAGTTATATCACCCATTTTTGTAACTTAAGTCTTTTTTACAAGGAGTTAAGATATCTTACCCTACATTTTAACAGCAACTCTATATTTTTATGAAGAAAGATACATATTTGTCATATTTATTAGTGTCTGTCACAGACTCTATTCAGGTTTGAGAATATCTAAGACAGAAGAATCTGGTATTGTTAAAGGGCTGGCTAGACAACATAATACAATGCTTAAGCTGGACATAGTTTAACTGTAAGCCATTTGTTGGAATAAAATGAAGACTCATCATCACATAAATATTTCATGAATTTGTATCAAATGTGCTGAATTGTTAGCTTCAGACAAAAGAAATCAGTGAAAAATGGAAAGGCTTCATTTTGACATTTTGAAAATGAAAGGTTTTGATTTTCTCATTTGAAGTTACTTCCGTATACAAATTTCTCTTATTTCTTAGAACATCTGAATTGGTTTGAAACCAAAATAAAGCCTTTCACTTCCCGTCAAACAAAATGTTTCACTCATCCCAAGCGTTTTGGAGGCTGTGGGGTGCGGCGGTTATTAGCCCTCAATTCACTGAAAATTTTATCTAATTCACTTTCGATCTGACATGAAATCATCCCTTTTTTTCCTCAGAGACACTGGGAAACAGAAATGTCTGTTGTTCTCAATCCTCTGCTCAATGAGCATGTGGCATTTTTCATATCCAGCATCTAATATCCTATGAAATGGCTTTAACAAGGAAGGTCTACGCAGCGCTTTAAAGACTTTTTACTGATAAGTAAAAATCCATTGCAATAGCTACAGAAATACACAGAAGTTGGTTAGTTATGTTTTCTTCCAATTTATAATAGTTTCCTTGGAAATCCCTACTCTAAGGTCTAGGAACTCTGCCTTTAGATGATTTATCAAGAGTGACAATGGGATTCAACAAGCCCTTAAAATCACCCAACTTCACAGTTGTAGCAGCTGTGGCATTATCACACAAGGTGACCTTTCAGCATCATTCAGATTCCAAAGGCCAGATGCATCTCATCCACCCCTGAAAAATAGGCATCTGGCTTTTATGACAATGTAGGGACTGCCTTTCCAGGCAATGGAGAGAACCAGACAGTTAAACAAGGTAAATTAATCTTATTCTGGGAGAAGTGTCTCAAAGACGGAGGAGAACAGATGTCCGGAGGTTCTACCACTAGTGAATGACTATAGGGAGTGTTTGCACACTGTATCTCAGCATAGATGTCCACCCTGGAGGCCAACAAAGATTCAAACCTCCCACAGCTCTTAACTGTGACCACGTCTGCAGTGTATTCTGCCCATTCTGTGTATCATTCCCAAGTCCTCATGGAGAGGCAGTTCCCATTTCATGGTCAAATGAGCATCACCATGAAAATGCTCATCTCTTGCAGCTCCTGGTCCTGTCTTCACCATGAACACCAGAAGTACTCAGACAATGAAAAGTGCATTTCTGTATATCCAAGTCCAAATGCCTCAGATCCAGTAGTGGTTCCCTCTTGAAGCTCAGCACAAGGAGCAGTTATCAAGCTTTCTGTGCTTCACCTCCAGTTTCCACTAAGGAGCTATTGCTTGTTTTTCTTAGCAATCCTTTGCAGCACATTTAAAAATCATGCAATGAACACTGCCAGTCCTTAAACGACAGTTTACCTGCCCCACACCCTTCACGTTCCCAACACATCTACTGACCAGCCATCTTTCCTCCTCTCCTAAAACCTGAGCAAGAAATCTCAATAAACTTCCTCACCATGGTTGCCTTCATGAGGAAGCAGAGCAGAAGCAACAAGAGAGACAATACTTGTACTTGTCCTCAGGCACACAATCTCCCAAGGGTGCTGGCCATTGCTGCTGCCTGCATGGGCAAGCCTACCTGCCTGCTGCCTGCTTGCATGCACCAAAATGCAGCAAAGTGTTTTGCACCTGCCTGGCAGTTCTCACAGGTATTCTTGTGCCCATGCCATGGAAGCCCACCTCAGTGTCTGCTGACCATTAGTATCTCTTCCAGCCCTTTGTCAAGCCAGGCCATCCAGAACCAGGCAAGGAGGTACCATATTTGCAGATATTGGCATTTTCTCCATTGTCACCCCAAGGACAGTTTTGTTAACAAGTGATGATTATTGCTGTTTGGGTTTTTTTTTTCCCCTGTTGGTTTCTCTCCAGAGGTTCCTGTGATTAAACTTTGGGGCAAGGCAGAATAGCATCACCCAGATCAACTGCAGTTCACGTTAGTAAAAAAAAAGCCATATGTTTTCTAGTACTTTGTCACTGACAGTGCATTTGGGCATATTTTCATTTACCGAAAGAAAAATGGAGAAAATGGTTATTCTGGAGCCAAAGACAAGTAACAAATCTGTTCTTCTGTAAATAAAGTCTTCCTAGTACATCACTTAGAAAGGAATTTTAGTTTGTGAAAAACTCAAATAAAAAGACCATTACTATGCAATAAAATACATTTTACTGTTTTCCTCTTATTTTCAGTACTATTATTGTGGATTATTTGCATCTAATTGTTATTTCTTTTTCTGTGTTGCTACTTTAACACAGAGAATACTCAGGGTTCTGCATGGTACTGCATTGGATCTGGTGCTGTGCAAGGAAGTGATACTGTCATCCAGCCACTACAATGACTCCTCTGTAAGATGAAGTAAGAAAAATAACTGAAATGTAAGCATAGGAAAAGAACTCATCTAAGTGCTATCTTCTATGAGTAAACATACATTCTGTGTCATGTAAACTTGGCATATTATAAAAGTTTCTTTGTGATATTTGAATTCCTTTTAGGAAAGTACACTAAAATGCAGGTTTTTGTTCTATTAAATAGATGTATAATTTGCTGAGAAAATTCAAATCATTCTTCACTTTACATACATTATGGGTAGTGTGTCAAAGCGAATGAGCTGCAGAAATCAGAATGATCTCTTTCAGGACTAATTGGCAGGTAGCAGAATTCCAATGATTATTATAGAAGCTATTCTCCTTACTCATGCATCTAAGCAAGAATCAGATCTAAAATGCTAGTTCCTAATTTAGTCTGAATCCCTTTTCTGTCTCTGCTGATGATATGGGTGATTTACCAGTTTTAAAATACACTTGCCAGATAATTAATGCACTGGCAGATCTTAAGTGCTTTTCTCAAGCTCAGTTAATTTTCCACATGTTCATATTCCAGCCATAAAGTCACCTTTTAGTGGAGTTCACAATATAATATGAAAGAAAGAAAATCACCCCAAAAGATTTATAATTCATATCTAACTGTAATTGCATAGGCATGAAATTAGCAGGAGCACAAGTAGAGCTGTTCTGACTTGTCAATCGTTGGGTAATGTTTGTCATATTTCAGAGCAGATATTGGCTCTATGTCTATTTCCTCTGCCATACATTTGCACTGGTGGATGGTGCAAAGGAATGGTGTGTGCATGTCCGTGTCTCCTAAGAGTCACCCACAACTACTACACTGACATTTCATGACTGTCTTCATTACTATCACCACATGAAGCACAAATGAGAGAGCTCCATGTGAAACACTATCACCTGAGACCTTGAGACTCATCAAGACAATACTGATTTTGAATGGACACAAAATGCTCTGAAAATACATAAAGAGAAATTGCATATGGAGGGGAGTTACTGAAATAACATGTCAATATGTGAAATACTCTACCACCTCATCCATTTGTACAATTTGAAAGTTACTCATTCACTGGTGAGATACATTCAAATGTGAAGATGTAAAAAGTGGCAATTCTTTTGATAATTGCTTTAGCAATACACATGTAAATGGCATTATAATTGAATCTTGCTCTGAAAACCCTTCTGCATATTGGCAGAACATAGATTTATATGAGAAATGTCTACAAAGAAGAATTCAAAATAACAAAAAAAGAAAGCCAAGGTAAGGAAAAAAGCCTGTAACAATTCAAGCTAGATGTATTTATAATATGGGGTTGTAGGTTAATGAGAGCTACCTGAAGTAATCACTTTACTTTGAATGCCTACTTCTTTAAATGTAATAAACACTAATTGTGGATAAAGATTCATATAAATTAATTTCCAGAAGCTGTCACTGAACAACAGAGCTTCAAAGCATGATGTAATTGTACCCTCATGCCTCTGAACCAGAAGATAATTTAAAAAAATCAAATTGCAAGACTTTAAAACAGATCTTACCATGATGTTATCTTGACTCAAGAGTTCAAGAGTCAGCCTGAGTACAAAAGGGTGGGTTTAGCAACAGTGCAAGCACCAAGAGACAGATGGGTAATAAACAACATCCTTCTGAAATAAGGTCTAGCTAAGAACAGACAGGTTCAGAATAGAAAGACACAAGGTCTTGGTGGCTGCAAAGCGGTACCAGAGTGAAGGAGGAGCTGGAGTGCCAATGCTGGCTTTTCATGGTTTGCTACAGGCTATGAAGAGACCCAGTTAATGACCAAATGTCCTGGTTTGAGTTAGAACCAAACCAGTTCTGTTCAGAGATTTTACTTTTCATCTGAGTCTCTGCTAACTAACTGCACTTTCTGAAGCTCAGAGCATGTTTTCTCAGACAGTGTCTGTTTCTAGCAGTGCTAACACTTGATGTTTAGAGTTACTACCAAGGATTGGTGTGCACACTAAGGTCACTGCTAGATCTTGTGTACCACATAGGGGGTGCAGAAAGTGCAAAGTCACACCTGCGGGGAGGAGCAGCCAGGGCAAGTGACCCTAAATTGACCAATGAGGTATTCCATCCCATATATGTCATATTCAGCATAAAGCTGAGGGATCATGAGGGTCTCAACCTTCTTCCTTTCAGGGTCTTCTTTTTTTACTTCGGTGGACACTACCCTTCCTTAGGCCTTCTGTCTTCTCGGCCCTGTCTTTGATCCCTATTCACGTGTTCCTGAACCCAGTTCTTGCCAGCTGCTGAGCTTAGTGTGGGACTTTGACAGTGTCTGCTCTACAGCCTCAGTGGTGAGTGACATAATTGCCATCAGGGGGAGGTTGGGTTCGATACTGGTTTTGTATATATTTGTATATATTCCATTTTATTATTACTACCTTCATTAAAGCCATTTTTAAATTTTCTTTTCTAATCCAGAAGCCTCCCTCTCTCATTCCCTTCCTCTCCCATTTGGGAGGGGAAGGGACCATAAGTGTCTCTCCCTTACCCTTTTTTCTCCTCCTCTAATTGGGGAGGAGGGGAAAGAGGGGTTAACAGAGAGCGTCTGTTGTAGGTGGATTGGACCTAAACCTCGACACCAATTTTCTTCTCACAAAGTAATTCTTCTAACAGGGAATCCCCAGGGGGGACATAAACGGTAAATATTCTGAGCTGTTAAATTACCTTAGCCGCTAACAGATTTTTATTTTTGTCCTGACATTATTTAATAGAAAGCACAATGAATGCTGCTGAGGTTTTTGTGCCACCTTCACAATCAGGAGAGATATTTTTTTCTGTGCTATAATATCAATAGCTCTGTTGTGAAGTACAGATGATTAGCCCGAAGTTGGAGGGATCTACCACTGCAAACTGCTACCACTGTTTCAGCTCCCTAAGTGTTTCAACATAAAAGCATTGGTATTGAGCAGGTTTCTGGAAGGATTACGAAATCTATTTTTTTCATTGTTGAAATGGCTGTTGCTACTAAAACTAAAGAGGAGCAAAGGAAGACAAAAACTGTGCACTTCTTAAAATGCTATCTCAAAGTTTATGCCATTTTACTCTTCACAGAACTTCTCGGTATAATCTGGTCCCTTAACTATAGCAATGTGGCCAGTTGTAAACCCCCCATACCCAGAGTAAAGTCCATTTCCAGCTCCAGTTTTATGAATCAACCAAGGTAAAGCTGTTAATGGCTGTGCTTTTCAAGTCTGGTCCTCACAGCATGTCCACTTCCCACTGGTCTTGCAATGCAAAAGGACCTTCAAGAAGACACAAACACAAGAAGCATAAGAATTGAGGATGGAGTCTAAGTTGATCCTTTCCTGAATGTCTTGCAGTTTAGTAACTATGACCTCCTAGATCCTCTAAAATATACTACCCTAGAACCCAAACCACATATGAAGATGAGTCCTCTGCCTGCTGCCTTCATTTACATAGCTTCTTTGTATTAGGAAGTACTCCTAATGCCTCCTAATGAATAGGCCAGTTTAGCAAGTCTCACAAATTGCTCTTTAAGTTTGCTCTAACCTAGTAGATATATAATGTCTTCTTTTGTCACCACTGAGCTGGAAAGTACTTAACCGTCATTACCTGATTCATGCATGCAACCTTGATTTTTTCCAGAAAAAATACAGAACTGAAATGTTTATTGACGATTTCTCTTTTCTGCATCATTAAGAATTTTGCCACCTCCATCAAGTAATGCCTTATACTGTTGCTAGGATATATTTTCTTTCTAACATACTTAAATAATCTTTACTGTCCCCAGCTCTGCTAACCATTGATTTTTCCCTGATGTCTTTAGCTTCCCTCATCAATTTTCTACACTTTGTAACTTCTAACTTATATTGATTACCGTATCCTACTCTTTATTTCATTTTGCTATAATATTGTTTCTTCATTTCTAATTACTGCCTTCCTCATAATACTGAAACAGGATAGGCTTTTAGTCGATACTGTCCCACTTCATAAGAGAATCTATATCTGCTCATCCAATAAAATCCCCTTTAAAAACTGTGCATTGTTATAGCAGAAAATTTTCTCAAACTTAATTCTACTACTAGTTTTCCTTACCTTTGCGTATTGACCCTTATGAGGAACAAAACATATACATTACTTTTACTTCTATGCCACATACCTGTATGTTCTCATTGAATGTTATCAGGCTGTGACCACAGGTTCCTCACCTGCCACTGGGGTAGAACATCTTTATCCATTATAAGAAGATTTTAGAAGGCAGTTACTTCCAGAGGAAAGAGGTGCTCATTCATCTTTCATTCCAACTTTAATAACATGTTAGCATTGTATGAGGTTTAACAAGGCCAGTGCTGGGTCCTACACTTCAGTCACAACAACCCCATGCAGTGCTACAGGCTTGGGGAAGAGTGGCTGGAGAGCTGCCTGGCAGAAAAGGATCCGGGGATATTGGTTGACAGCCAGCTGAACATGAGCCAGCAGTGTGCCCAGGTGGCCAAGAGGGCCAACGCATCCTGGCTTGTATCAGAAATGGTGTGACCAGCAGGAGTAGGGAGGTGATCGTGCCCCTGTACTCGGCACTCGTGAGACTGCACCTTGAGTACTGTGTCCAGTTTTGGGCACCACAGTATAAGAAGGACATTGAGGTGCTGGAGCGGGTGCGGAGGAGGGCAATGAGGCTGGTGAGAGGTCTGGAAAACATGTCTTATGAGGAGCGCCTGAGGGAACCATGGTTGTTTAGTCTAGAGAAGAGATTGAGAGGAGACCTTATTGGTCTCTACAACTACCTACAAGGATGTTGTAGTGAGGCTCGTGTTGGTCTCTTCTCCCAAATTACTAATGAGAGGATGAGAGGAAATGGCCTCAAGTTGTGTCAGGGGAGGTTTAGATCATATATTAGGAAGAAATTCTTTACTGAGAGAGTGGTCAGGCACTGGAACAGGCTGCCCAGGGAAGTGGTGGAGTCACCATCCCTGGAGGTGTTTAAAAAATGAGTAGATGTAGCACTTGAGGCTATGGTCTAGTGGTTAGGAAGTGTTGGGATGAAGGTAGGACTTGAAGATCCTAGAGGTCCTTTCCAACAGTAATGATTCTATGATTCTATGATTGTCTTAATGAGGTAGCATGTTTCCCACTGTGATGCCTTGCATCACTGCTATTTTTCCTTCCATCCATTATGGACAGAAATGTAAGCGGCACCTAACAGATTTTGCTCTGTGATTTAACATGGTGAGCTATCTAAGGCCCACCACCACCATGCTCTTTACCGAGGTTCTGCTGATTAATATTGATCCACATGCTTTCAAGATTTCAAAGTTTTGAGTTATCCATATTCATATAACATGCAGCACTGGCTTTATGCAGACTGTGTAGACTCTCCCCACTCCCCTCCCACCCTTCTTGCCCTCTCTATCTTTCATAAGCAAGATAAAAATCAATGATCTTAATACTTCAGTGTTAGGAACCAACCTATTAGTTTTTAGAAATGGCATTTATACCATAATTGCATCTTTTCTTCAGGGATAATGTTGCATTCCTGTGGCTTGTCTGAACTATTAACACAGTTTCCAAGCACTAAGATTATCGCTTTATCTGACATTCTATACCACATTGACTCAATTTGTTTGCAAAATAATCGAAGTTTAAACTCTTTACTGCTCCCTCTTTTGTTTTTAGTTTTATATCTCCCTTGATGCGTTATCTAGTTTCCAGGAGGGAAAACTAGCTCCTTTTCCTCCCACTTTGTATGTACAGGACTCTGTGGGTGGGAAGTGACATGTAATTTTTGATAAAACCTAAACTTCCATTTCACCTCAGAAATGCAGCCAACCAACCAAAACCCTGGGTCTCTTACCCTCTGTATTTTCTTCACTCATTCACTTTAAATGTTATCCAAGAAAATAATGCTGGCTTTTCTTCATGTCCTTGCCTGAAGTCTTCTATAATCTGCATAATTCTATATTTGTCCAAATAATTTCCTCTATTGTTGATAACTACTGGTGGAAACTTGCCAGCCTCACAGTTCCATTTCATGTTTTTTTATGCTGGGAAGACAGCTGACAGATTTCTTGTTGAATTCTCTATTCATTCACATAAACATAGCATTGCCAGCAATAGTTGAATTTTAGTATGATTGAAGAAATTCATAGCAGCAGATTCCTCACTCCACAACTGTAACCCTTCAAGTATCTCTCCAGTGGCTCTCACTTCTGCTCTGCCAGGGAAGTGTCTCCCATAATTTTTTCAGTGAGTATCTGAAAAAGGGTTGATATTTCCAGCTAGGTTGCATGTCTTCTGGTTTGCTCCCATCATCTAATTGCATTTCTTTAATTTCTGATGTTTCCTTTTTTCCTTTTCACACAGTCCTTCCCTCAGGATCTCAACAACATCTGGTTGTCCAAATCCATTTCTCTCAAATGCTGCCTGGTGGCATGTTCCAACCTTCTAAGATCATGTAAGTTCTCCTTCACTATGATGATTAGCTCATGCTCATTCACTAGAAATCTCTTGCCTTATCAAGAAAAGTCAGCCGAAAGTAGCTCTAAACTCTGGGTCTGACCAAAAAGCCATGGGTCTCTGGCTGCACAAATGTACAGATGTTTTCAAGAGGCTCACAAGAACCTAGCCTTGCTGGTTGCATGGAGAACAGCGAGCCCCATCCCATAGAGACAACTGAACAAAGGATAAAAGAAAGGTACAAATGCAGATGCTTTGGCAAAACATCTCACAGGTCTTTCTGCCACTTTGCCCAGGAAGCAACCTGCAATTCCTGCCATGTCTGGATGAGCTCTCCCTAGCACAACCACTGTCTATAGTTTTAGTATTTAAACATTCTCATTTTATAAACTGTATCCCTCTGAGACACTGTGACTAGTTCATTTAGATTTGCCAGAGAATAAGTGACACTTCAGTTAGGTTATTATCTGAAGATTTATACAGATTAGCACAGATATGTCATTGTAATATATGTCTGGATTTGTGTAACTTCAGTAGTCAAAAGGGAGAAAGCCACAAGGGGTCTAGGTATGGTTATGCATATGGGCTTAGAGTCACCACCTCCTGACTTCAGAAACCTACTTGAGGTCCCCAAATTAGAAGTACAGTCACTCTTGCCTCAATATTTAGGCAATGAAAAGTGACAGACAGATTGATTTTCTCTTGAAAAGAGCCTGAAATCAAACTGCTTTCTGGAAAGTGCTTATTCCTCTCCACTGACTGGATGGAGGGGGCCTCTGCAACATGAGTTAAGTGGGCTGGTCCTTCACAAAGGTTAGCAAAATACCAGAGAAAATACTCAGTTAATCTTTGCCTCCTTTGAATTACATTATTTTCCCAAAATAAATGGGTCAGCTTCCTCCCAAAGAGCTATTTTAGTTGTGCATTTTTCTAACAGGCAGCTCTTGTGATCCTGTTCAGACACAACCAGTGATTTGGTGCATTAATAACACCTCAGGACTACGGTAACCTAAGAATATAAAATGTTGAGGATGTGTGGAGTTCCAGTCTTAATGTTTTTTTCCTGAGCAGCTCTGCAAAGAGGCCTGTTGTTAAGTGTTGTTATGACACACTCCTGGGCTTTCACTTTGACTTCTTTTCACATCTTGTTGAGTTTCCCAACGTCTGAAAAGGTCATTTTGATGTGCTGAGGTCATATGTTAAAAAGCTGAAAGCAGGGGCCCTCACTAATGGTGCTCTGAAAGCAATTGTTTGGCAGTAGTTCATCACATAAATCGCTCTATACTTTTTTTTAGGATCGTAAAAGGAAAAATTATACTCTGTCCTCTAAGGAGAGGATGTAAAGATGATGTCCAAGAGACATTGTTCAGCCACTGAGAGCTGGAATGGGAACTAGAATGAGTGGGTGTGGAGAGAAAAGGCCACTAGCATCAGTGAGCTGCCAGAAGAACACTGGCAGGCAAGAGAAGAGAAGGGAGTCAGGGAAGTTGTAAATAACAAGCAGAAGAAACAAGAATATTCCTAAACACAAGTACAGAGGCAGGCAAATCACTAATCTACAAAGCTAACATCAGACTTTTGTTAGATGGTGAAGTTACAACACTTTAGTTTAACACAGACTTTCATACCTTTGATTTAAAACTGTGCTAATTCCTCTTTGGAAATGTGTTTTGTTTCAAGGATAATTTCTTTCAGTTTAGGTGGAACATAGTGCTCAGCCATTTTAACCAAGCAAAGTAACATTAATCAAAACCAATGAAGGAGACCACCCACAGCCTGCTGCACCACTTGAGGCACTTGAGACACTCTGTCTTGAAGACATACTAGAAGTAAACAGATGCTTTTTTTTTTTTACCTTTCTGATCTGTCAGGAAAAGATTTTCTTCAAATGCCCATGAGTTGGGAACAACGTTTAAGATTGGTTGTGTTGGTAGACTGCAATAAGGGACAGGTTCGATCAGTACAAAAAGGAATCATGTGGATACACAAGGTTCCCACTTCAAGCCCTTTTCTCCCCAAACTGAAATCAACAGCACCTGGAGAAATGGTCCACAGAAATTTCCTCCCTTTATGCACAGAGCCAACATGCCATGTGTTGTCCCAGGACCAATATTCCTTGGAACTCAGTGGGGTTGTGACACAGTGATTTGCAACCTCTGAATCAGAACATCACACTCATGCAACAGTGTTTGGCTCTGCTACTAGGGATTGTCCCACCAAAATGGGCTGGATTACTCAAGGGAGCAGCTTCACAGAGGGGACATAAAAGACGGGGATCTGAGCCAGACATTACTATTTGAAAATAATAATATTTATCATACTTAACTAGAGAATAGCCCTTCTTTAATGCTCAAATATTAAAAAATCATATAAAACACATCTGCACATATTCCTAGTGACATGCTATACAAATACTGCCCAGCAAGGTTTGGGGAAAAAATAAAAAAGGTTAAATAAAAAGATAGACTGTGCTTCGAGAGATCAGATATGATTGAAACACAAAAGGAAACCATGAGGAAAGTTGCACCAAAATTTCCAGGAAAAGCACAAGCAGTTCAAATTCTCTGTTTTACAGTCATTATAGGCAAAATATAAATGCTATCAGCAGTAAAAGAGAGAAAGCAGGATTTTTGTGAAGCAGGGCCATTTCAATTCTGTTCTGTTTTGTTTCCAGTCTTCCATCTCTAATTTATCTGCCTTACATTGCAGACTCAGGCTAGGAAAGTGAAACCCAGGTAAACTGGGTTTTTTAATATATGTGACCCTGATTTTGTAAAGACCGTTGTCCACTTGAATAGTGCCACTGACAGCAGAAACAGTTGTGAAGGCAATGGGAAGCACCATGAAGTTTTTCCAGGATCAGCAACCTGACAAGCAAAATCTCTGCCAGTTCATGACCTCTGACACTTGGTGTAATCTACCATTAGAGTCTGAGTAGAGTATGAGTGCCCTTAAATTAGGGTATGAATTATTTTCATACACATGGCTATTCATACTGTGCATCTATTGTAAAATATTTTAATGCCCTGTGCAGTTGAAGATGACATCAGACCTTCTGAAACGTATACGAAACCTCCGGATCACAATTCAAAGCATATGTTCTGCCTGGTCTGCTGAGGACATAATTGTACAAAACTAGGATGCCTTTAATGAATAAAACACTAGTCACTGATACCATGTGCATTATACATACTTTCCACTTCACAGGCAAAGCAGTTACAGCTTTCACTGCCTGAAGCCATGCTACATCGGACCGTGACCACATCACATCTGAGAACATAAGCACATTGAGGTACTGTGGTCTTTGAACAGGAAACACTGAAATGAAACTAAAGGTGCTGCCCAAAGTGTTACTGGCGATCTCAGACCTGGCACCTCTTCCTCTGAGTCAGCAGCAAACCCATACCACTGCCTGTTCCTGGGTTCACCATGCAGCTCTGCCTGGAAAACCAAACCACATGTCAACCATTGCCTCTACTCTGAAGAGATGCCACTCAACTTCTGATTGCCCGGCCAGAATTCAGTTTAAACAGTCATACCCTACCTACCTCTATTTCTCTAGCAGTGTATTATAACCTCATTATTTTTCTGCCCCAAACTATCATTTTATGTCCCTCTGCACTGCTACAATAACTACCATAATCCATGCCAAAAGTGCCTTCCAGCAATACTCAAAATCACATTAAGGCTTTATCCTAGGCTTGCATTCAGCAGGGTGGATTTGAAGCACCTCAGCACAAGCTGCACAAGAAGACCCCCAGTGCCCATTACGAGGGGACACAGGATCTACGTGTTTTGTATCTGGCAATGAGTGTCCCTTTGCTAATCCAGAAATGCTAAAGAAAGACATGGTGGAAATACATGAGAAACTGGCCCAAATCCTGTCAACTATAAGACAATAATGCTTCATTAATACTTGAGTTAATTTCATCATATTTATTCCAAACTGGTTTTAGGACAAATTTAATGCAATTTTGGTGTAGTATTATCAGGGAGAGTGGTGGCCTTGTGTTGGTGTCTGAGGTTTTTTCAGGGTTCAGCTAAACCAAAATAAACTGTTCCTTTGGTAAAATATAAATGTGAATAGATATACTTATGATGATCTCGATAAATCAGTTTCTTAACCTGATGTACAGGTCTCTCAGCTTTGTTCATCCATGGTATCAAGTCCTTTGTGTCCAATAGGTGGGACCAAGCAATGGGTATTTGCCCCATTGCATGAGCCAAGGGTAGCTGCAGTGCACCAGCAATGGGGATTCAAGGACAGCCTATACCCCACCAGTAGGTCCTTCTCTCCCTGGGACCTCTGTGAGAGGTGCACCTCACCAGCAGATCATAGCTCAAACCAGTCAACAATAGCTGGACCCCATGGGAGTGGATGAGAGCTGCAGATATGTGAGACATAGGTCCATTTTCTGCCACGTCTGGTTCTCCTAGTCCATTCACAAGCATTGCATAAGCCATGTGCTGGAATTAGTATAAATTCACTGACCTTTTCTCAGTTCCACGCACTTTTATTCCAAATTGAGAAAGCCCATAAACAAGTGTTGTGCAAAAGTAAGTTGATTAGGTTTGCCTTTTTACTGTGTTTGTGTAAGAGTGCTTGAAATTTGCTTCCAATTGTATACTGATCAATATAACTCGCTCATGTATCCTTCTCAGCTCCAGTGGTGTATGTTTAAGAAGACAGAATGCGAATGATTCTGCTCTCATTTGTCTCTGTGCAAATCAGGCCTAACTTCATTAATTAAATGTGATTGCACTAATCAAAACAGAAGTTTGAACACTTTATTTCAGGTTTTTTTTATAGAATACAGTTCGTGCAATTAGATTTAACCTCATGAAAATGTAATCTTTTTATGGAAAAAAAAATGAGTGTGTTGATTTCCACTTTTCAGTTAAACATTTCTTTTTCTTATCACACTTTTCCAACAGAGCAAATATTTTTCAATTAGGCCTAGTAACCAGTTTTTCCTAGGAGAACTATGATGAAGACTATTTCCAAAGTATTCAGCTTTCCATTTCCTGATCCTGACATTTCATTCATTTTAGGGTAAACTTAGCTAGTCAGGAAAGGCCCTTGTTTTTTTCCAGAATCCCCATAATCCAGGTCCTTTTTCCTGTACATAACACATCCTACTTTACTTAATTTCTAAGGTAGAACTTGTACGAATCCAAAGCAGATTACTTCTTCATCTCCTGTTCTTCAGCTTATTCTTAGTTATCCATGAGTCTCAATACATCCAGAAAAGCTGCCTTTTGCTTTTTGGCTTTGGGAAGTAGGAATTATTTCTGAAGAAATTTATAAATATTTGCTCTGAATGCCTGAACAAATGAGTTATTTCCTGCAACTTGCCTCTCGATACCTTAAATCTGTTAGCATTTTGGCATCACATCCTCCATTCCCTCAGTGTCTCAGATCACAGCACGAATTGATGGCTTATGAAAAAAAGGAGAAAGCAATCTCTGGAAACACTGAGAACCAAGAAAAAATAATTTAAAAAAAATAGAAAGGAAAACAACTTAGGCTCATCTGGAAGCAAAGGCTGAGCTGAAGAAACATTAGTAGTTTCTGGTGGCTCTATTATGTTGGTACTTTTACTCTTGTCCTTCCTACAACTCCAAAAGGCAGGTTTAGAAAGGCTTCATGTCAATGGGTCCCTCACAGTGCTCAGGCTGCTGCTCGGGATTTATGAGAACCTCTCTGCAGAGAGGTCAAAACACATCCAGGGAGACAACAAAGAATTTGGTGCATTTACGGCCACTTCCTCACCCTTCAGCCAGGGTTTTGCTCCAGCTTCACCTCCTTCGCTTTGGCGAGACTTAGAGCCAGCCTGGGCTTGTTAGCCCACACATCTCCCAGTTAAACATGAAAAATACATTTATTTGACATCGAAAATTTGTAGTAGGTGCATTTACTGTGCTCAAGAGCTGATCCTGGAGGAAGTCTGCTATCCAACAGTGAGGGCAAGGAGCAACCGATGGAGAAGTTGAAAGTATTATTCTCTAATGTTGGGACTCAATTCCCCTTCAAAACTAGATCCACAGTTCCCAGTAATTCAGGGAAAATTCTGACTGTGAATCACAGGGGCTGGACATCTCTCAGACAACAGGACTCCATGTAAATCCTAATTCCTACATGTGCTGCTCTAAAGCAACCCAACAACTGCCTAACACAAGATCATTTAAAGAGAGAGGAAATGTATCTACATCAGCTAGTTTCAGTCCTTCCTAAAATGACTACACTCCAGAAGCACTAACAAAGAAGCAGATGTAAGATTTTCTGTGACTTATCTCTGAGGCAATTATTTATAAATCTCCTTGATTCATTATGTGCCAAGCCTAAATTAATCCCCTGGTTTAACAACAGAAATGCGTATATAGCCTTGCACATTGCAACCAATAGTGCATGCTAGGCATTTTTTTTTATAGATTATTTTTGATAGTATGAAGCAATTTTGCCCACTTTGAATATTTTAGGCAGAAAAATAATTTTTTCAAAGACCTTGGCTAGGGACAGTTTCTGCTGCGTGATCTTCTTCGCTGCTTCTGAAGGCACCGTATGTGGTTGAAAACTGCACAGAAAAAGTGCACACCCAGATGCACATGTGCATACACACACACATGCACAGAATTGTGTAGAAAACTGTGAAGCATGGCCTTCTTTTCCCCTCTTCTCCCATAATAAAATAAAATTAAATGGCATGAGTCCCTAAAGATTAACATTCCTCAGGCTCAGCTATTTTGCTTATCCAAAAGGCATCTTACTCCTGGTTGCCAGAGGCAGTGCAAACCTGCAATGACAGGGTAGCTGGCATGCTACGGCGTAGTTTTGTCTGTGCTATAATCTCTGCTGCATCAGCTACAGATTCGAAGTGATGATGCTATTTATGCCACATATGTCACAACTTCTTGCTCAAAGCATTTGAAAGTTCAGGTTTGGAGGCTGATATTTTTTTACTCCTGCTTTCCACCCAAACACTAATTGTTCTTGTTTTTTCTTGAAAGTCAGCGAAGTACAGGATTTTAATTTAAGCTGTCAGTCAAAAGTAATGGAAGAGCTAGAAGGCCTGACACTGTTTCTTTTCTGTGTGCTGTGTAAAGCTATGTTAGGGGGTATGTTTCAATGAGGAAGGAAGGACCAAGGCCAGAATAATTAGCAACCAGGCTTTATCTAGGACAAATATTATGAGGGAATAAAGCCATTAAAATACAGAGCTTATTTGCTGATGCTACAGCAGATGCGGTTTCTTTTCACAGGAATTAAAAAATAGTCAAGGCAATAAAAATTGTGTTCTGTGTTGTTAGAGTGCCTGTCAGGAATTCTGTGCTTGCCAAGGGCAGGAAAGTTAAACTCCAAAGAGTAGATGGCCACAATTGTGCACAGCATGGTGCTGGCTGTTGCCAGGAGCTTCATGAACTGAGCAGCGCAATGCAAAGCTGTGGGTACTCATGACCTGGAGGCCAGCCTTGCAAACCATCCACGTGTCTCCACAGAGTCTGTCACCCATGGCACTTTGGGGCTGTAGGAACTTCCCTTTTGGGTTCCACAGGGCTCACACATCCAAACTCAGCTCTAGAGCAGCCCATTGTCTTGGAGTAGACAAGTGAAGGTAAGCAAGGTGGATCCATCTCTGGGCCCCCAGGAGCACCCACTGAAGATAGGGAGAGGAAGGTTCTGGCTCACGATGGGGTGACAGGTCTTGAGACTAGGACTGTCCCCAGCTGCAGAGACCCTAATGCAGAGGGGCTCGTGTGTGCACGAAACGGAAGGGGAGGCTGCCTCATGCCTCTTCCGTTGCTCATCACACTGTTTTTGGAGGGTCTTTCAGGCTATTTTCCTTTCTCTACTGCTGCGCACATTTATCCTGCCTGTCCCTCCTTTTATGATTTCTAGAGGAAGTGGTGTCTGGTTTTATAGTCTGCTTTGACATTCATTCCCTATATGGTGTAGGAGGATGACATCTATAAATAGCTATACATCTATCTATCTGTCTGTCCACCTATGTATCTATCTATCTATCTGTATCTCAGATGGAGAAATAACTTGGCCTTAAATGAGATGCAATGCAACTCCTGATTAAATTACCACATTAGTTATGTTTGACATGTTATAACCTTGAATACTAAGAAACTGAAAAAACCTCCAAACTTAAAAAAGAAAGCTATATGCAAATAGGAAGGATGGTATTTATGTACCAGGTGGCATTAGGCTTCAATCATTTTGGTTGAGATGCTCAGTTTGACTCCTTCAGTTACTTTGTCAAAGGGCCATAAGTCCAACTTGCTTTTTACTTCCAGCGCTCTGGGACTCGTTATTTGCCATTCACGGTGTTATTAATTCTGGCTGCCTGAACGTTTTCATTATCAGAGGGAAAGGAGGAAACCAAAGATAACTTATCGGGCATTGTTCCCGTTTAGGTGCTCCTCTGAGATTTCCTTTTGACTGGAATGTATTTCATTAATTCGTGCGACATTCTGGCATGGATGTCTAATTAGATCTGCTTAATGGATTTCATGTCACAGAGGCATGTAAATCTTTCCATGAAAGACAAGGTTTGTATTGAGAGATAATATCTTTTATTAGACTTCCAGATAGAATTGAAAGGAATGGCCACAAATTTCAGTGTCTCTAAAACCATCCTGTAATACTTTGCTACAAACTTTTCCTTTCTTGCCTCTTCACAGCTACAAAGACCTGACCACAGCAGTCTCTTAATGGCCTTTGTGTATTAGCACTCACTTGTTTTTCACTAAGAGACGTATTTTTCTTATTTCTTATTTCAGTCTTCTGACATTCACCTGTTTTTTTTTTACACTGTGTGTTATATCCTATAAATGTTTATAATCAATTTTACTTGTTCAGATGTGGAAGGGGTCACAGATGGGGTTTCCTTCCAGATTTCTATGCCCAAACATCACTAACTCCCAGAGATTACAGTTGTGCTACTGCCTATTTGAATGCGTACTCAGCATACACTTGTCAATTTGTACACTCAATACTGCCCTTAAAAAATCCATTCTTCCATCTTAAAATCTTTAGTAGAGTCATAAAATCTTTAGAAAGAGAGGAGTTGCTGTGCCTGGCTTGGTAACTCCCATAGGAGCATCACAGAAAGTGCACCCACAGGCCACTTCCATCCTTCAGCTTAGGCTTTATTTTTCTGATGCTGAAGGTAGTTAAAGTAACTGCCAAAGCAGATTCTACCTAATGTATTAGACACTGCATAGGAATTTGTAGCTAATTTATGGGTTTTTTTTGTCTTATACTAGTATATTCTGCAAAACATGCAAAATACATTCCTACAATTTGGAAAACTTCAGTTCTTGCAATAACTAGTTTGATATTGTATTTCTTAAGGTCTTAGGATGCTTGTAGTTCAACAGAAAATGCATTTCTTCTGTTTTGGCAAATATTTTTAAAATTCTGTAAAATTCTGGATCAATCTTGCAAGCTTTCTCATAAACTTCCCCCTTTTCACGTTGCTCAATACATGGCTTCACCTACATCTCATGGCAAGTTGCATGGGTTTATTCTTGGTGGCACCAAACCCTGTCTCATAACTGTTGTGAAAAATTTTCTTGTGTGTAGAGACTAGAACACAGATAGTTTTGTTTTTCAAATGACAGAGGGGAGGGATAAATCAACTTCTGCCTTCTCAAAAGATAGCTTTACTTTTTAAGCACATTCAGGTATGTGTCAAAACAGGTTTTAAAAAGTCCCAGTTTTAGGACATCTCAATGCTGATTTTCAAAGGTTAGGTAATAAGAAATCTCTAAAAATCAGGTTGTTTAAGATGTTTGAGATTTGGCACCTGAAAAAAAAAAGTTGTAGTAGTATTTTCCTTTTGAACAAATTAATTTGAGTTTAGATTAGTTCATGCTTTTTAAAACTTACAATTAAGCACATCTGATACCTAATACCATCACACCTTAAAATATTATTACCTTTCTATTTTGCAAAAGTACATCCTTCCCCAATGTCCAAACAATGAAATAAACTCCCCTAGTGCACATCATGTTACGTCCTTTGCAATATTGATAATAGTTACTCAAAACAATATCTTTTCATGGCTCTTCACAGAGATGTAAATGAAAGTGGGTTTTGGTATAGAGAAACTCATCAGAGCAGATCTGTAAAAAGCAAGCACATGCTGATATAGCAAAATCTTTAAATTGGGTAAGCTGGAAACTGGTTGCCACGCTTATCCATTATCCTCAGACACAAAGCCCATAAAGGGTTCAACTTCGGTCCACATCAGTAATGACTAAAAGCCATTAGCATATGTAATGGCTGCTCAGTGGCCTATTGGAAATGAATGGATGGTCTCAGTTCAGTTCATACAGGACAGGAGGCCACATCACAGAAACCACCAAGCACTGCATGGGGAGGCAGACTGAGTTGCCCTCTCCTCCCTAGAAGCCCCTTCCTCCCAAGCGTATCCGGGCTGTGCCCAGCAAGCAGACAAATAGACATCTTCCACTATCGATTAGCTGCTTCTCTCAAACATGAAGCTTACTTTTAGGAGGGAAGAAGAAAAAAGTCTGGAGCCTCACGATAAGCCCAGGGGATTAATAAAGACAGTTTGGTTTACAGGATAAAGTAGAGCCTTTATCACCTGCAGTTCAATCTATCAACTTAAAAATACATGAAATCACAGAACTGTCTTCAACACCACATGAAATAGGAAGCTAAAATAAAGTCTGTATTTGGGGAGGTATTTCTAAAAGATAAAGAAAGAAGGATACCCAAGACTGAAGGTCACACTAGGCATTTCTCCCACCCTGTAAAGCTTAAAGTACTGAATATAGTGTTGTAGCACCAGAGAGTATAATAGTTGTCAGAGATTTTCTTTAAGAACATAGACGAGGGAAAGGGATGGTTCCAGGAGAGAATCTCAGCTTTGCAGAAGTGGAGGGAGTTATAAGCTTTCAAATTATCTTCTGTTTGCCTGCTGCTTTGGACGTTTTAATTTTTTGCTAAAACTTAAAACCTCTTTCTAAGCTTCTGGTTTCTTCAGGGTGCAGTTTATCACAGTCTTATTTTATTTTGAAAAGCACTAAAGCATCAAGGCAAAAAGGGAAGATGAACTCTGTTTAATCCCTCTGTTGCACTGCAGTAAGAGCAAGCAAGCAGGGAGGTGTAAGTTTACAAGGAAGGCAAGAGAAGAAATGGGAACAGAGTAATCTCATTGCAGCTGGGTTTGGAGATCCTGAAAAGGCAATAATAAGCTTCCAGAGCACAGCGGTTTGGTCATAGAGCAGAAAAGCACTTCCAGCCTCAACTTGACATCATTCAGCATCTCCTTAACTGGCAGGGTGAAGAACACGCTGTTATTTTACATGGCTATGAAGTACATGCCACAGGAGATTTTAGCTGCAGCGAGGGCCAAGTACAGACATCAAAGGCTAGCATTTGGATGCAAAGGAGTGAGAAATGCATTTTATATCTCATAATGAGAAACGCGACTTACGCTTTATCAAACCCTAACTTCTAATAGGAGTTACATAACGAAAAGCTCCGCTCCTCTCTGCTGACTGCCAAATAGCTATCAAATATTAAAGAGATGAGCAAGAGCTCTGGGAGGGAGTTGTATGGTCACAGCACAGCAGCCTTAATGTGCACGTGTGTGTGCGTGTGCCTCTGCAAACGTGAGCAAGAGACTCTTTACAGCAAGGTGGATCCTGAAGGCTAGTGAATGGATCTGTAAACCTCCCAGCTCTGTGCTGCATTCCCACTGTTCCCACTTGCCCCAGGAGGCAGGTGTCCCTAAGAGGCTGAGCAGGAAGGGAAAGAACTGGGTTGAGTGCTGTTCACAGCCACTCTGCCAATGAAGTTAATGGGCTGCCAGGGATGAGCTGTTAATAAGCCCAAGCCCCTAAGTCCCACAAGCAACATGGCCTGTTAGAGATAGCAGTGGTATGAATCCTCCCAATAGCAGGGACTTTTTGAGATCAAGTGATGAAATAGCCTGAAAATCTTAGCTTTTCCCTAAAACACTAGTTGCTTGCTGGCCCCTGTGATAAAAGTAAATCTTGCAGGTTTTTCTAGAGAGGAGAAAGGGCTGCCTCTTGGATTCTTGATACTTGGAGCTGACAATATTGAGGTTGTGCCTGGAAGAACCCAATCAAGTATCGGGAAGAAGATGAAACACAGTGGGGGAACTCTGATGAGCATCTTTAAGCCTAACCTTCAGTTTAAACATACTTTCTTGTAGTGCTGAGTTAGCAGGGAGGTAAGCCCTCCTGACAGTGGATGAGGCTTTTCAAGTGAATCAAAGACCTGGAAGGCAAAGAGGAGTGGGATATTTCCATAGACTTCCAGGTGGTTTTGTAATAAGCTGAAGTATAATTTGATTCCTTTTGTACTCTCTGCTGACATAACCATTTTTACAGAGGGAATAAAAACAACTTCAGGACTTGTGGGGAGCAAGACAGAACTGCTGACTACTTCATTTCAAACAGTTCACCAATCAGTATAGCCTAGTCAAAAAGCACACTGGACAGGTATATAAAGGAATGCACTACAATCAACCATACTTTTCAATTTTTTGATCCTGGAGAAAAGGAAAAGAAAAGAAAGGAAAAAAAGTGAAGCTGAAGAGTAAAAAAATGTTACTCCAATATAAACAATGTAAAAACCCCACAAAATTAGAGAGTGCCCCTATCAATGAATATTAAATTCAGATCTAAACTTGAACAATGTCACTGCCAGGTAAGTTGAGATCTGAGTATGAGACATGTTACTATGGGCTCTATCTATAAGGCACTTATTCAGGATATTTACATCTGAGGTTATTGTACTGTGGGTGGAATTAAGAAAACCAGAAAAGATTTATCACAAAACTTACATTTAAATTGTACCTGCTTTGACAAAATAGAGACACATATTGAATTACCCAGGATTTGGTACATGTTCAATAAAGGTTAATAACATTATTGTGGAAGAACCTTATTTCATTTATGTGTTAGGGAGTATCATGTGCATGTGAGGCTTCTTAATTTATCCAACCAAAGTTGGTAATGAATTTCTGAAACTCTGCCTAGTAAAAATTGGTAGCTAATGTCACCAACAACTTGGTTGGTAGCACTTCATGAACAAGAAAAAGAAGGTAGCCCTATATTCACATTTTAAAGATAATTAAAAATCAGATCTAAAACAGTTGTTTACATGACTCCCAAGAATCACAAAAGGAGAAGATGAAAAAAGCCAGTTAGGAAATGTATGCTAATGTGTCCTCCTCTGGAAGGCAGTTCATGAATAAACAAAAACCAGTCAACTGAAGGCAGTAATGTTTCTGATAACAGGGGAAATTATCCCATGAGAGTGTCTCCAACACACTTAGCAATGTCTTGCACAGGTTTTGGCCATTCAAACAAAGCCGCTCTTTAGCTGCCCATTTTTTTCATATTGCCTAAACCCAAAAGCTGGCATTGAAAATTGCCCATCTTATGGTCTGTCTTTGAAGCAACTAGGTCCTAGAATACAGTCTCCTTTCCTAAAATTAGTTTCTTCCCACTTTTTTTCCCCACGCCAGGACTAGGGAACCCAGCACCACAAAGGACAGGGAGCAGCACAGCCCATGGCCAAGGCCATGCTAGACATGACAGCTCCCACTTCCACAGCCTCCTCCTTGCAGATCCACACCTGATCCCAGCCAATGCCCAGCACCCACTCTGGACCAAACCAGGCAGTTTGTACAGCAACATGTTCACTCTTAAACTCACCTCTTCAGTGTATTAGTTCAACTTATATTAAACTAATACTCCAAAGATGTAAATTTAAGGATTAATGCCATATTTATGCAAACAATGACAAGCCTTGTGCAATAAATGAAAACCCACCAACCTACAGCTATGATTAATTTGGCAGTGCCTGCCATGAATAAATGCACTTTAATGTTAACTGCTGGCACAACAGCTATGCTCACTCAGTCTTATAATTCAGCCAATGTTAGTCCTTTCATCAAGCAGTTCAGTATATTAATGTGTTTTTTTTCCTGAAAATCTTCTATGTCTTTGGGATTTCTTTGGATTAATTTTCAATAGAAAAACAAGCCATGCTATGAACAGAGTATTAAAGAACAGACTGGTGACAGAGTGAACTCTCTCTTGTAGGTTTATGGTCAACAGGCACCAATAAAAAGAGTTACAAAGAAAAGTGGCTTTTTTTAACTACCACTTAAAAGCAAAAAAATTTATTTCCTGAAGCTCAGGTACTAGACTTAAATGAGTCAAATAAAAAGAAAACTTAAATGTTAAAAATGCAGTGATCAACAGCAGGCCACCCCACATGAAGCGACAGACCAGGACCCTGGTTTTCTGCAAAAGTCCGCAGAGGATTTTCACATTGCTTTGCCCTTCACTTGTTCAGGGACTCTGCTCAACAGCAAGAGGTAGTATTGCTGTGGCTTCTCATGTCTTCCTGGAATATGATCAAATACCCAACAAGTAATTTTTGTAGTCCCACACAGATGCAGTCTGAATATCAACTATTCTTTCGAGCACAACTATTTGTACTTGATTGTTTCCAATAGTGCATTAAAAGCCAGCTGGAGCAGGAAGGAAGGATAGTGCAGAGGATATACATATTTTTTCCTCCAGACATGTTAAACCCACAGCCTTGTTATGCCTAGCACTTCAGAGACATTATGTAAACCTTTGTTGAACATCTATCTTAAAAACTGTCAGTTATGCTTCATTTGTACTATCCCTCTTTAGTTCCATGTGGTAAGGTATGTCTTTTCCTGTAATAATGTTGCAAAAAATCAGCAGATCCTCTAATTACTCAGCATGGCTGCAGGGCTCAGAGCACAGGTCAGGCTGCAGAACTGGCAGTCACCATCCAATTGCTCTCCTGCCATCAGTGCTCTGTCTCCAACTGTCCCCATTCCCTCCCTCTCTTTGTCATTTTCTTTTTTTTTTTGCTAGAATATATATTTTTTCCTATTCATTGCTTCTCCTTTACCCACACACAGCTATTGTATGAGCTTGGGCTGATATCTGTGTTTAATTAACCATACTTGTATAATGTAGCAATACAATTTTGATATGACTGCTATGTTAAGAATAGTGGAGTAATATAATGGTCTACTGAAGCGTAGCATTGTCTGCTAAATTGAAGGTGCAGCATCTCCTAAAACACAGCAAGCAAAGCCACCCACATACTTCATGTACTATTAAAACACTCTTATTTAATTTCACTCTCAAACAGACTTCTGAAAAGAAAAACTGTATCTTGTAGAAACATAAGGTGGCCTGAAACTAAATGCATATTGCTTTATGATGAAAAAATGCCCTCCCGTCACCAGCTGGAAACATTATCCTCTCAGCATAGAAAATGTACTGGGAGAAAGGACTGCAGCAAGGAAAGCCATGTCATGAGATTGGTGTGAGAAATGTTGCAGCTCATGTACACGGTCACCCATTCCTTGATACCTCTAGATACTTTCTCATTTCACTGATTTTCATGATTTTCATGTGCTGTGCATACACACACACACAAGTGAAAAAATGCTGCAGATGTCCCAACTACTCCATGTTGATCAACACTTCTCAAAACATTTCTCTATCCAAGTACACAGGTAAAATTTTTACTGCTGTAGCCAAGAGAAAAGTCTCACCACTAAAGCTGAATGCATAGATGAAGGCAGGATGACAAAGGAAGGATTAAGTTTAGGCAAATTTTGTTTACACATAGTTAGGGATGTTTAAATCTTCAGGGACCTGAGACTGGAGCCAACTCGGAAACAAATGTTCCTGCCCTTGCCTGCAGTTAGATCAGCACGCTGCTGTTAGGAAAACTCTTCCTCTTTATGAAAACAGGCAGCATCTACCTTCTCCTCCATCTTTTTCTAAAGCAAAACCAAGGGGTTCAGTGTTTTCCACATCAGCTCAGTAAAGATGTTAAGATAAAACAGAAAGAGCCAGGCATAGCTGCCTGCTCTGCCCAATTCAACCTAAGCATCTAAGCATCAGTCTCCCAGGTCTGAAGGAAGGGTCCTAATCTCCTGCCAACAATTTTCCAAACTGATTCTGTGCAAACTTCTCATTTTTCTATAAAATGATATATTGACTGTGCTAAATTGAGTCCAGCATTATGGTGTGGAGATCCTGGGAGACCAAGGCTCATGGTCCTGGCCAGAAGAATACAATATCCCATGGAATGATGTGAAGATGTGGGAAAGCTGCAGCAGGAGACACTGAAAGACACCTGAAGAGGAACAGCATGTTGATCGTGGGGAATGAGTAAGAGTCCAAATCAACACAGGTCTCCTTGTCACAATGATCCTACATGGTCTTCTGATATCCTTAACCATCTTCCCAGAACAGCAAAATATGTTGTCTCTTTTAACCACACCATTACATTAGTGGCAGGTCTAAGGACCCACTTGGCCGTATCAGCCAGAAATGGTCATTATAGGCAGGTATGTTGTACCCTGTCACAAAAATCAACACTAATGGAGACATTCGGGACTTCTCACTACACCTCTCCAGAGGGTTTTAATATCTAGCAGTGCACAGTCTGGGATGACAATGAAGGAGATCTGGATAGACAGATTAAGGAACAAAGACATTAAAAAGAAAGTGAAATGTCAGGTCTTTCTAATCTCATCCATCAGACTATGGAATATTTTTTCCACCTTCCACTAGGTGGGCCCAAACACTCTTGCCTTTCTCCATGACTGCTCCCTTAGCATCATTTCTGTGAAGCTCCCTCTATTTGCACTAAGATCTTTCAGTGACTGGCAATACTCTTCCAGCTACAGGATTTCAAATTGGTAAAATCAAAGACTCTACTGGCCATTCTGGATGTGGCCAGGGTGAACAACAGGATCTCCTAGTGCTCACCTCTCTATTTTATTTAGGAGAACATGCCAGTCTGGCTGCAAGACAATCCTAAAAAAAATGATGCAAACATTGGAGGGTTAGGGGGAAAATGTTCTGCTTTTCCCTTGCTGATCTGTGTAATGGTAATGACAGGATGGACAATATTTTAAGTAAGTTTGGCCAGATGGTTGTATGGATTACAGAATATCCCAGAAAGCACCTGGATGGCATGGGTTCAGGTGCTCTGACACGGATCATGAAGCACTTTGTGAAGTGCTTAACAAGGAGCAGAGCTGCAGTGCAGCTGGGCTGACACTTGTCTTTCAAACATCAAGCAACTGGTAAATGCCTTTTGATTTTGTATCCAAAATATTTGAATTCAGGGATGTCTCTGCTAGCCGCTGTTATGTTTTATGGCCCATCAGCAGGTGTGCAACAGAATCCTGTATGATACAGCCTGCAAGAGAGGGGATGCACTGGTGAGACTGGCTGGCATCATGTCCTTCCTTTGTAAAGCTGGGATTTCTTCCAGTGCCAGGGTGGCATATATAGGATCATGAAGCCAGGACAAGACAGGAGTGATCACACAGTGTAGTCAAACAAAAACACACTCATTAAAGTCTAAGAGCCATCTAAATTCAGCCTGCTGCAGTTTGCCACTTTAAAGTCAATACTCAAAGGTAAAACCTCTCTAATCACAGGACTCTACATTGCAGATGAAACTCCACTTAGTTTCATTAGGGAAGCTAGCAGCCAGGATAGAACTTGACAAGCCACAAGCCCTGTAGTTGGCAGTACAGCTTTATCTGTTTAGGAATAGGCACCTTTGCTCTGAGATGTTACCACA
This sequence comes from Brachypteracias leptosomus, assembly GCA_013401335.1. Lineage (NCBI taxonomy): Eukaryota > Metazoa > Chordata > Aves > Coraciiformes > Brachypteraciidae > Brachypteracias > Brachypteracias leptosomus. The sequence continues at coordinate 204,004 of VYZX01004426.1, read as the reverse complement.
ATATGATGGAAGAGCAAAATTCATTACTGAAGTGCCTCTGGACTTCTCCCGTCATTAGAAAACCGTGCTTGCAAACCAGTTTCCCTTTTTTTGCTCAGCACAGGTGCTGGATAGCTTTTAGAAAGACATGATCAAAGCCTTTCCTCAGCTTTAATTTTTTCTGATTTGAGGTTTTGTCCATCAAGCAAAATACCTACTATTAAGAATCTGTGTTCCTCTATTCTACTTCTCCACCAGCTAATACACAGTGTTGTTTATTATAGAAAAGAGACCACACCATGACTAAGGTTGAACTGGCATAAGTACAGGGTGGATTAATTCTGCTCCTGCAAATGAAGTTTGCTTATATTTACAGTGATTCAGGAGAAGAGATTCTTATCTGCTTCTCTCTTCCACTGAGGGAATTGATAGAGAAACGTGACCATTAAGCGCCTGAGGAAAAAATGTATGTTAGCACCCTATTCAGAAATAGTTGTCATCGTTGCAATATGACTCAATAAAAGAATAATTTGGGGAACATAAGACACTCCATTTTGTATTTTTGTGGACAGTAACACCCAGTTTTCACTTTCTCATTTGTGAGCTTGCTTCAAGGTATTCAGTACTAGCTCTACAGCCCAGTTAAACATGATCTGTACTATTCTGGAAGCCCAGAAAGGATTCAAAATAGACAACTGAGGATTCTTTTCACACCAGGAAATTCTCATTTGGCACAGGACCAACATGGCCAGCTGTACACAGTGTTTGGGACCTGTCAGGGATACTGCTGAGCGAAAAAGGCATGATCAGACTGCAAATTACAGCAGCTAAGTTCTTATTTTTAAGGTTACTGACTCCATCTCAGATATCTCTGGGTCTTGCCCTGGCCAGTGCTGGTGATATCTAGTACAGCTGCCTTAGAAGGGAGTATGATGAAAGAGGCAACCACAGTCCATGGTTTGATGTGATAAATTAAATGCTGCAGAACATTCTCTATGCAGTGGTGGGTGACAAGATGGGCACAGAAGGTGTCGCTCTACCAAACTAACAAGCTTCTCCCTGGGATGTGGTCAGCACAGGGGCCAAGCTACCCTCCTGCCAGGCAAGTTTCCTCCAACAGCAGGTTTGGCAGTTGGCGGTGTAGCTATGCCTATGCTAGGAGCTCTGGCTGGCAAAGCCCTGCCAGCCACAAATCATGCCTTATCACAGCTCAGCTCAACAAAGTTATGCTGGCAAGACACCCCTGGGTAGACTGGGGCCAAGTCTCGTTAGAGAGCTGTGCTATTAAGATTGTACATCTCGGGTGATTAAAATCATTAAAACTTGTGAGCTGACTAGACCTTGCAGACTGAGATCACTGAAATACACCTCATGCCGTTGCTATCGCCTGATACTGAAACTTAGCTTATCCTTAAAAGAAGCATAATCCTGCATATCATGGCAAAGAATTGTGCTACATTTTGGGAAATATAGTCCTACTGGGAATAGAAGCTCATCAAGAGGTTTGGGACATGAAGCACCCGAACTGTTGCTGCTCTGCAGCATCACAGCATGGCTTTGGAGCAACATCCTCCAACTTTCAGATATTTTTATCTTCATTTTCTTGTGAAAGCAGATGCTTTCCACATAAATGTTTTGGCCAAAATCCCAATGTTTTCACAAAAATTGCTTTGAAAGAAAATTTTCAGCGTTTTTCATTAAGCACACACATTCATCTTGCAACATAAGACTGTAAGGCAATGCTCAACTGTCAACCATGTGCTTCCTTACATTAGAGATAATTTTGACCAGAGATAAAAGTGAATGAACTAGACTGATTTTCTCAGCAATTTTGACTGGTCACGTGGATAAAAGAAACCTAAATTAATTTAACCTGCTATACATTTACTCCAACTTTTCCACTACCTGAACATAGAGATGTCACATGTGCTCTGTTCCTTGTGCTTTCCTGCTACTCTCTTTGCAGTGGGCATATATTCTGTACATTTACTTTGCTGTGATTCAGCACCACTTGTCTATGCTTTTAAATAAAAGCAGGTCAGGGAGTGAAGCCAAGTGCTGGCTCCTGATGGTTCACCTCCCTTTGCTGTTTGTCCGCTGCCTGCTCTGTTTTGGCCTCAAGACAGTCTCTGGACACGGTCTTGGGAGATGTTGCTGCATCCCCTAAGGCTGGCAATGTGAAGATTGCCCCAGGTTTGTCTATATCCTTCTTACAGCATTCCTCCTCTAATGTTATATCAGCATGTCATCATGAGTGTCTTCAAACGCTACATGTGCTCTCCTCCAATGGTCACAAGACACTGAACACAGGTCTTCAATTTCATGTTACCAAAATACTACTCTGGTGGTCCCCAGAATCTTGGAACTAAAAAGATGCACAACAAATAACAATGGTATCTTAGGACCACAAAAGACCATATGGAGCTCAAAGGAGATTTGAGATTGAAGGCTATGTGGTGTGGATGTGGTCAGTATGCTCTCAAAGGGTCCCTCAGGTTTGAGGGGGCAGGCAGCAAGTGCTGTCTAAAACGGAAGCATTTAAAGATGTTGCCACCGGTCCGTGGAGCTGAGCATCCCCAAGTCACTGCCCCAGCACTGCCTCACATGGAACACCTGCATGTGAATGGAGATGGCTCTCCTGTGAGCACAGAGATGTCACGGTCTGAGAATGCACCTTGGCTTGTGCATAAATCCTTCTGAACATCTACCCCTTCACATCAACACTTGCTTTTCCAAGCATGGGTTTTTAAACATATTAAAGACTACCTCGCTATTACAAATCATGTATGAAAGGCAGCAGGAAGATTAAAGAACAAATAATTATATGTTCTAGAACTTCTATCAACTTTAGTTCAAAAAGGTTCTGCAGATAATTGTGTGCATTCAACGGAAATAATAACATCATATACAAAAGACATTCTGAGAAACAAGACTGCAGTGAGTAACTTTAAAAGGACTGCTCTACAGGAAATACATAGTGAGAGTCAGCCATCTCCTAATCTTATTTTCAAAACAACCTTCTTTTTTTTTAACAAACATATTTAATTTTAATCTTTTGTTGGTTTTAGTGTTGTATGCTATTCCCATAGTAATAAAAAACAACTGTAACCAGTGCATATGCGTGTTAAAAATAACCAACTACTTCAGCAAGTTATTCTTGTTTCTTTTTTCTATTTAATGTCTGCATTAATGTCCATTAAGATACCCACTACCTCCAACAGATTGACATGGTCAAGACACGTCCTTAAAATTAAGTTTCTTATTGATTTCCAATTTAGTTTTTAAAAGCTATATACTAATGGGTGACAGCTTAAAAGACCATTTAATACCCATATTTCCGTATTTTTTGTGCGTGACTGAGGAACGGAAGAGACAACAAAGACACAATATTTTTCTCTTCAAAACTAAAAATAAGTTCCATTAGATAATCTTAACATTTTGTCAGATTAGGAGATTCAACTATTCAAAACCAACAGTTCAGCTAAAGGGCTGTCAAAATACAGGTTTTTGGATGCAGATATTTTAAGTTGTTACTTTCTTAAAGTATTTGATAGGAGGGGATTCAGAAACTAAGCAGTCAAATTAATGCACTCTTCCTTTGAAAAGCTCATCTATAAGCTTCAGCATGGACACTGGGGGACACATGACTTTTTGAAGACTTGGAGAAAACTTATCATATTTACAGCACATCCAACTTCATGCTTTATTAGTGTGTTCTCTGTTTTCATAAACTGTGAAAATGGACCTCCAAAGTGAAATCTATTTGGCATTTCAACCTTTCCACTGCAATATAACTACTGAATAAAGAATGTAAATTGCTTCCCCACTCTTATTCTCCTAATGATCAGTATGAAGCTTAAGTACTTCTGGTTTATCATTAATACTCATTGAACTGCTGTTTTTAACTATGCATAAATTCTAGAATGTATTACTATTTTTTTTTTCCCATCATGCAGAGGCAGATTGAAGTCATCTCCTGAAACCTGGATTCAAAATGCCTACATGGGGGAAGATCCACACACAAACCATGTCTGAAGGAGACACCAGTGTGGGTGAAAACTAATCCTATGGGCTCTTGCCTTCCATCAGCACTTACACCTCTGAAAGAAGAGGAATAAAATGTCATGAGAAGAAGGAAAGTCGAGCTCAACAGTTCTGCCACTGGGAATCAAGAGTCAAAACCTGTTTGGAGATGAGACTAGCAGCTGCAGAGATTTGTGCTGAAGAGGGGCAGCAAGGAGGGAAGGATCTGGACTCCTGCAACATGGCTCAAAGCCACAGGAACTTCACTGAGGCTGAACTTCAGAGGGCTGCAAGCCAGCTCCTCATGAGGAAGCAGGGAGGACTGGTACAGCAATCAAAGAATCATAGAATGATTTGGATTGGAATGGACCTTAAAAATGATCTAGTTCCAATCCCCTTGCCATGGGCAGGGACATCTTCCACTAGATCAGGTTGAGCAAGGCCCCATCCAGCCTGGTCTAGTGGCAATGTTAAATGAAAAGCAGATGTTAAAAGAGCAATGTGAAAAGAAAGCACAACCTGTTATTATGAAAGGCAGTTGTTGCTGAAAAAGTGTCACATTCAGCAAGTGGAGCAGCTCTACAGCATCCTGTGAAGTACCCTGCACTGTCCTCTCCATCCTGGCAAAGAAAGCACCCACACAAGTGAATTTCAAGCACAAACTCCTCCCAGAAAACAGTTTTAATTGTGTGCATTGAGTTAGGCAACTATACTTAAGGCTATTATGCCAGTTACCCAGAAACAATATAAATAGTCATCTCGCTGACAGATAAAACACATGATGCCAAACTTCTTATAACAACAGGACAGGCTATTAATCCCATTCAGTTTTGATGATATAATGCCACAGAATATATTTCAGCCCACATTACTGACAATTAATGTTGCCTGCACACTGAGAGGGAAAGCTTTGTGTTCCAAGGGAGTAAAATTTCCATGTAAATGTGGGACAAAGGTTCCAAATGGATGGCAAGCCTGAAAAGGAAAGATTTACTACTCAACATGCATTTTGCCAAAGAGAATTTTTTTTTAAATAGTAGTAATAGCAGAGAAATGTCCTGCCCATTAACTAATTGGATTTGTGCAATCCAGGCACCCTAATTTATACTGAAATGGTTTGCCTGCCATCCCTCTTCTGAGTCTGGCAGATGGACTAGGCAAAAATGTGACATTCATGCAGTCATTGCTACTGGTAGCCCACTTAATTCACAGGCCTTTGTCAAAACTTCTTTAGTCAAGATTAAAAGAGAGGGTACCATATCAATCATAACCATCTGGACTGAAATTTGCCAATCTGGACTGATTGGACAGAAGCCTAAGCTGTACTAAAGAGCAAAACCCTGTTTGGGCTCTGTGGAAGGAATTCAAGCATAATGGAGATGAGGTGCTCCAGGAGCTGGGCACATTGAGCCCTGCTCTCCACTCCTCAGCTCCTCTGCCATTTACACAACTAGAGGGAGGCAACTGAAAAATGCTAGTCAAGATGTTGGCATTTTATATCCCTTTTTTTTTTTTTTTTTTGACAACTGGCAGTATTTATACAAAGCAGGAGGGAATTAACATAGCCTGCATGCTTTACTTTGAAAAATGAGAAATTGATTAGGTGATGTACTGTCAAAGCATCACATTTTCAGCTAAGAAATTCCTTCTAATGAAAACATACTGCCAGTTGTTGAGCACACTTAGTGTATTGACTACATATTTAGGATTCATCAAAGCTCTGACATGCTCAAACTGCTTCTAGCACAGGGTAGAGGAGCCAGCCTAGAGAGAGGAGGGGCAGGAGATCAGTCCAATTTGGCCAGCGGGTAAGTTTATCTCTGATTTCACCTGCTGGAGTCTTCACAAATCCTCAGATTCATGAAAATGGATCCTCTGATCCATCAGAGGTTATTGTTAACATTTGTATTTGCAACAAGCAGCAAAGGGTTTTTTTCATCTACATGTACGTCCCAACAGCTATCTCCAGCTTTTTAACCTCCAGAGTGAATTATAATGAAAATGTCGACAAGGAGCAGCGCTTACACACCATCTGTGAATAGCATCAGGGAGGGTACCAGGTCTGCACTCAACTCCAGCCATGCAGATGCTCCTCCCTTGACTTTGCCCCTCTGCAACTCTGCAACTGAAGTGATTTTCTTGAGCACTAGAGCTGGTTGACAGATACAATATGGTGTTCTCAGTTGGGGACTACATATTTTACTCTTGAATTTGGCTTCTCCCAGAGAGAAAAGAGATGTATCAGCTTTGAATTATACTGTGAATTTAGCAGTTCTCCCAAGCTTTTCCTGAAGGGTTGGGTAGGAGCTGGAAGGTGGATATGCTGAAGTTTACAGTAAGAATTGTCTGCTTTAAATAAAATATATACAGATATATTTTTTTAATTATACAAAACATGTTTGGATTTTGGATGGGCAAAAATAGAATACAGATAAATAAATAATGAGGTTCCTAGGGGCAAAATAGCTGTGAATTTTTTTCCTTTGTAATTCTTCGCTGAAAAAAAAACCCACACCAGGATCAGATTCCTGATTGGAAAAGCGGGGGCAAGCAAAGCTGCTGGGGAAACACACTTTCCTCACAGATGCTCTGTTTTCTGTTGACCAGTGTTAAACTGTTGGCAGCCCACCAAGAGGTAACACATCTACAGAGGCCCTTTCCCCTGAAGTGGCCGGCTCCTGGGAAGCCAGCTGAGCCATAATGCTTCCCTTCCCATCCACACACAGCTTGCAGGAAAGCTCCACTAACATGGCTGTACATAGCTTTATTACAGAGTTCTTTCAGTCATGTTCCTCTTCCAGCCCATATCAATCTTAAATCCTGTCGCAATTCAGAAGAGAGAGCAGAGAGATGAAGAGAAGCAATTTAAGTATCATTAGGAAGGCCACCCTGCCTTTCACGTGCATGCATCCCCATGGGGCTGTGAGAATAAGCAGCATCTAGCTTTCCATCCTGGTAAGTCTACACCAAGGCATCTTCATTTTCAAGATTGGTGGGTAAGAATGCAGTGAGACAGGCAGGGATGAGTTCTCCAGAGGTTGTTTGGTTTGCTAACTAGAAGTAAACACTCCCCAGGTGGTTGGCTGTGAGAAAGCCCTGATCGTCTCCATGAACGCCAATGCTACATCAAACATGGGGTATCCATGGCACACATCAGCAGAGTGATGCCCTGATGTAGTGTCCTTGTGATAAGATGACCCAGAAAACCTCTCTTGTCCATCTGCTGTGAGATGTACAGCAGTGTTCCCCTGCACCCAGGCTCACAGCAGAAGGTATCACCAAAGGGTTCAATTCAGAAAATGGCTCATTACCAAAATGCAAGATCAGACTTTTCCTTTGAAATGGTTCTGACATAATACTGAATGGCAAACAGCGGAGGGAACAACCACAAAACTGTTAAAACATTAACTTTTGGGGTATTTTTAAAGGGTGTGCCACCTGCAGGCAAGTCATGAGGAAGGCAATAGAACTTAATTCATTTCTTAGTAAGCAAAATTCCTTTTTAGGAATCCAGGTTAGTCCCAGTGCCACTCTTCAGTGCCAAACCAAATACTGAGCATAAAGGCCTTCTGCTGTATAAGAGCCAGGCTTTGAGAAGTGAGCACCATGGTGGCAAAGCAGCACAGGAGTAGGTACCTCTTTGAAAGTCGTATTTATAAAAAATAATTTTTTCAGTAAATAAATTTTAGTACAAAATGTGATTTGCACTATGCACACATCTAACATACAGGCTTGTCAAAATTTGGGCTGTATATCTTATCAGGTATTCAGGGTCAAATCTGTAGGTGGCTCCATTGACTTGAATAAATTGACTTAATGTTTCCGAAGATACTAAGTTTGATTTTGATATATTTTACTTTAAATGGAGCCAACTCAGAGCTGCTGACTCTGTTAAACTAAGATGTTTTTATTCACTGAACAGAACTGATAAATACTTATTTTATGAACTAGTGCATTTAGTTTTCACTCATCTGAATTGATTCTGTTATTAAAACTTTTTAAAAAGACATCATTGTATACAGTTTGAATTGCAGTATATTAAATGTTTGCTTTTGTACCAAGTCTGTTTCTATAAGTTTCAAAGGAACAGAAAGAAAAAGTTCTATATTTAAACAATACTGGGTTTTTTCCCCTAAAAATAATTTGTACTAGTTACTTTTAAAAATCACTAAGATAGTGATGATGAATCAGAGGACAAAACACTTGGATGTATAGATAGAATTGATAGTAGTATAAGAAACAGAGGCATCCTCATAATATTTACATGTAATTTACATGTAAATATTTAATTTTGGCTTATTTATTTTAAAATGCTTATGAACTTTGCATATATTTTCACTTTATCTGTAAATGAGATTAGCAACCATTGTTTTTTCCAGAGGGATTGTAAATTGCAAACTCAAAGCTAAGAAATAATTTGGTGTGTTAAGTTCACGTAAAAGAAAACACATAGCAAAATATTTTTACTGGTGTAATATCTGGAACTCCAAAAGAGGGATCAGGTTCCTTTTAACTACAGAATCAGGGAAAGAAGCAAGATTAAAATGTGTCAAGGAAAGCAGGAGGCAAACAGAGAGAGATGGGGGTAATGTCTTGTTCAACATCTTCATCAATGACCTGGATGAAGGGACAGAGTGCACCCTCAGCAAGTTGGTTGATGATACAAAACTGGGAGGAGCAGCTGACACATCAGAAGGCTGTGCTGCCATTCAGCAAGACCTGGACAGGCTGCAGAGTTGGTTGGAGGGGAACCTAATGAAGTTCAACAAAGTCAAGTGTAGGGTCCTGCACCTAGGGAGGAATAATCCCATGCAGCAGTACAAGTTAGGGGTTGACCTGCTGGAAAGTAGCTCCATGGAGAAGGACCCAGGAGTCCTGGTGGACAATGAGTTAACCATGAACCAGAAATATGCCCTTGTGGTCAAGAAGGTCAATGGTATCCTGGGGTGCATTAAGAGTGTGGCCAGCAGGTTGAGGGACGTTCTCCTCCCCTTCTACTCTGTCCTAGTGAGGCCACATCTGGGATACTGTGTCCAGTTCTAGGTTCCCCAGTTCAAGAGAGACAAGGAGACACTGGAGGAAGTCCAGCAGAGGGCTACAAAGATGATTAGGGTACTGAAACATCTCTCTTATGAGAAAAGGCTGAGAGTCCTGGGGTTGTTTAGCCTGGAGAAGAGAAGTTTGAGAAGGGATCAGATCAATGTTTATAGAGGATAGGGCCAGTCCCTTTTCAGTGATATCCAGTGATAGGACAAGGGGCAACAAGCACAAACTCTAACACAGGAAGTTCCATTTGAGCATGAGGAAAATCTTTTTTACTGTGAGGGTGACAGAGCACTGGAACCTCACAGAGAGGTTGTGGAGTCTATTTCTCTGAAGACTTTCAAAACCTGCTTGGATGTGATCCTGAGCAAGCTGCTTTAGGTGAATCCGTTTTAGCAGAGGAGTTGGACTAGATGATCTCCAGAGGTCCCCTCAAACCCCTACCATTCTGTGATTCTATGGCTCTGTGTAATGGCATGGTGAAACAAGGTACTCTATATAGTGAGTTGTGGTCCCAGGAGCCAGAAGTGACCACTCATCCAGGAGAAACCAGCAGCAATGACTTGCAGGGCTCATTCCCATAAAGGACTTAGAAGGTAAAAAGATGCTATCTTTCACAATTTTGGTTGTTTTGGGGTTTTTTGTGCAGTAAATGAACTGCATAGATGGAAAGGGTTAGATATTTATGGCGAAAGCAGACAAGCAGTTATTAAGAGCAGGACAAAGATAAGGTTAGAATTGGATGATATAATGTGCTGATAAAGCTGGGGGAGATATCTCCTACCCAGAGTGTTTTAAAGCCCTTGATCACTGTTGCAATACTACCCAGTTAATTAGAGTTGGGACACATAGCAATTTACTGGGAAACAAAGTTTCAAGGTGCCTTAAAGAAAAAAGACAAAACCCGCCAGGTTTTCACAGCACTGTTTCCAGAATGCTTTGATGTCCAGGTACATTCAACAATAATGAAGAAAGCAAAGGTACAGATTACTCAAATGCTGTGGGAAAAGGGCAGAAAAGGAAACACACATTCTGTACAAGAGCTAGGTCTCTCTGCTGCAATGCCCAATTTCACACCCATGAGCGGAGAAGACTCAGTCAGGACCTGCCATCCCTTGGCTGAAGACCCCACAGCCAGAAAGCACCAGTCTGGGCAAGAAGCTGACTTCAGCCTCCTCCATCTGCTAAGCTTGCTGCACATAGCCACAGTGTACCTTCCTGTCCTGTCAGGAAGCTGGGTGAATATGCAGCCACCACTCTTGCAGCACCCATGCACAGTAATGATATGGTTGTGCCTTATGGAACCCAAACTATCTCAGAGGAAACAGAGAAGTCTGCATTACCTCCAGTCCCCGAAGCAGGACAGCTCTGAGTCTGGGTGATGCTACAGCCCCCATGCAATGGTGGTGGCTGTTTAGCAGTGAGCTGATGAGTTGAGGATCAAAAGGTCCCTGGGCACTGCTCCACATCTGGCTCCACTGCAGAGAGCTCACTTCTTTCCTCATTTAATGAATATTTAAGTAAGCTGTGCAAAGTAGGAACACCATTGGCAAAGCAAAAAGGGTATTCTGGGATCAAGCCACTCCCATTCACATTTATAGGAACTGTTCCTGGAAAGGGGTTCAAGTTCCCCCAGGCAGTAAAGGGAATTGAGCCTCTTACATCTTGGGTTAGTGGTATAATTATCTGCAACTGAGTGAAAGGCAATGGGTTCACCCTTCCTCTTTGGTTTTCTAACCCGGGCTTTTATCTCATTTGCTTTTATTGCAGAGCTTGAAGATGAAATGTGACACAGAGAAAAAGAAAACACCGGAACAAGATGCATGGGGGTTTTTTTCCTTCTTTTCGGGCCAGAAAGGATTGCCTTGGGTTGATTTAAACCATTTTTTTCCCCAGTCACTTGCTCTTGATCAGAGAACTGAAGAATGAATAAGTGTGCTATTAATTGTTGTTTGGCATTTTATATCAAGCTCTTCTTACTTTTTTCTACCAAACAAGCAATGCACATTCACACAAAGATTTTAATACATTTACAAATGAAAGTCACACAAAATAATTTGAACCTGTAACAGGCACAAGTTAAAAAATCCTCAATATCTTCTTTTTAATGTCACTATTTTTAAAGGAGAAAACACATATTTGTACATCTATATATCCATATATCACCATTCAAATGATATTTAAGGATACTACATTTCCTTTGGGGAATAAATACAGAATTGTAGATGATCTTAAGTTGTTTTTGAAATGTATTTAAGTTAAAGCAATCCTTAAGTTAAAGAATCCTTAAGAAGGAAATCTCTGCTTCTCCTTGGGCACCTTTCTCTCTTGCAAAGCACTATTTGGCAAATGTCATTAAAGAGACTTAATATGGCCTTATCTGTCTCAGCAAGACCTGGCAAACTTCACTAGCAGAGAGCTGAAAGCACTGCTTTTAATTTGTCTCTGTATTACAGTCACGTTGTTAGTCTTGGCTAGTTACACCGGGCTATTAAAATAAAGTAGCAGATAGGAAAATGGAAGAAAAAAAAGGAGGAGGAGGAGGGGGAGGATAGAGAGAAGGACAAGGTCAGATGCAGCCATCACCTGAGAGGCAGGAAGGGAGGAGAGGGGCTGCACGCCCCACAAACTGCCTGCAAAAGTAAAATCACCCTTCATCCTCCAGGAAGTCTTTCCCTGAGAAAAAGGAGACTAAAACAAATGGCAGACAAAAAAATTGGCAACTGACAACATTTTTACTATTTGGTTGTCCAAACATGGAAACTGTTTGATGATGGTTACATGTGTTACAAATCAGCAGCTCTCCTGTGGATTTGACCCAGAATAACAGTCTCCATCTTGCTAGCGCTGATGTGAAGGTGAAACTGGTAATACTGGGAGAGCAACTGCAGGGAAAAGGTTTCTACAGACAGAGCCTCAGATAGCTGGGAAGCAAGGAGATACCCTGCACATAGAGCAAGCCTGCCCACACACGTATTAGTTATTTCAAAGTCTGGAACCTCCAGTTCTCACTATCTCTCCCATTTTCAATGAGGGAATGAGAGATGTTCATCATGGTCTAAAACAGATCTTTCTTCTTAAGTCCTTCACCCTGGGGACTGACAATAGTGTGCAAAAACACAGGCAGGAAAACACTCTCACCTTAATTAGTAATAGCCATACCTTGCCTTATTCTTAGGAGTACTCCAAAACATGTTAAATGTCCCAAACTTCCCATCCTGTTAATTAACTTTGTCAGAGGAAAATGAAATTATACTTCATAAATCAGGCTATTGTCACTATTCCCATAAAAGAACTGTTCTCATACTGCCAATGGCTGGGATAACACAGGATGTACAACATGCACCAGAGTACTTTGCACTGTGTGGATTCTGACTTCCTTGTCTATTTCGGTGTTATTACATGGCTATAGTATCTTCAAAACCATTATACAAGCATGGCTGGGAATCGCTTACTTTTAAAAACAGTAGTCATTTTGCAGAATGTCTATAATCTGAGAACTTAAAAATCGTGGGCACAAATGTCACAACACCTCTGTAAAGCAAGCATTTAATGCATTCTGCAGAGGGGAACAAACATGCTCACATCAGACAATAAATCACTGGTAAAAATTCTTAATTCTTCTGTACTAGCAGTTAACCAGAAAGGCAAAGTACTGATGCTGCAGTGCATTTCCACCGATTCAAACATTCCCTTCTAACTTCTTCCACGCATGCCCTGCTCAACATCCCAAATGAAACTGTTTAGGTGACAGAGGAGCTCAGTCAGGAGACTTGGCAAGATATCTTGAAAGAAACTTTTTTTGTTGTTATCATACAGTGCTAGAACTGAACTCTGTGCTGTCATGGAAATCCTCCTTTTCCCCAAGATATTTAAAGTAAACAGTCATCCCTCTGCCTTTCCTCAGTTTTCATGAATGACAGCTTAACTACCACAGCCACCACTTATCCACAGGTGGTTTTGGCAGTTCAGGGGGTATTTCTCATATTTTTTCACTTAAGTCTGGAGTAGAGGTCAAGGCATTCCTCTCTAATCGTTGACCTTCCTTTCCTTCAATTTCTTTTCTATGTCAGCTGCTAGAAAAAAAATGCAGTGCTATCCATTCATTGATATCCACAGATGGAAAGATATCATTTTAAAATCTCTCACCTTTTAAAACCACATGAAAGTTTGTATTTAACACTCTTTCAGGTGTACCTCATACTCTTCTACTTCTGGTGATGGGGAGAGGAGGAGAGGAGAATTATCCCTGCATAAATGAGTAGTATCAGTTTCTTCACTAAGACTGGTATTAACAACTTTGCTGTATTTGCAGAAAACATGAAAAACATTGAAATCACTTAGAAAAACACCATGTTAGTAAGTGGGAGTAACAGTCCTTAATACAAAAATGATCTTTTCTTCAGGGTGTCCACTAAGACAGAGAGATGACACTGCAAGTCATCTCTTCTTTGGGCACACCTCCATCACAATTGTCCAAGATTAAATACTTTGAAATTATGCATGGAATGAATGAGTTATTTGATTTTAAGGGGAAATCATATTAAGTGCTTTTAATGTTTTAAAAAGGAGATCTGCTCAGGAGGACTTTCTGTTGACGCAAATCTACCTCATGCTCTCCTTATTTTAGAATGAGAGGAAATAACCTATACAGGAACTAGTGTCATCATACTTGCCATTTTCCCTCTTTGGCCATAGTAAAGAAGAATCTGGATAAGTAAACTAGTCATCACTGCACGCTCAGAGAAAAACCTTCCCATGCTATCTGCTAATTACCACCACATTCAAAACCAAGGGTGTTCCTAAGATACCGCAAAACACTTCCAGCAAGCACCCCCAGGGAGGATGCTTCTGCAGGGAGAAAGGGCACACAGCCATGTGCGTAGCAAAACAAAACCGTAACGCTCAGCAGGGAAAGGCATAGAGCTGGCAAAAGTATTTCTGTACTCAAACCAGAGTATCTTCTCACATCACAGGTGCCTTCCCTCTGTTTCTGGGTCACATTAAGCAACAAGAGGGAGACAGCGAAACTGCCTCAGAGATTGATTCTCAGCAGCACTGGCTGTAGGAAAATGCTGGAGCCTCACTGTTGCTTACCTTCATCAGTCCTGGCACAAGCTATGCTGCCCAAATCCATCCTCCCCAATCCCCTATCTTTAGCCAGAAGTTTTGAAGGAAACTGATTCATTGCAAGCATAAAGCAGCCCAAAAAGTTAGCTTTAAGGTTGTTTTGCACTCCCAAGTGTCCTTTCCAAAAGTCAGGCTTCATCCCAGGCACAAGCACTACATTAGCATCAGGCTCACAGTTTCATTTCACTGCTCTCAGAGGAGTAAATCAGTGTTCATGTCCAGGGCTGGTGAGTGCTTTGCTGTTTTAAGTAAGTTCAACAAAAATGTGCAATTATTTAATTGATTCATTATTCAGGTTCTTTGCTGTCACATGAATTTGGGCTGTCAGGGTCTTCTCTGCTAAATGTCACCAACTGCCCTTCTCAGTATGCTTGTGCCTGTGCAGTTCACTTCCCAAAACAGTCCATGTAAACTCAGAGAGAGAAGGGCAGCCACCATCTCATGTGCCCACGGCTTTCTTTGTCAAATCCTCTGTTCTTCAAACTCCATGAATACAAACTTGGAACACTTCAAATATAAAATTGTTCTTTTTACTGTGTTTTACTGTCAACACAAGTCACAAAACCACACCACTGAATGATTAAAACATCATTTCAGCCTGCAGCAATCTCCTTGATTCATTTTGGCCCAGGGAGTTACTTCTTCAGGTTGAAATCCATGGCAGCTGACTTAACAAAGCCACAGAAATTTCGATGTTTAATGTCTGCTGTGCAAAAGAAAAATAAATTAGCTGATGTGAGAGTGATGCAAGTTGTATAATGACACAGAAGAGGTCCATTCTTAGAAGCTTCCCAATGCCCTCTTCACCCATTCCCTAATCTTCGGCATAACAACGCCTGTGGGCTGCTTGATGTGAGAAACCTGAATCGGACACGAGCGAGGCAGGGTCTCAGGTCTGATCTAACAACGGAACTGTGCAGCTTCCCAGCATGCAGGGCTCCCAGCGAGATCAATGGACTATGCGTGACAACTTTCTGATGAAACTGAAGGCTTTGGAAACCCTGGAGCTGCTGGCTGGTGACAGTTTTGTTTCTTCAGCTCTCTTCCTATGCACATGAGTTCTGTAGTGCTCTGGTTAGGTTACAAACTTGTATAGTATGGTAAAAGAAAGGGTAATGAACCACTTTCCCCCACTGCTGACTCCCATACCTATCCTATCTGTGTCTAATTTTCACCTTTGCTAGGATCAGGATAACAATGCCTCCTCCAGCCGCAGGGAACGTCAGGAAAGTACTTCCAGATCAATGGATGGAAAGTGCCAAAGAAATGCACTTTCTGAGTCTTTAAACAGAACATGTCATTGGTAACAATGTAACTAGACCAAGAAATGAAAATAATAAATGTCTCAATCAATAAAATAAAATAGTCTGGAGCAATATCAAAACCAAGCTGCTTATCATCACCACATAAATTTTGTTTTCATTAAAAGTTTTATACAGTATAAAAAAGGTAACAAAAAAAGAAAATTGTAAGGAATGGAATGGCATCCTCAATTGTTTATGAATTATAACATTATCCCCCCAAAAAAGAAAAGGAAAAACAAGTGTGTTGGAAATCAACTGTTGAGTACATTATACATCAAAGCCAATTTTACTTCTGGGTTCTCAGAATGGAGTGTTTCAATTTTAACACTCTAAAACAAACCATATGAGAGCTTTAGATGCTCCAGATGGGATGCCTTTTGTTAGAGCTTTTGAAATTAGCACTATAGTTGTGTTTCATGGATGAATTTTGGTGTGTTATTGCAATCAGTAATGCTAAAACAGTCTGTCAAGCTCTCTAGTAGAAAGAAGACAGAAGAGAGAACTAAGGGGAAAGAATGCACACAAACACCCTTTAAAAACTCATAATATGTCATGTAATTTTTTTTCTGAGGACATGAATTGAGAAATAAAGAAAAGGCAGACACTCAGGAACGGCTCTGCCAGTAAATCGCAGCTCATCATTCCACACACTCCCAAATTTATGGACAAAAGCTTGTGGGAAACAAATAAATCCTATTTCCTATATATTACAACCTGCAGGCTGGACTCAGGATCCTAAGTATTACGTTAAAAAAATGGAATAGGTTTGCCTTAATTTCTAAATACAGCACTCCAAGTTATATTCTTAATGAAAAGACAATAGCATAATTAATCAACATGGTTTTACAGGAAACAGATTTGGTGAAGCAAACTTGCTGCTGTTTTCTGACAGTACCATGAGTTTGATGGGCAGAAGCCTTCTACAGTCCCAGGACAGAGTTCCATATGGTACCAAGATGCGCACAGCTAGCAACCTGACTTCTTTAGAAGCACTTACACAAAATCAATGCAGCCAATGCTAAACCTATTACAAAGGAGCTGACAATGAATGAAACCCCTGTAATCATAAATGGGATTCATCATCTAACAGTAGCTTTTTAAATGGGGCTATAGAGACCTGGCTACCGACAGAAAACTCCTGTATCTTCATCAATGATCTGAAAGAAAACACCAATCAATTTTTGGTAACAGCTGGGGAAAGGCAAAAATTGGAGAAAGATGGATAAACACAACCCTGGATATGTCAATTATTTAAGCCATCTTCAGTCTCCTGGTAAGGAGGGTTCTTCTGAATTACATTAAACCCATGCAGCCAGCTGATAAACCTCAGGCAAAGACTAAGGGAAAAAGGAGGAGGATCTACAGCAGAGGTGAAGCTGTCAGGCGAGCACCATGCCACATCCTGACAACTGCCTGTCCATCACAGGAAAACACTGACAGATTGGAGCAGGACTGGATTCAAGAGAATGCTGCAAAATTTATTTGAGATTGAGGAAATGAAACAATGCCAAAAGATTTTCTTATTTACCCAAAAAAGCTCAGAGGTGACTCATTAGCAGCACTGAAGTTGTACAGAGGAAAGATGTTTCCAGTCATAAAGAGTGCTTTAACCTAGCGGGAAAAGACATAGAAGTATCTACCAGCAAGTCTAAATTCAGACTAAAAAAGCAGAATTCAACACTTCAAAACTTAACATATCAAGACCTTTTCCCAGGTAAAAGAGTTCCTCATTTGCTTTGCTGGGAAATCTCATCAGGTGTAATGCAAGGCTTTCCGGTGGACTAAGTGCTTATTATTTTTTGAGTAGTAGCACTCTGTTGTAACCATGACGGTCTAAGGACATGGGACGTGTAGAATTCATAGAGAGCTGCAATATGTTTTACTAGCGCCTCTGGGAAAAAAGCACACACACTTTCAGGCATACAACTCCCTCTTCCAGGTGCAAGGTAAGCCACGGAGCAAAGAGGGGTGGTAACTGGAGGAAGGATGACGAAAAAGGAGATGGTGGTGGGGAAACAGTGATGGATAATGGGGAACAGTCCTCATTGGCCTTGCTGTGACCTCCCTGTGCCCGACTCCTGCCCCTGCAATCCTGGTATAGGTTCTCCCTGCCTCCCCACACGTTAAGGCCAGCACCACGGCTGCAAGGCTCTCTGCAATGTTAGCCCTCTGCAGCTGTTTTAATAAGTAACTGCATTTAACTCATTAACTCTCCAAGATTAGCAAAAGACGCACACAACAGCCAAGACCAATAGAGCCAAATAAATTTGGAGTTTTCAGGCCAAGTCATAGTTTTAACAAGACAAAAATATTTTTTTAAATGAGGAAAACATTCACTAAGTACTTTTCATTCTTCAGACCTTTGCAAAACCCATTGTAGGATTTGCTTCAAACAAGGCTGCTCCTAGAGCAAGCACTGACACAAAACTTCATGAAGACTTTTTATTTTTATGACATTATTTTTAAGTGCATAAAAATGTGGATTCACAGTAAAAGGTCAGCTTCAAACTCACCTATGAAAAAGAGCAGGATATATCTGAAACAGATCATGGCAAAGAGTCACCAGACCTAGTGAAAAACTGTCAGGGTGGATGTGGGTGGAAAGGACATTCCCCAGAAAACAACTTGGGCAGAGTGAGGCCATTTCTGCTATCTCTGATACCAACTGCCCCAGACTGAGGGACTGGTCCTACCTGCACAGGGCACTACACCGATCCAAAAATGCCACACCAGCAAGCACTTGCAAGCCAACAACCTCTTTACATCCATTAACATTATAGTCACTGAAAGAGTGTTCAGTTATACTGTGAGTCCAAACAAATGCAGTCCTGTGTTAATGACTTCATGCTCGCTTAACTTCACTGCCAGGCATCCAGGCAGGTCAGGAGCCTTCTGCATTTCCACACACACTTCACATTAACGTGCCACTGCCTGAGGAAATAATAAGTTAGAGAGTTTCTGTGAAGCTAGTCTGGCCTTAAGATATGTATGTACACAAATCCATGAGGAGATATCACACACAGAGATTGTAGGAGGACTTGCAAAGAGATATCATTCATTTGAATCAACGGAAGGTGGCCAACAGGCACCTTCCCCACAGGGTCCCCTTTCCCTTCCAGCTCCATTCACCAAGTCACTCCATAAGCTCACCCCAGCTGCCTGCCCCACTAGCCACCGGGTATCTCCAGCTCAATGGGCCGTGGGATCTCAGCCAGCCCTCCAGTGTCCCCAACATGTCTCAGGGAACTCATTCACCAGGGCTGGGGTTGGCACCTGGTCAAAACCTATGAGTGTTTTGGGGGGGGACCTTGCATCTCAGAGCGCTGGGTGCAGGCACTCAATTTAGGCACACCACCTATGTGCATAGCACCCCTGATGCTGAAACAAAAAACTCCACATGAATAAGAATAATAAGCAAATCCCAAGAACTAAATATTATAATTGTTCACTAAGAAACTCCCCCAAAGTCTGTGATTTGCAAATGATGTCATTTTACATATATTTACCTAGAAAAATGTTATTACTTTTACATATCAAATATATGCTAACATAAGCTTTGTGTAAAATTTGTATGAATGCATTCCTATACCTGACCTTAGACATTAAGATGCCAATACTTTTTTCAAATAAAAAGGCAAAGGTGTGGAGGCTGACAGCAAGCTCATCTTTTAAATACTCAAAAAGTCCCCAGGGAACTATAAACCTCAAAAACTACTGAGTCTTGCCCAGGGAAGTTGTGGATGCCCCATCCCTAGAAGTGTTCAAGGCTGAGTTTGACGGGTTCTGAGCAACCTGGTCTAGTTGAAGGTATCCCTGCCAATGGCAGATGATCTTTTAAAGTGCTTTCCTACCCAAATAATTCTATGATTCTATGATACTGTGCATTACTTCACAAAAATGTAAGAAAAAAATAGAATTTCTTATAAAAGGTGACACATAGCAAAGAGTAATTCACACAATATAAGAACATAAAAGCATGAATAATAACCCAGTATTAAGTATATATAGAAGTTCTTATTAGAGGAAGTCACAGATTTTCTTTTTATTATGAATCTGGAAAGTCTAAAAAGAATTTGAAAAGTGACAGGACTTTATTCACAGAAGTTTCTCCCAAGCAGAACTTCTTTCAAAAATACTTGAGAATAAAAGTTTATCTACACCTTCTATTGCTCAAAAATTTTTTGGAAGAAAGGTGCTTTCTGGCAGTGCTCAGTGAGGTGGGCTAGGATGGTGCACTAGCCTTCTGTGGGTAGCTGCAATCTCCATGCCTTGGCTCCCTCATCTTGGTGCAACATCTTAATGACAAACCCACCTGCTGAGGTAGTTTTAGCTAACGTGCTGGGATGGAGGTGCATAAACCAGTGCCACAAGGAGTGTAAACCAATGTCACTGCTAAAAAAGATTCTCTGGACCTCCCCACCACCTGCAGCTGCTCTTTCCTCTCCTGCCTGCTCCAGCCAGCACGAATATTTGGATGCTGTGCAGTGAGCTGGATCAGGGAACTAACCCAGTTGAAAATGAGCCCAACATGAAATATAACGCATTTTCCTTTGGTTTCCCTTGCTCGTGCAGCTGGGGGAACCCCAGCGGTGGCAGGAGGGGGAAAGGAAAGGGAGAAAATCAGCGAAGGCAACACACAGGGAGGTGATCCGGACCCCCTACCTAGCAGCAGTCTTGCAGGATGAGCTTACAAATGCCTCAAGCCTCTGAGGCAGAACAAGTTTCAGGCCTTATGCCTCTAAATCCTTAGATGGAAAAAATTCAGGATGGAAGTTTACATGTTACATCACTGCCTCAAACCCTGTGAAAGCAAACTTCTGAGACGTGGCAGGAGGGGAGGATAAAGGCTGGTGGTGAGTGGGATCAGAGCAGCTGTCCCTGCAGATCCGAGTAATGCATACCACCATGACACTGGGGAGAGCCAGTGGCATGTGCCAACACACAGAGGGGCCCCAGAAGTTCAGCTGTAGTTCTTCATCCCAAACACTCAGCCCACACCTGCTCCACCTCACTTAGGTGATGCTGAATTCATTCCAAGACAGTCCATCCTGTAACGAGGGCTGTCAAGACCCAAATGTTACCACTGGATGGAAATGCCCCAGCACACTGCAAGTTGAGCTTTTTTCTTCTCTCTCCTTCGCTTTTCAGTCACTTCCCACCACGCACCTTTTCCAACCACCTCCTTTGTGTGACAACATGATGTTTTGGTTTGTCAGCTTTTAGGTGTCAAAGTATATTGACATTTTGGCAAACAGGACACTCCTGCAAGCTGACAAGCATGATTTCCCTACAGAAATTACAACTCTGCATCCTTTGCCACCTATGGCTGACGTATGACTCTGAAAGCAAACATTACAGCAAGCCTTGAAAACTAAAACCTTCCATTTATGTTACTTCCTAAAATAACTGGAGACCATTCGCTAGCTGTTAGGCACACATATGCTAAAGTCTTCATCTATCCCTTTCTTTGATTGCTCAAAACTATTATTCCTTGCTTCTTAAAATCTCTGCATAAAAACTCTCTAATGTTTGTAATGTTTGTATTATCCACAAAGAAAGAGTAGTGATAAAGCACCAACGCATTTGGGATAGAACTAGAGAAAGGTGGATTTTCATGTTCGATTTCCATATAGCAGAAAATACAGTTCCCTGACTTTGTGTTTGCCACTGAGATAAGCAAGCTGCTGCCAGGTGGATGAGGACTACAGTATTGGAGTGGAGACTTATTATAAACATAGTAATTAGTACCATGATGGTGGCAAATACAGCACTTCAGACAATATGAGTCCTAGGTCGCAAAAGTCAGAGAGCTGTTGCTTTAGTGTCTATGATTAATAACTTTGCTTATGATGGCCAAACCAGTGAAGTAGAAAAAAGATGAATTTTTTTCACTGGATCACTGAACACTCGCCAGAAGGATCGCACTAAAATCCAGGCAGGTAAATTTCTAATTCAGAGCTATGAAATTTGACCCTAGTTCATAATCCAATAAAATATAAAATAGTAGTATTATATCAAACAGGGTATTTCATATTCAAAAAGTCATTTCACTAACAGAAGTGTTTTCCCAAAACTCAATGGCCCCTTCTCCCCTTTTCCACAACAATTTAGAGTCACTCTAATGAGAGGAACTTGTGATTTGAACCCAGAAAAATCTGCATCTTAAGAAATAGCTATAAACCAGAGAGTATCTACATTAATCCAGAAACATTTTCTAATATCTCTGGCATGTAAAGAAGCCTTTGGTTTATTTGTTTCTCCTACAGGGACAGCAGAAAGGAAGAAATGAAAGAGTTAGACTCTGGAGGGTCAAATTTTGTATGAGATACTAAACAGTCTCTCAGTTTGGAGACCCTAAAATTGCACAACAATCTGTTTTCATGAATATTTTTAAGCTGCTTTGTTTTCATAAAATAATTGAAAAATGCTTCACATCAACATCAAACGACAAAATACAATCATGTCTTCAGCTTGATACCAGATCTAAAAAGCAAGAAAAACACTCTTCTTTAACCTACAGTCCAGTCTACAATATAATACATATAAAGAATGGTAAGATTGTATGAAGAAACCCCCATGCAAATTGGGAGCCAAAACCTAATCTGAACTCAAGATGAAATTCAGAGAATTGAGACTATCTTCTACTTTCAGCTACAATTATCTGTTCCACCTTTACGATGACAACTGTGGAGAATTTGGCCTATATTTTCTACAAGAAATTTGTGCTGTTAGTAAAATGTATGTATTTTTAGATTTCATTCAATCTCTTTCAGCAGCCTAATAGTTCTGAGATAAAAATACCACAGAGGAAAGCCCGCCTGCCCATATCAATGAAAAGCCCTCAGGGAAGGACAGAGTGTTAACCTGCCCAATAACTGCATTAACCTTTCCCTGAAAGACTTTTTCTCTGAAACTGTGAAAACCTGCCAATGTGTCAGAATATTAGGATGTGTCTGCCACCATATCACCCATGCCCTTCTGTTGTAAAAGGGTAGTAATTACCATAAAACAACAGTTTAAGACAGTACTGATGATTTAATTAGGGAATTTAGTCATAGACTCTCCCAGTAAAAAGGACCATAAACATTGCTATCTGGAGTCTTTTCAAAGTCAGGAATAACAAATATTCATTATCTTCCATGGACTACCTTCATGGCTGCCTCTGTAAACTGACATTCAGGAACCTTGAGGATTAATTACAAGTAACGAAGCTCACTTCTGCATCGCACAGTTAAACACAACTCCCTGCAAATGAGTTTGACCTTTCCTGCACCGCGAGCTCTGAAATTTCTTACGCAGAAGGGGATTACCTGCAGCCAGCATCTTCACATGAGAACCAGCGTCATGTATGAGCCATGCTAGGAATCTGGCTTAATATTCAGGCTTTAAAAATGAAACAGATATTTGACAGAAAACTGTATTTTAGTAGACATCAACTTGTGAGCCACTGGCAATCAACCAGGCTTCCTGCGGAAAACACTGGATGACACTCACGCAGTCTTGTGAATACATGTGGAAGGTATATCTGCACAAACACACAGCTCAGTACAGAGAGATCTGGGCTGTGAAGCTTGAAACTACCCCAAACTTGGAGCATTATAAAGTCAAGATTACTTGCAAGAATGAGCTAGAGAGCTGATGCATTATTGACACACCGTGTCCCAGTAGCACACTGAGAAACATTCCACTGCTCTCAAGTGATGCCATTAAATAGGTGATATGATGAAATTACATAATGCATTCCACTATGAGATTTTCTGGAAAGGGAGCAAGATAATAGGATTATATAGCAATGTTTTGTAAAAGGAACATGAAAATTTGTATCTATCTGTAACTGTTAGATGTAACAGGACTTCAGTTAATCAATCACGTCAAAACACACCTGCACTTTTGTTGAATCTCAGATGCAAGACCCAGGAGCTCAGAAATTATGGACACACAGAAGACAAAAGGAAGTGTTCATCAAAAGATCTCATTAGCTTCAAAAATGTTATTTTGTGTCACTGTTTAGAAAAAAAAGTCATATGAAAGAAAACTAGAAAAAGCTCATTCTCCAAAATTTCTCCACAGACATGCAGATAAAATAAGTCATGTCTTAAAAGTCACATTTGACATCAGAATTTAATGACCCTGATGGACTTGATCCTCGCAAGCAGAAAGATCTGTGTCCGTGTCCTGGATAAAGGCAGATATGTCCTCCTTTAATGTGCTCACTTCTAAGGCTAGGAATCGCCTGGTTGCTGACGAGTGTTTGCAAGTCAGTTTGCATTTTCGTAGACTTTAGTTGCTGCCTTCAGTCATCGCTCCCAGTAGAGAAGAAACAGTTTTGAAATGCCAGAAAATTGACAATCTCCACTCTTGCAGAGGAAAGCCACTAAATCTAACATCACTTTTCATCACCTACCCTTTATAGGTCAGACGTGTCCAACTGCAAGTTAAGATTAAAAATGGCTTGCTACTAATCTTAGCACAAACATTAGCGCCGCTCTAATACACAGCGCTGTGCAGTAGGGAGGGAGATGAAATAATCAGCTATCTGGCTAGCCTCTGACCTTGGCTTTGAACTACCTGAGGGTGGGAGCAACATTAAAAATGTGTTTAATGTTCTCAGCCCGTCTGGGTCAAGTTTAGTAATAATTATAACAATAAATATGAGTAGTCTCACTTCATGATCCTTCAGAAGATGCTGACAACTTTGACTTCTTGTTATTCTCAGTCAAATAAACACCATTTAGACAGTACCTCTCAAAACTACAGTATCTCCTGCTTTGTCTTGCAGCTGCTAGCATGACTTGGGATTCAATGCTCACCACAGCTTTAACAATTTTTAATGAATAATTACACCAGCCAATTTTCCATATGACTTTAACTTCATCAATATGATTATCTTTGGAGACACTCACGTGGAGATCCCACTGGAGCATTTCAAGCAGGACCAAGGATAACATGTTTTGGATCTATAAATTCAACATGCAACTGTTTCCGGTGATTCCCTAAGGATCTGTTCCCTGGGTGCATTTTTTTAAAAAACAAAAACATAGCTCCATCACAAATAAAGAAGCAACATGAAATTGGCTTTTTCCTTCTGTGCATCTAAATGAATCTAGATGTCTGCAAATTATTAAGATTTCTTGGAAAATCAGTGACCGTAACACGAATCTTCTGCACCCCTCAATGAACACAAAACCCACCGCTGAGTTGTGAACTAAATTTACAGAGCAGAAATACTTGTCGACTTCATTTGAGGAAAAAGGTCTGAGGTGTAAGAAAAGCCTGAAGATAATGATTTACATTGTATGGAACCTCTCAGCCCTGTTCTTTTTTAGTTACCTTCGTCACTACGGAGACAATGGGGGTTTTGTGTCATTCTTTTAACTTCTTGGAATGAGTATTGTTGCCCTATTAACCACAGTACTGCAAGTAGCAGCAAAGGGATATGCAGACTTATAAAGAATTAGCTCATCTCACTTTAGAATTCTCTGCTCAAAGCACCAGACCCTAACCATCCTGTTAAGCCACCCACTGATAATAAACATGGAAAGCCACGTTAGTGGTAGAAGAACAAAGTCTGACGTGCTACCACCATGCCAAACAACCACGGCAGATCTACCAGCTGCTGCTGCAAGGGGAAAAGCTGCTGGGAGTCAGCTGTAGGTTGGCTGCTGCTTCTTCTTCTTCTTCTTCTTAAAATGCACAGCTAGTTTAAGGACAGATGTGATTAGAAAAACCTGCACAGATGGTTTTTGCCAGGGACTCTTCGATAAGTTACATTTATATTCACTTAAGATGGGAGTAAAACAGCCACACTACCATTAAAATTAATGAATTTGTGCTCTGGTTTGCTGTAATAGTTATTTTGTTGTAGACTGACTTACCTTCTTCTGTACAGTCTAGCAGACAACAGAAAGTAAATTTTCACCATCCAGAGTATTTGCTGTCACGTAAAATTCTTCACCAAATAGGAATGTTTACTGTCATGAAGGAGCTATGGTTAGAATAAAACAAACTTAGGTTTCCTGGGAGAAAGATGGCCAAAGTTTGAAGTGCAAGCAGAGGTGTAATCCTAATAAGGCCATGTTTGTTTCAAACCAGTGACTCCAACCTTCACATGAACAAAACAGCCTAATCCCATGTTTGATGCCAGTGTAGGCCTGGTAATATAAATAATTTAGATATTCAGTTTCAGGTAACCTAGGTCTCAGTTTGGCTCCTGCTTGAAGTCATTCAGCGGGAAAAAAAAAAAAGATTAATTTTCTAGAGAGAAGCAGCACCGAAGGGATGAGACTGAGCCGCATGCCATTTGTTTTCNAGATGAAATAATCAGCTATCTGGCTAGCCTCTGACCTTGGCTTTGAACTACCTGAGGGTGGGAGCAACATTAAAAATGTGTTTAATGTTCTCAGCCCGTCTGGGTCAAGTTTAGTAATAATTATAACAATAAATATGAGTAGTCTCACTTCATGATCCTTCAGAAGATGCTGACAACTTTGACTTCTTGTTATTCTCAGTCAAATAAACACCATTTAGACAGTACCTCTCAAAACTACAGTATCTCCTGCTTTGTCTTGCAGCTGCTAGCATGACTTGGGATTCAATGCTCACCACAGCTTTAACAATTTTTAATGAATAATTACACCAGCCAATTTTCCATATGACTTTAACTTCATCAATATGATTATCTTTGGAGACACTCACGTGGAGATCCCACTGGAGCATTTCAAGCAGGACCAAGGATAACATGTTTTGGATCTATAAATTCAACATGCAACTGTTTCCGGTGATTCCCTAAGGATCTGTTCCCTGGGTGCATTTTTTTAAAAAACAAAAACATAGCTCCATCACAAATAAAGAAGCAACATGAAATTGGCTTTTTCCTTCTGTGCATCTAAATGAATCTAGATGTCTGCAAATTATTAAGATTTCTTGGAAAATCAGTGACCGTAACACGAATCTTCTGCACCCCTCAATGAACACAAAACCCACCGCTGAGTTGTGAACTAAATTTACAGAGCAGAAATACTTGTCGACTTCATTTGAGGAAAAAGGTCTGAGGTGTAAGAAAAGCCTGAAGATAATGATTTACATTGTATGGAACCTCTCAGCCCTGTTCTTTTTTAGTTACCTTCGTCACTACGGAGACAATGGGGGTTTTGTGTCATTCTTTTAACTTCTTGGAATGAGTACTGTTGCCCTATTAACCACAGTACTGCAAGTAGCAGCAAAGGGATATGCAGACTTATAAAGAATTAGCTCATCTCACTTTAGAATTCTCTGCTCAAAGCACCAGACCCTAACCATCCTGTTAAGCCACCCACTGATAATAAACATGGAAAGCCACGTTAGTGGTAGAAGAACAAAGTCTGACGTGCTACCACCATGCCAAACAACCACGGCAGATCTACCAGCTGCTGCTGCAAGGGGAAAAGCTGCTGGGAGTCAGCTGTAGGTTGGCTGCTGCTTCTTCTTCTTCTTCTTCTTAAAATGCACAGCTAGTTTAAGGACAGATGTGATTAGAAAAACCTGCACAGATGGTTTTTGCCAGGGACTCTTCGATAAGTTACATTTATATTCACTTAAGATGGGAGTAAAACAGCCACACTACCATTAAAATTAATGAATTTGTGCTCTGGTTTGCTGTAATAGTTATTTTGTTGTAGACTGACTTACCTTCTTCTGTACAGTCTAGCAGACAACAGAAAGTAAATTTTCACCATCCAGAGTATTTGCTGTCACGTAAAATTCTTCACCAAATAGGAATGTTTACTGTCATGAAGGAGCTATGGTTAGAATAAAACAAACTTAGGTTTCCTGGGAGAAAGATGGCCAAAGTTTGAAGTGCAAGCAGAGGTGTAATCCTAATAAGGCCATGTTTGTTTCAAACCAGTGACTCCAACCTTCACATGAACAAAACAGCCTAATCCCATGTTTGATGCCAGTGTAGGCCTGGTAATATAAATAATTTAGATATTCAGTTTCAGGTAACCTAGGTCTCAGTTTGGCTCCTGCTTGAAGTCATTCAGCGGGAAAAAAAAAAAAGATTAATTTTCTAGAGAGAAGCAGCACCGAAGGTATGAGACTCAGCCACATGCCATTTGTTTTCCTCTTTCCAGAGCTGACAGGTGACAAAGATGACAGTGCGGTCTACA
The DNA here is from genome assembly GCA_013401335.1 of Brachypteracias leptosomus. Lineage (NCBI taxonomy): Eukaryota > Metazoa > Chordata > Aves > Coraciiformes > Brachypteraciidae > Brachypteracias > Brachypteracias leptosomus. The sequence goes on along the minus strand of VYZX01004426.1, from coordinate 176,379 downwards.
GAGACTTTTCCTGGCCCTCAGACCTGGTTGGCTGGGAACACCACCTTGCACCCAGCAGCACCCCCCGAAGGATGAGGAAATCTCAGGCTGGAAAGGCTCACAGATCACTCTCCTGTCCTCTGTTAAATCATGCTGACAGTTTACCAGTGGGGCCAGGGGAGTGTTAAACACTCCAAGTTACGCCAGTCACAACACTGTACGCTCACATTTCTGTGCCTGCACCTTTCCCTCATCCCCTTGGCCTTCCATTTGGACTATATCCATCCTTGAATACATAACCTTTATGTAGCTAGGTTATCTAGGGATGTTTCCTTGAATATTTAGTGAATATTTATATTCTTTGAGCGCCGTTCACAGTAATTGAATAATCCAATAATTCTCAGCAGCGACATACAGCTTAGTCTCTTTCTAATTTGAGCATGATGATGCCTCATAATGAATTGGGGCAAGCCAAAAAGTAAAGGCATTTCAGATGGTAATCAAATCTAAAATGCTTGCCTACATCAATTTATTAATGTCACCGCAGAGCAAAAAAGCAATACAGCATCAAAATGAACCATGCTGCATCTGCGGCTTGCCTATCGCCTATCACTTACACACACATAGTGCTAATTAAAGACTGCAAGGCTGTAGTACAGGTTTCTCTTTATGGAGCCTTTCTGCATTATTTCATGTATAACCCAGACTAAGATGCTCTGATAGAAGCTCAGTAGAAAAATGTCCGAGCAGCCTGCCAAGAACCACACAGACTTGGCCTGTGGACAAAACACAAATCCACAACGGTGGAAAGGAAAACAAAAACGAGGACAGAAAATCAACTGCTCTTTCATTTTGGGATATGGAAAATAGAAGTATGTTTTTCAGCAGCTGATTGCCTACACAAAACACTTAAAACTTGCTCACTGCAGCACAGACAGTTGTTCAGAACCAGAACCACACCAGAGGTCCGCTCCTGACTGCCAGCATTTCTTGAGCAATGAGAGAGGTTACAAGAACCTCCAGAGTGTAACTGTTAACCTTTGGGAAGCAAAACCTCTTCTAGGAGAAAGCCTCAGAGAGATTTTTACAGACTTATGCTACACCTGTTTGAGCTTCTATTACAAAAAAGGGGGAAGTCATTTTGTCACTGAGCCAGATTTTTGAGAAAAATGCATATAAAGTACCTCTCTGCACAGCACACTACAATATCTCTGTATCTGAGAGTTAGCTATTTGATAACAATTTTTTTCTGATAACATACTGTGCAAACAGCTTTGTCCTGAGTCTAATACCATGACCCTACTCCAGTTTGCATGGTCCTGAAAAATTTTTATAGCACTTTACAGCACTCCACTGTTACAATACCGTGTTTTTCAGGAATTCATATGCATTTACTTAAACTGAGATTTATACAGGAGCTTTTTGATCAGCTGACTGCACCATACATGAGCAACATAACGTCTCAATTTTGACATTAGAATGATTTAAGAAATGCTATTTCAACCAAGAGAGAAAAGTTCAGAGGCAGGCAGAAAGAATAAGATCATGAGCTCTTTCCTTAAAAATACTGAACTGCAAGAGTGGAATTAGGCTGACTTGTGTAGGTACTAGGTATTTGTATACATGTATATGTGTCCAGGTAGACATATTTCCCAGTCTTCTCCTGAAAGACTGGAATACGTTGGGGGAAAAGAAATTAAAATCAGCTAATTGGAGCTTTACCACCTTCTTTGTGAGACCCCACCTGCAGTACTGTGTCCAGCTCTGGGGCCCTCAGCACAAGAAGGACATGGACCAGTTGGAGAGGGTCCAGAGGAGGGCTACAAAGATAATTAGAGGGCTGGAACACCTCTCCTATGAAGACAGGCTGAGGGAGTTGGCATTGTTCAGCCTGAAGAGAAGGCTCCAGGGAGACCTTATTGCAGCCTTCCAGTATCTGCAGAGGACCTACAAGAAAGCTTGGGAGGGACTTTTTACAAAGGTCTGTAGTGATAGAACAAGAGGTAATGGGTTCAAACTGGAAGAAGGTAGATTTAGATTGGAAATTAGAAGGAAATTCTTCATTCTGAGGGTGGTGAGACACTGGAACAGGTTGCCCAGGGGGGTTGTAGATGTTACACCCCTGGAGGTGTTCAAGGCTGGGTTGGATGAGGCCTTGAGCAACCTGGTGTAGTGGGAGGTGTCCCTGTCATGGCAGAGGGGTTGGAACTAGATAATCTTTGAGGTCCTTTGCAACTGAAACCATTCTATTATTCTATGAATGTGTGATTGTGTGAATCTGTGAAGGAAAGGAAAGGAAAGGAAAGGAAAGGAAAGGAAAGGAAAGGAAAGGAAAGGAAAGGAAAGGAAAGGAAAGGAAAGGAAAGGAAAGGAAAGGAAAGGGAAATTTCCATTCTGTGCTGAACAAAGTGCTTTATTTGAATGAAAAACTGGTTCAACTTACTTCTCTTTTTTCTTTTTTACCCTTTGTATTATTCAGTTTATATCAACATAAATGGTTTTGAAAACTCCGAGCCAATTCATCACTAGCTCTGTTTTACCATGAACTGCAGCTTTTGATAAATAAAAAAATGGACCAAATCAATTGACTGAGTTTTATGTCTAAATTGCTGGATGGTCACTGCAAACTAGACATTTTATCACATTTTATAAATACTCCAGAGCAGAAAGTCTAGCTGGCCTCTTTCCTGGGGTTCATCTCTCCTGTTTCCTGAAATGCCCTTTTCACCAGCTCTTGTCTCCTTGGTAGATTGTTGCTGTGACTTCCCAGTGAACACACCAGCCTCTGGAACTTGAACTCCATCTATCCACAGATGTACTCCAACTTCTTTTATATTCCAACTGAAGGTACAAAATCCATCTCATAACATGACGGAAGAATAATTGTACCATACCTTACTGCCTACAGGGTTCATATATCTTGTATCACGATGACCCAAGAGGCATTTATCCTATCACTGAGGTTCATTAAAATACACCAACTAAACAAGCAATGAATAGCTAAAAAGCTGACAAGATGAAATTAAATGACAGTAATTAAGTAACCTTCCTATTTCTTATCATTGTAATGTCTGATACTGCCTATGCAAACCAAGAGCCAGAAACCTCACCCAGGGAACCACAAGAAAATTTGACCTTTTGTTGTTCACTGAAAAAAAAACCAACCCACAAAAAAAAAAAACCAAACCACAGAGAAGTAATTCTGTCATATGAGGACAGCTACGATGAATCACACAGCTATTCAGATAATTGGTACAGACTTTACCAGTAGATCCTATTTTGTTCCAGAAGTGGAAGGTAGGAGGCCACCTGCTCAGCTCCAAAGCCCTTGGAAAAGCACAATGCATGTGTCCTGAAATTCAGCTATCTGGAGTTAAGAGTTCAAAAGAAGGACAGAGCAAAGTACAGTCTTTGTTCATAACTGTATACCAGCCCAGCTGCAAGGACTGGAGCACTGAGCATTTAGATTTTAACACAAGGTTTCACTGGAAGCTCAAAATTAATGGCCTTGTTTAACAACAAAAATGTGCACAAGCTCTGTCAGTGCCATTCCGGTTTAAAAGAGATACTGACAAAAGACAAGGTCCACTCCTCCCTTCTTTTTGTACCAACAGAATTTAAAGAGCAAATACAGAAATCACCTTACAGCTAGAACAGACTACCAGTCTCTTCACCGATGCTGAATGCAAGTGCTCTGCTTCTCATGACAAATATACCCCCCTTCCACCTGACAAGGACACCCACCCTCCAAAGACCCAGGAGAGTGGAAGGATTTTGCAACTTTTAAATGCAAAACGACAGGGCTATCTAATTCTTCAATCTCTCAATCTCTTTTCTCCTATCTTCCTTCACTTTTTCTTTTCCTTCATCTATTTCCCTTATATGAATTGCTCCTATATTTTTCAGGCCACATCTCATTTTTCTATATTCTGACAAAAATTGGGATTCTTCTTTGTACAGTGTTGTACCATATACATATGCCAAATACTGGGAGTATTTGTGGTCACCCTATTTAGTGTCTTTTTCCAGAGTCAGGCTGTGTGGTCTACTGTCTTCTGTGTCTTAAACCAAAATGTGTCCAATATCACAACTTGCTGTAATCCCAGTCACCTCTCTTACACCTTATATGTTGCCATTTCTATTCACCATTTCTGGTGTTTCAGTAAGTTGCCTACCCATGTAACAACAGTCATGTTCATCCCACACAAATATCTTTTCCTGTGAGATTTCAGGAGACATTATGTTAAATGTCCAGACACTTAACCAGCTGAAGATCTGTTATTTATAAAGGGTCATTCACTAATAAAATGAAAAAGAACCTCCAGCAATATGAATACATTTGCAAAATGACCGGTCATCTTTACTGCAACAGCTGCTAAGGAAACACAGGATTTCCTTGACTTAAAATAACTGAAGTGTTTTCATCAGGTGGAAAACAGTTTCTGAAAAAGCTCTATATTTTTCTCTGCTTCACTGCATTAACCCCTACACAGTGAACAGAATCAGGAACATTTTTGGTTGATTGTTGTTTGTTTTTTTTTATTTCTGTGCATGCTGTGAATAAAAAAACCCAACCCATTCCTCATGGCCACACAGCCATTTCATTCACAATTCTCTGTTCCCATCAAAACAGAATCAGGGCTATAGCATGTCTTAAGAAAACAGAGCTTCAGCAGCATGCTGCTGTCATTCTTGTGAGCTTTGCCAGGCTCAGAAAAACCTGGGGAGCTGCTGAGGCCAGGCACCCAAATCCTGCTGCGCACAAATCCCCTTGGGACTCTTCCAGCACCTCTGCCTTCTGTGAGAACAAAAATCAGCACAGCTAAGAGCATCATAAATACAGCATGCCAGGTGGTTCGCCAAAACGCAGTCCACAGGCTGTTGGCTGCTTGTGAAGCCCAAGTTTTCCTCTTCATTTCCAGATATTAAGATGAAAAAAAAAAATATATCCAACACTTCTGTTTACAAGACTACTTTCCTGTATAAGTGGGGCATCCCTCAGGGCAGACCTAACTTCTAACATGAAATTGGAAGAAGTAACACCTGAAATTGTCACTTCGCACTCCCAGTGACATCCTGTGATCACACATGGAGTCCCAGTATAAATACTCCACAGTATGTTCCTTCCCTGGCCAACCCAAGAGCCACCAAGAGCACATTCAGTTCTGTAAATAGCAAATTTCAAAGCTTTGTCAGGGTCAAACACAGTGGTCCAGTGCAGCCAAGGCTCACCTTGCAAAGACTTCTTCCAGATATATTCTGAAGAATGGAAAATATATTTCCATTATTTCATCCTACTGTATTTTATCCCTGGGCCGGTCTGATTACCCACCCACTACAGGATCAGGAGGTCAGTTAGACCAGTGTACATGACATTTCCACCCTCAGGCCATGCCTGCTGCTCATTCAAGGCTTGTGAGTGTTTCAGGGAATCCCAAAAAGTTCAACTTTTTCCTGCGTAGAACAACCAGGGTTCAGATTTTGCATTACAAAAGGGAAAAAAACCATCCCTGAACTCTTTGTGAGTTTGCAAGGATACAGGGATCTTCTCCTGGTCATCTGTGTATTCACAGCTAAGCTTTCATGTTAGTGTTTACTAGTGATGCAATCTCTTTCACAGAGAGATGATGCAGTANTGTGGGCACTGATAGTCATAACATTGGTGTGTGTTATCAACACCCTCTGGCTTCCAGTACTGCAGCATGAAGGCTGTATGGGGAAAATCAGCTCAGACAGACCCACTACACACCAACAATTCAAAGACACATGGTGAGAACATCTTAAATTAAGCAAACAATGCATTCCAGGTGGAGAAACATTCAATACATACAACATTATCCACCAGCTTTTTACACCCATTGGCTTGCTATGACTGTCACATTTTTGTAGTGTATTGGCCACACAAAGAAAATTGAGGAAATGTTTCAGCTACTTTTTTTACAATATCATTTACTATCCATAACTCATTGTTTCAAACTGCATATACATGGATAAAACTGCTTCCTCTAACTTGACTTAAAAATGCTATCTAAGGGTCACACAATTCAAAAGAATGACATGGTTCCATTAATTTCTATGTGATCACGTGGCTTTCACTGAGCTGCCAAGTAACCACAGAACATGGTGGAACAAGAAAAGGGTTCAGAAGGATAGGCTGGGGCTTGGAGAGCCTTCCATGCAAGGCACAGAACAGACTCAGCCTGGGCAGCATAAAGAAAGGGGACTGAGGAGCTGGGTAAAATCATGTATTATAAGGAAAAGTTAATTACCTAATGAATATTCATAGTTTCTTATTGCACAAAACCTAGGGTCCTTTCAGTGAAAAATTATCAGTCAACAGGCCTGAAATATAATATAACTGTAAATCTGAACGCTATAGGATGTGGTAGTGGCCAAAAATGCATGTGGGTTCAAAAAGAGAAGATAAAAAGTTTCTCAGAAATCCATTACTGACCACCAAACTACGCACAACACCTGGCTTGGGAAACTCTCAAGTTGCTGGCTGCCAGCAGCTAGCAGAATATACCACTGGGAAAGATTGCTTTAAAAACATCCTCCATTTTAGACTCATTCCCTGAGCACCCCACACAGGTCACCGTTAGAAACAAGCTACTCAGGGTTTCTGTAGGAAAACCCCTCCTGGTTTTGCATTACACTCAAAAACTGAACTACTCTCAAGGCAGTGATGCCAGAAGAAAAGCAACAGCAGTGCCTGGTGTATGCATCTATAATGCATTTGCATTTTAAATGCAGTATGTTTGCCACATCTGAAATATTCTTATTTCCCTGAAGTAATTCAGGATTGCCGTTGAGAAAGGTGGCAGGCAAAGAGGTGGAAGAAGAAAAACCCGAACAGACTTAACATGGGTATTTTGGCAAGGTTTAGTTGGCATAGCCTGACGATGCACAATCAGTTCTTGCCCATCATGTTCAGGATGGTGGTCAGACTTCGTACTCCCCCCAGCTCTCAACAGATGCATCAAGCATCCCATGGTCTTCATGGAGGACATAGCCTCTGGGGACCTCAAGAGAGGCACCTTCCACTCTTCCCCCAGAAACACAGACTGTCCCATTCAGTCTTCCCTCCATCCCCATGGCTGATCTGCCAGTTCAGGTACCCTCCAGGAAGAATAACATTTCCACCAAGGAAAACATGTCTAGTTTTACTTTCTTTTCTGCAAACACAATGCACAGGGAAGAGCTTCACCTGCTTCTCCCCAGCCTGGGAAGAGCCGTGCCCAGAGCATCCTGCTTAAGGGCAGGTCTGCGGGTGCTACTGACAACTTTAGTTATTATTAGAGTGCCAGCACTGAGCAGGGAAACACCGGCTTCGTTCCTGACAGGGAGCGCGTAGGTGTCAGTGCCAAATCCACAAGTTAATTAAAAACTGTATTTTCTATGGGAAAACAACAAGGCCAGCATAATAGTGCTATAATTATAGCCAGGTTTCCACTGGCAACTTGTTAATTGAATCTTATTCTGCTTCTTAAAGGAGAGCAGGGCTGCTGTCACGCCCTCTTTCCTTCCTGCTGCTGCAATTTCTCCAGCAATATTCCCACCAAAATGTCAATACGTTTGTGTCCCTGCTCTAAAAAGGGCTCGGCATAATGTAGCATGACACACACCATCCTGAAAAGAAGACGGTCTGCTGCACGGCAAATCACTACATGTGTAATTACCTACATCATTTTATATAAGCAGCAAAAAAGAAAATATGATAAAGTCTCGTCTCTCCTCAGCCCTGCTCTGTCACCATGGCAACTGGACACTNTCCCCCCCCCCCCCATCCTTTTTCCCAAGGGACAAAGAAAACCGCTGGAGACTTCACAAATCGGCATAGATTAAGCACAAATAGCTTGCAAATGTATTCATTCACTGACATCTCTTACTTCAGTAATTGCGTGCATTGTGCTCAATAAAAGTGAGCTGCTGCAAACATGGCCGCCTGCTTTCTGCCCCCACCTCCGCCTCCATCCACATGACCAGGCAAACTCCCTCAAGCCAAGCTGTTAATTTTTTGTTCCATATAGCCATTATTTTCCTGTTTCCATGCACATGGACAAATGGAGGTGAGCTCAGTTTGACTCCACCTGTACTGCTGAGTCCTAAATTAGTCTGGCAAGCAACAGGTTGAAGCAAATACCTAGATCCTGTAGATAGCCCTTTCACATGTGGCATGCTAAAGAGAGACGAGCTCTGGGTTTTGTGACTCAGGTAAATGGAAACTTTCACAGCAATACTACATGTCTTGCAAGCACCACCTCAGCTGCATGAGGCCCATGGACCAGGGCTGGCACAAGCCCTCCTCAAGGAAGAGTTGCTGGGTACCGCTTCCCACCTGCTTTCCGCTGCTTACAGCTTTGCCAAACTTTAACTAATTGGGCTTTGGTGAATTGTGCTGGGTGTTTGGCTTACACTGATGGGGTGGTTTGCTTTGATTTTGTTGGAAGTGCTTGTTAAAATGGTTCTTCTACTCCTGAAAACAAGGCTAGGGAAAATGCAGTCTTTGTAGGCACTAAAACCAAGATCTTCCTAATTTTTCTATGTAGAGTTGCATAAGAAAGACATACCTCTTTCTGTTTCTGTGAACTTTCCACTGAGTTTGAGCACTCAAATTTCTCCATCCACACATGATGAAGAGCAATACCTATATTGGTGGGAGTTCCCACCCCCACCACATCTGTGACACTGGGAGGAAACCCCAGGGAAAGGGATCCCTCCGACTCACTCCACCCACCCTTTCCAATGCTAGGTGCTACATGGCCCTGTGCCCACACCTCCCTGCTGCAGGCAGAGACAGAGCTCCTGGCCACAAGCACTGAAAACAAGATGCTCGTCCCATAGGCAGTATGTGGGCAACACAACCAGCTGCCTGCAAAAATGCCCTCCTCCAAATGAATGAGGCTTCTCAGAGCTTTCAATACAAATGAAGACAAAAGGCTGCAAAGATGATGATGACCTCTTGTGCCAGCTGTCAGAAGGCCATGTGGAACGTGACATTAAGGATAAAGACTTCCTGGCACCCCACACCAGTGATGTCCACTTGCCCCAGCAAGTCACTAGACATTGTTCTCACAGACGTACCAGTGGCTCTCCCATTTCAGGTCATAATGAGCTGCAGATGTAACAGGCGTTTCAGATTCTGAGTCTGCCGCAATGAAACACTACATAGATGCTTCTGCCTCATTTTTACTTGCTAATTTTTAATAATGACAATTTAACTTCATTGTGCGCTTCATCTACTGTAATGGCCAATTCAGAAATCATCCTAAAGGGCTCTGATTGCTTAACAAATCTTGCAAATAGCTTTCCAACATTTTTTATAAAGCATGTATTCTGAAATTTCAGTGTCACTTTGATAGTTCTCTAGAGGGAAGTAATAAATAATCAGAGGGCACCATACTTTGGAGATACAGAGCTGATGCTTCAATTAGAAACATCCCCATCTCACTTTTAAAGAACTTCAAAATCGGCATTAAAAAAAAGCTGGTGTTATTCAGAATATATTTACACACATCAAAGAATAAGTCACAGGCAAAAGCTTAATTAAACTGAAATTTGGGTTGATCAATTAATTCATACATTTCAGAAGGGAAAACACCTTATATAACTCCAAGAAACTATGATAAATGTTGGAAAGCCTAGACTTTCCAAAATGAGGCTAAAATCAAATCCCTTCAAAGTTGTGGGTTTTACTCTATCAAAAATCTTCACGCTTTTTCTGTATCTCTTTCACATGGTGGTGTAATTAGCTCCAATTTTCTGGTTGCTTTTGGCACAGAGCTAAAGCTGCGTACACGATTCTGAGGTACCAGCTCCTACTGTGGTTAAGAGTGTAGTGAATACTCTATTAGAAACAACGCAGAGTTCCCAACAGAGCAACAGTTCCTCCATATCAAGCTCCAGAGCTGATTCTAAAAGCTGCTTTCCAGCACAGTTTATTTAACATTAACCATGAATATATACAGTCTTAAATGCTCCTCTTTTCAGGGAGGCACTGCAATAATACAAGCTTTGCAGGTGCCTGCAACACGCAGAGCAAGATTCTTGCAAGTTATGTCTGGATATCATTGCCGCTCAGCAGTCATGAAGGTAGATGTGTTTTCCAAAGCATGTGTTGAATTGCTGCAGAGGAATGTTTTTTGTTTTACAGAACCAAAAAGTTATATTAAATGAGACCAAATTCTACCCTATTCTACTCTAAGTAACTTGCAACCCAATTTTACCTAGTTTTCCTGTTTACCAGTTAAAGTAATAACTCCAAGGAATGTTTGCAGTAACATACCTCGCCTAACGAAGGTAAGCTCTTTAACAGATATACACATCATATGCACATAAGGAACATGTGCACCCTTATTTTGAATGCATTCTTATACTTCACATATTCATGCCTCAAATGCGTATCAATTGCATGTGTGTTCTGCAAGCCTATGGAAATGACTTCTGCCCACTAGGAATATCTGGAGGCAAGATTTTTGGATTCTTTTAAATGTGGATCTGTATTTAACATCCATATAGAAAATTTACAGAAATATTTCTGAAAAACACAATCTTTTGAACTTCTTTAAGTACCTCTTCCCATTTTGTGTGATTCGCTCACTCAGTACAGAAAAAAAATAATTCTGTATTATGAAAAGCTACAGGGTGCAAAGTCTCATTGTTAATTAGCTCATTTTGGTGCCTTTAAGCAGAGAGAATGGTACAAATCGAGAAAACATGCTTTGTGCAGAAAATAAGTTTCAACTTCAGATTTGGAAGGACAAGCATTCCTCCGTAACACACATCATCGCAGCACATTTCCAGGAACAAGTAAAACAAACCAAAACCAAAGGGGGAGGGGAGGTAGAGCCTAAAATCTAGGTCAGAGGAAAAAACCAGAAAAGTACAAAGCATCCGTTCTCGTGAGCTTCACAACTGATTGTGTGAAGGTCTCATCTCCTGCCACACTTGCGCATATGTCACACTAGCTGCTCCCACACCACAGAGGGAATGATGGCAAAGTTAAACAAAGGGGGCTGAAGTGACACCTTCGGTGAGGCATGAGAGCTCACATCAGGGTAATAACATGCCTGGATATACTAAAGAGAGGACACTTCAGGGAGAATCCACTCACAGCACAGCCTGCAAAAAAAATATTACTATTCTCAATAAAAATAAGGGCCAAAGAACAAAGGGGGATCCCCAGCAATACTGGGCTCAAGGTAAAGCTGACAAATACAGAAAGTGTTTACTGCATTTTTCATAAACAGATCAGACATGAAAGTGGTTCTAACACCCCAAATTTTTATGATCTTCTATTTGCAATCTTCATTCTGCTGCTCAGCCACCTGGTTTTACATTTACAGATGGCTTTGAGATCACAGTTTGTTATCTTATTCAAACATAATTAACAAACACATTTCATCCTCTTGCATCAACAGAGATCTGACTTTCCATGATAACAACAAAAATGGAAAACTTCAGCAGACTTATCTAGCTAGTTTTTGCTTTCTGTCATCCTCTCAGAGACATCTTCAATACCTCCTTCTATTCTTGTTGTCTTCAGAATAAGTCCCTTCCTATTGTACCAGGGACACAATTCCTACTTAAAGTCACTATCATTTTTCTTGTCTTTGAATAGAAAACCAAATTCACTTATGAATGCATCTGTTATTTCCTTATCTTTTGTGTTCAATTAACCACTATCATTCTAAGTGACAAAAACTGTCTCTAACCATCTGCCCACTAGAAATCTGCTTTGAGAACATTTATCGTTACTTATTAATCCCTATAAATCAACAATTTTTTTTTTTTTAATTCCTAAGTTACTGGTTTTACTTTCTTCTGGCTTTTGTTGTTCTGTTGTCTCTACCACGAAGTTCACTGCATCCTATGTGAAGAGAAAACACAAAATTATTGGACATTTTACCTTCCCACTTGCACCCAGGCAAAACCAGAGCAAGTATAATTCTGAGAGCTGCAAAGAAATGCACAAATAACTGACATTCCACCAGAAATTTTATTTCCACCATCTTGCAACCTCTTCATCCTTGAAGACTAACTTGGGTGGTGTGCAAAGCAGGAGGGCAGAGACGGCAGATGGCTGTGCTGGCCCATGTACTTACCTGCCCTAGCAAAGGGATGCTTTCTGTGCCACCTGGAAGCAGCCCACCAGCATAATTCCTGTCAGGCACATGACAGCTTCCCAGCTGTTCCCTTCCAAAACCATGTGTAAGTGCAGGCCAGGGGTGAGACCAGATGGTGGAGACAGGTCTTGGGAGCATGGGCTAACCTGTACCTCCCACAAGCACCCTCAGGGTGCCCCCTTGCACTCACTTGCTGCCTGTCTAAGGTGTACATCTCCACATATCTTTTCACAGGTCTCAAGCTGGGAGCTGTAATAAGACCTGTGGTGATGGCAGTCCCACAGTCCCCCTAGAAAACTAGCTGGAGCTCTGCTCTGAGGCTCAAGGTTGTGGTTGGCATGGCACTGGGGTGGGAGCATGGTCGCTCCTAGTTAATATCAGACACTTCCATCAATAAGTGATCCCAAGCTTCTCTGATGAGGAGCATTTCTTTGCCCCTACTGTGAATACAAAAGCAAATTAACTGATGAAGACATCTGTTCTTTCCTTACCATGTATGTCCAATTAATTACTATCTATTCCCCCCTTTTCTGGCTACACCTAGCATGAGGTCAGTCATAAGTGTCTTGATCATCCACACCATTTCACTCTGTCTGGTTCAGTTCACTCCAGTCAGCTCTTCCTGAGCCAGTGCCTCAGCACTGTCCTGGGGATAACTCATTTAGAGGAGAACTCCTCCAAAGTATGGAAAAAACAACAGGTATGGCTGCCTCTGCCCCATGCAGCTTTATAAAATCCAACTAGATTTTGTATGCTCAATTTCACAGAATCACAGAATGTTAGGGGTTGGAAGGGACCTTGAAAGATCACCTAGTCCAACCCCCCCCCCCAAATGGGTCTTACAACCTCATGCCATGCCCCAGGTTATGTAACATGCATCTTCAGCTTGATGAAATAAAACCGCTTCTCCAACAGATGATGAAAAACTCTGAATAGAAAAGAAAAACATTAAAAAACCCCAATGACACCTCAGGGCTACTGAAGCGCCATATGGTGCCCAGAGGAGATTCATGGTTAAGCACTATGTGGGGTGGGATGCACCAAGTCTGCTCTGGACAGAGCTCACTATAAGCAACACAGGTGCAAACGAATCCATGGCACTTGGCCTCAGGACAAAGGATTACTCCTTGGCTTTCTTTTAGGTCAGTCTGGTGGGTCCAGGAGATAAAAGACTCCTTCATTTAGTCTGCCAATAAGACAGACATTTAGTATTTCAAAGTACATTGTCTAGCTAGTAAATCCTAGAATCCTTTTTGATATTTCCTGGTAAGCATTGTTCCTTGCTGCTTAACAGGAGTCCCGAAACAACTCCTGACTGAATCGTCTTTCTTATGTGACCTCTTCTAGTACTCCTTTGTCACTAACACCGAACTTTCAAGAATATCGACTCCTACAAAGCAACTGTAAAATCCTTTTCTCCATGGAGGATGCCTTAGGATAGCACAGCAGGCCAACTTTCACGTTTTGCAAAAGCCTGTCTGTGCCTCAGTTCCCTAGGTGTGAAAATAAAAAAAACAAAACAACTATTCTGTTAATAATACTTCCTTACTTGCAAAGATTCTGAGGATGAAAACATCTGTATCTCCTCCATTTTTATACATTGCAATGAGAACCTATTTGGCACTCATATCAAAATACGACACAACTTTGTGAGCCTGACTTCACACACTCCTAGAGCTGTCACTATGTAATCCAACGTCAACGCACCTCTACTCTTCAGTCCTTCCAACTGTAAAGTGCATAATCCTACATCCGCAACTGTGAGGGAAGAATTAAGGCTGGTAAAATAGCTCAGTAGCCCTGAATAAGAATGAGAAGTTTGTGCCAGAATGGTGAGGAATCATTAATAACTGCAGCTATAATATTTTCTCGAATGATGTCTCCACTAGACTCTGCAGAATTTTTCTTCAAATTACATAAGAAAAGAGTTCTGCATTATTTCTACAGAAAATAAACCTCCTTCCATTTTTTTAGCAGTTATTTTTTCAATCAGTACCAGAATAATTAAAAACCTTCTATGTGCAGGATTTGTCTGAGTTTTTTTGTTCTCACATAAGCTTTTCTTATCTGTAACATGACTTTGTCATCTATTTTCTCAAACTGCAAGAGATCTACAATAGCTGGGAATTACAGCAAGGTTGGGTGGTTCTTAATTTCTTTGTATCAACTTCTGGTGTCTTTTCTAGAATCTTTAAATCCTTGTCCTTCAGTAGATAGCAAATTATCGACTGTTATGTTTATTATTCTTTTTCCTGTTTTATTTGTCTCACATATCCTGGTTTTTTTCATTCCTTTTATAAAAATCTACAAAAGGACACAACATGTGGAGGAGAGATAACTACGTAATGCATTCCAGAGAAGATTTATCTATAATTTAGTTAAGTTCATTTCAAAAATCTTAGCATTTGAGTCAGTTTTGTTTCCATCTTGTTTAGCAGTCACCATCAAAATATTCCTTCCTTCTTGCAAGGGAAAGCTGTTACCATGGTATTCCCATTATTCCTAACACAGAGACCGAGGGAAAAATTGTTAAGCTCCCTAGAAAATTCCCTTGCTTCCAACACAAAGTTCTTCAGGGGTAGTTGCAACAGGACTTGTACCTGCTTTGCAGTTGAGGGCAAAGGGAGACCGGTCAGTGGTTGGCAGCAGTTCCTCCAGCTGGAGAGACTCCTGCACTCGATACAGTTCCCATCTGTTTCCTTGAATTACGATCGTGTTTGGGCAAATGCCACAAAAATTTCACTGTGGTGTGGCATGAGAAAAGCTTGCCCATATCATGTCTGCTCGCATCTGAATTTTAAATGCTTCATTTAAAATGATCAGCAGTCCCTATTACTCCAAAATGGAAATTTTCAAGTGAGAAAAACTACATTTTCCAACTCTGCTGTGCTGTGGCCTGGCTGAAACCCACTATGGAAAAGCATGGAGAAGCATCTGCAGAAAGAATGACACTAGTGAAAGATGATGGACTTCTAAAAGTGTGGTTAATGGACCACATCCAGATCCTGCTCCCCAGGAAAGGCAGGAGTGCCCAGGGACAGGACCTGGGTGGCTGACAGCTGACAGGGCTGGTTTGTTTCTCACTTTGAATGCTACAGCAGAGCAGGGCTATGATACCATATAAGAAAAAAAAAAGAAATGCAAAAGACTGGATGACATTGTCATATATAGCTCTCAGCTGCCAAACCTGGCTCTAGGCAGATGAAGGCAATTCTAAGTCAGGGTATCTCCTGAGGGCCCCTTTCATGGTGGAACCTCCTCAAACCATCTCTTCTTGAGCACCTGAGTCACATCCCTACTTACAGAGGTCTGTTCTGGTTTTCTGGGCACTTTCAACACTTACATTTCTGGGAGAAATTGGAAGCTCCCTTTGCTTAAATGTGCTAGCTGAAAACACGGACTTTGGTCCATCCAGTGGTTTAGGTTTTCTTTGATACTTCCCTAGGGCCCACAAGTGACACCTGCCCCACATGTCCACCCTAATAAGGAGCAGTTGTTGCAACAGCAGCACCACCTCACCAGGGATGTGTTTCCATCAGACATCCCACAGTGACACTAAGCACAGTGAAGAGCCACATGCCCTTGAGGAGGGTAACCCAACTAGAGACCAAGGACAAGTGTCTTCCAGTTAAAATAATTTATTTGGAGGCTTGGTGAAAAGCTTTGCTTCAGTTTAAAACATTTTCTGCTGCTTCCCATATTGAATCAAGTGGAAGTCTAGAATGACATTTTAAAAATAAGAAGTTAACTTGGCTTTGTTTTGAAAATTCCAAAAGGGAATGTTTCAAACAATGCAAAATTATTACTTTTGTTTTATATTTAGCCAACATGATTCAGCAAGCAGATTCAGATGCTCTAAAACTGTATTTCTGGAGAATAACAAGCCAGTAGGACAGTAAATTTTTGCACAGCTCTGGTCTGGATTTGTTTTCGTGCAGCTCTGTCTTTGCTGCAGACTTAACTTGAATTATCTGCACTCCCCTCTCAAACTCAGCTGCCACACTGTGAAATGGCAGTGTGCAAGCATCAGGATTAGTGAATGGGATGATTTTGTTAGCAGAGCAAACAGACTACAGTGCTAACAATATGGTCAAGTGAAGTTTCTGGATGAAATGTTTATTTGTCAAATATGTAATTTCAGAATCATTAGAAGGATTCACAACTTACATTTGAATTTAGAAAATAATCTGGTAAATATTTGATAGGTGTTACGTTGCAAAATATTTCAGAGAACTCTAAGTGCTCAGTTTCACCATTTTTTTTTAAACAAAAAGTTTCTTATCTTTCATTTTGATGCACTCTTCAGGAATGGCTCTTAACTCTCATAGAATCATTGAATGGTTTGGGTCGGAAGGGACCTCCAAAGGTCATCTAGTCCAACCCCCAACTCTTGCCAAATGTCTCTAAAGATCATTTTGCATCAACATTGATAGCATCGCCAACTGTTTCTCGTTCCATGTGTGACCTGAACAAGTCTCATAGCCAGAGACTGCTATCTGGGTTTGGCTGTGGGATACAAGCATGACCTCCTGCCTGATGGGTGGCATCCCTGGTGCTGCAGCCTTCCCTGTGGTAACAAGGGACTGGTGGCTGTTGCCTTGAAGCTAATTTTTCCCTTCCTTCTCCATGAGTGTAGCTGAGCAGACCCAGCACCTCTAGGGGCAGAAAAAAAGAGATGCATCTGGCAGAGCTCCGCCATGAGCCACTCCTTCACTAGCTAGTGAGGCAGATGACAAATACTCTCATTTTCTGGCTCCCCAGGCTAACCCACCTCTGAAACCCGTAGCAGCAGCTGCTGCAAATGCTCCTTCCTCCTTCCCCCTCCACCCGTCACCTCATCTGCCAAGAAACCAAACATGTTTCTAGAGCACGGTCAAGAAAGGAGACAAGCGTGCTATGGTAAACTGTTATGGTCATTTTGAAGCAAAGTCTGGAAATATTTCTGTGACAGGGAGAACTGACTGAGCTGCTGACCTCTGGGGAGTGAGCAAGGAGAGGGAAGGAAACACCAAGGGATGGCTGATCTGCTGCTGCTGATCCCAGACAGCCTCCCTGGGCTGCCACAGGCTGCAGTACCCACCACCATAAAGCTGTGGACAACGAGCTGTAAATTCCTCTGCATTGTCTATTGTAAGTCATACTTCAGTGAATCACCACTGCAATCCTCTTCTGTATTACATATTCAACATGTAATCCAAAATAATGTTAAAAATAGCTGATTCACTTCCAGCAAGCAGATGGCTACTAAATCCTTCTCCATTTTTCTGTATCCCATAAAATTTAGGCTTATATCTTAGATATAGATACTCCGTGATATTAAGATATTAGAAGTATTGAAAATACAGCACTTAGAAAGCTGATGCAATTAAATATGCCCTCTGAAGAAAAGCTCAAAGTTGCCACTGAAACTATGCCAGTGCTGTTACTCGGACATCAATGGCCCAGTATTGCCCAGAAATTAAACAAACAAGTAAAACTAAAACTTCTTTGGGTCTCTTTCTACATGATAAGTAGTCAGATGAATAAACCTTTGGGAGACGCAGCTGCCTGGATGCTGCATCCCATCCTCCCAAATCCAAGTTCTGCATAGGAGGCTCCAAAATCGCTGTAATATCTATTTTCCCTCACTATATCTACCAGGAAAAACAGTGAGGTTCATCCTGGAGCCAGGCACAGGGCAGGCTTGGGAAGCCACAGGGAGATGATGGTGATGGCAGAGCACAGGCAAGAGGGAGACAGACCCAGGTAGCAACCTCAGGGGCTGACTGTCCTCAAGCCATGCTTATCTTTTTTCTCAAAGGGAGCCAGTTGGGTGACTCAAAAAGGCAGTTTGGAAGGACAAAAGTCACTATCTATATGGGGACAGGACCCAGGAGCAAATTAGGGAGATAAGCTATGAAACAGCTCAGATTCACCCATTTGCTCTATGGAGTTAATAAACTGTTTTCTTTTTCTTGTGAAAAAAACCCAACAAACCCAAACAGTTTATTTATACGTGACCCTGTGTGTACAAAAGCGCTTTTCAACCATCTTCAGGCATTCACCAGTATTGTGAAATCCCTGAGAACAACCTAACTTGAACAGACTGGGCTGGATAATTGTTTTCTGAGTTTCTAAACACTCGCTAGGGAAAACATCAGGTAAATTACCAGTCTTCATCAGGATCCTGAATTAATGGCTGGCAGCCCATTGCCTGGCTGGACAGGACACCAGACTGCTGCTTGCCCAAACAGCCCTATGCCCAGGCTCTCTCACAGGACTTTCACCATCAGGATAGAATCATAAAAGTCCTTGAAATCAATGCAAAACTCTGCTTATAAAGTTGATGACATGATACTGCCCTCCATCTTTGCTTCAGCATCAAGGACATCTAGGCCTTTAAGCCACGTACAAGGCAAGCACGCCTTCTCTGAGCCCCTTGCAGGCTGAGAAACTAATGGGGAGCTCAGATATATCATCCTAAGTGACAATTAATTGACCTCAAAGTTGCAGCAACTCCAGAGGCATCATTGCTGGCTCTATTGTTTTTTAATGTGTCATTCAGAGAAGGTCAGTAGGCTCCTATAAGAGACATAGGAAGGACTTGCTGAAGCAGATTGCCAGCTTGAAAGACGATTAAATTATGATTCCTCAGACTCTAGTTTTATCTTATGGTGGGTGATTTGTGTGCGAGGCACAAGAGAAAGGAACAGACATCTCAACATTTCTCAAAAGCTTTTTGTTTTCAAGGGACCTACAACACACATCATAAACTGTAATGTGAGAACAGCAGGTACAAAGATAATGTCTCGCCCTTGCCAGATAGCTTTTCTAGGCCCTATTGATGTATTAATGTCACTGAAAAAACATCTGTAAATCAGAAATGTAGGTCTCGTAGGGTAACCAAACACTGTTAAAGAGCTGCTGAGTTTGGAAGTGAGAAGTCCTACAGCAATAAAAAATTAAAGAACTTCACTCCGAAAATGGAGGTAGATAAGCAAGGAGATGCTCTTCCCCAGTATCCTAATCTTCAAACTCACTTCCAGAGTGCCAGAAGAAAACAAACCATTTGTTTTGCCTCACAGCACTAAAACCGCAACCACCCAAATATCAAAGGCCCAGATTTCCTCTCCCTGTCAGCAACTATTACAATTAAATTACATTGTTTAAAAACAGCAGCAAAAATGTCTGCAGTGCAGTGAAACTTGAAAACAAGTCTGTGTACAACACGTAAAAAACAAAGCATGCCACAGTGAGGCTCTTTCAACAACTTATATTGCACAACTTTAAGCAGGCTGTGAAGAACGACAGGAGCTCACCTATGGTGCTAACCTTATGCATTAATGTGGTTTGTTTGTGTCGACAGTGACAACATCCTCAGAAAAGCACAGCTTCAAACAAAAAGCAGCAATAATCACTGATGGCTCTCCAGCATCCTGAGATACTAAACAAAAGAGCATGAGTAGTAACGTAGGCAGCACTCAAGGTGGAAATCTTGAGGATGCAAGAGGTAGGGTAAATTTGCGCTTCAAGAGCAATGAAACAGCACCCTAACAAAGGAAAAAGTACTTCTCGCTTTAGGTAACTCTCTATTCATCTAAAATCAGGAGCAACAAACCTGAAATGGTCTTTTAAACTATCAGAGCATACAGCTAGGCTAAATTTTCAGGAAGAAGAGTTTATATCAAATTTCGCAAATAGTTTTGGCTGGTTTGGGTTTTTTTAGTCAAAACTAAACTTTTTAACAAAAATAATAAGTTTTGTTGTCCTGACCCTACATTTAGTTTTCGGAGGTTTTACACTCTCAAAAAAAAGAAGCTCTGAATAGCTGGTAAATATTACTAAGGACCTTCCTTCTGCAGTGATCTGAAAAAAGTAAAATCTTCCATAACTGATTTATACAAACTATTTGTAAGGATTTTACAATGACAGAAATGTATTTACTCTCTTGATAAATGTGTGTATCTATTGGATCCCTGTCTATGCTTTTTTTTTTGTTTCTCCTAGGCATTTTAGCAGCCTAGAGACCTAAACCTGCAAACCCCTCATCTAACTGAGATGAGAGTGTGCTGGAGAGGATCTGGGGTACAGGGTTATATCAGTGTGCAGTATCGGTCACCCCTCCTTCACTCTGACTGCAGTGTCTCTGACAGCACCACCACCCATTTGAGACAGTTGCTGGTGGGAAACGGAAGGGCCATCAGCTCCAGATACCATTGATTGCTCTGATTACTTTCTTTGGTCATTTTCTCATCTGCTTTCACATTTAAGCACTACCTTCTTAATTCATTTATGACAGTGGTGGTAACTTTAGGATTCCATTCCACAGTCTTCCCTGAGATCTCTTCTTTCAGGCTTTAACATCTTCTTTTGGGTTTAACAGTATAAGTACATGTCTCCTTTCCACCACATCTGTACAAGCTCAAAGGTGTTCCAAGAAACGCAATGTCAGAAGAAGAAAACAGCAATTTCAGTTAATGGAGGATGCTGTGTAGTTTGATGCAGAATAAACAAGACCTGAAATTTTAGTGTTTGATTTCTGTGCTTGTTTGTGTGTAGCTGTGGGCGTAACCCCATTTTTCATCATTCGCATACTTCGCAACACACCAGTCTAGGCTGGTGGAAATGCAACATTGGTGACTACACAAACAAGAAAAATAGGATTTCTGAATCACACTTAACAAAATATAAATTTTGAGTAACTTCCATAAATGTTGAAAATAGCCTTATTCAACTGCTATTGTGTTAGGTGGACATTATTAAACATTTTTTTCCTTTGGTTATGCAGGCTTCCTCAGAAAACTATTTTCAGCTTTTTTAACAGGAACAGTTTCAGGAAACAGCTGCTTAAAATTATCATAAAGTGCTCAAACATAGGTAGGTGGATGGAATTTTTGCACTTGTGCCTGTTTCTGAGAGAGGACAGGCCTTTTTAGGACACTTTGAGTAACGTGAAAAATCAGGAGAAAATTCCTGACGCTTCCAGAGAACAAGGTGGTAACGACAGAGCATTTGTAGAACTGAATATTGGAGCTGGAAACTGAAGAAAAAGCTTTGCCATGACAGAAATAAAACCCACTGACTGAATGTGATCCTTTATTAGGGCTTGGCTATTAAGCACATTATGTATGTGAGGTTCACATGTGCATAAGAAATGTGGCTAAACATGGTGACACTGAAACCCTCCAGGTCAGGAAGAGAAATGGGATCTTACAGGGTTTCTATCACTCCTTTTACACAATTCTGCTCCTTTATATCTCCCTGGGCTTGCTCTGGTTGGGGAGTAATCCTTACCTCCAAGGCAGCACTGAGGGGGGATCTACTGAGCTGATGGGCAGGGGGGTTCCTCACTCGCCCAGCACAGTCTGCTCCAAGCCAGCCATCTTTCTACTTCTCACACAAATATATTTTAGGAAAGTGCTGTAATTTTGTATACTTGATCATGAAAAGCAAAATAAAACATGTGGCATAAGAGCTGGTCGTTGAATTAGCTAGTTTGATTAATATATCAAAGGGGAAAGCTATTTCAGAAATACAAAACCTTATTATAAAACAATGATGAAAACATATTTACTAAATGAAACAAAACAAAAAAGATAGTTTCTTGGACAGTACACAAGATTCTGGTTTATTTTGGTTTATTAATAAATCATAATTGTGTTCCATTGTTTTGCTAGTAAAAAGTTAGCATCAATATTGTATTAGTTTCTATTAAAACTGTGATTTATAGAGTACTCCTTACATTAAAACCATTATGGAAAGATCAATTTATCAGTAAACTTTAACGGACAAATAAACTGGAGACAACATGTTCAGTCCAAATAAGATTTACCCTATTATCGGGTTGCAGACTAAGGACACAGAAAATTGAACCTTTGTATATTAAACGATATTGTAAGCAAATGCAGTTTACTGTTTTGTTTGTTAGCTAGATTTCCATAAGCAACCATAGCCCTTTACATTGTAAACTCTTTATTTTGTGATGAATTTGAAGCAGGAATACAGCAATATGATGTGACAGGGCTATTTTTATATCATTTCCGTGTCACCTGCAGAAAAAGGAATGCAGCAGCAACCTGCAATGAGTTAACAAAAAAGGTTTCTTGAAATTTGACCACACCAGGAGGGCTGCCCAGTTGTTACCAAGGCTGCAGGCAGGACAGTAGGCAGACAAGACAGGACAGCAAGCAGAGCAGCCCATGCCCAGCAGCCAGCTTCAGGGTGGGTATTACCATTTCGTGGATGTAGGTTGGAGCAAGTGCTGGCCTTCCTGGGATGGAGTCTTTGTGGAAATGCTGGGAAGAACACAGGGACAACAGGAGGTCCAGCCCCAGGTGAAGAATCATCCGCAAATCTGGTCTGCAGCAAGAGGGCAATCAAGCTGGTGAAGGATCTAGAGCACAAGTCCTAGGAGGAACAGCTGAGGAAACTGGGGTTGCTCAGGCTTGAAAAAAGGAGGCTCAGGGGAGACCATGTAACTTTCTACAACTACCTGAAAGGAGGTTGTAGAGAGGTGGGGGTTGGTCTCTTCTCCCAAATAACAAGTAATAAGACAAGAGGAAATGGCCTCAAGTTGCACCAGGGGAGGTTTAGATTGGATATTAGGAAAAATTCCTGGTTGTAAAGCCCTGGAACAAGCTGCCCACAATGAAAGACGTGTAGATGTAGCGCTTAGGGACATGGTTTAGTGGTGAATTTAGTAGTGTTAGGCTAATGGTTGGACTCAGTGATCTTAAAGGTCTTTTCCAACCTAAACGATTCTATGATTTATTCTCCTTTTTTTGTACATGGGTTTAAGAGCAAAGAGCAGTTCTTGTCAACTTCTTGGCTTGTCTTTGTATTATTTTTGAAGACACCACAGATGTATTTGCAGCAAATTAATTTACTAATTTAGTCTGAGAGCATTTTACACGCCTGTTGTAGAATAACTCCTGAAAAACTGCATCATAAATACACAGATGCAATATATGGTTAGACAGAAAGCTTTGTTTCTCACTGAAAATACTCTGTATTTTCCCATATGCTAATGTATGATCAGCATGCTAATAACAACAGCACATCACTGGGATAACTCACAAAGTGTTTTCTCACATGCATCTTATTATTTAATAAAGCCATGTTTGCAAATTGCAATTAAGTCAAGGCCTTTGCCATTCAGTAGTTCTTAGCAAACTTAAAATAGGTGAGGCAGTCCTAAACCAGAGCAGCTAACAAGCCAAGGTGACTTGGCCACCTCACCTGAAAAGTATTTAATCAGTTATAGCCACACAATGTCTATTTCTGCATCAAAATTATTAATTATTAAACAACACATTACTAACACCAATGTCTGAAAAAATTCACTTACCCTCATTGCAATGGAGTTTCAAGCAATTTACTCTTTTACTGCTCTTTTCTAAACAGTCTAAATAGGACACTGGCAATAATGAACCAATTTCAGTCTAAGAGTTTGAAAAGCAATTGAGACATCTGCCATGGCCCTGGGGCTAGGCACTTGCACCCTACCCAGGATGTGCTCCACTACTGACAATGTTCCATGTCCAAATGAATGATCCCTCAAGCCAGGCACAACACTGATCACCACAGCAGACTACTGGAGACATGATGGCCAAGCAAAATCTGGACAACTATAGAAATTGTTTAAACTAAAATAGCCCTCAAAAAAGAAAACCATAGTGAGTAACTTGGTAGCTCTGCAAGTAAGCATGCTTTAAGGAAAAGGATGGTTAAGAAACATTTAAGTGTAGCCTAGGCTTTTATGACTATTTTAGATATGAATCCTCACAGGTGTGCAAGAAAAATCTATCCTAGAGATAGAAGATTTAGGTGATAGCTGATCTGTGTCCTTTAATAAATTCAAAACCATAGCCACGTATTTGGGATTCTGTGTACCTGATCCACACGTGTGCAGCAGTTCTGCCATGCACTGTGCATGGCAGATTTACCATGCAAGTCAGGAGCAATTCACCCTGCAGATGGAGTGAATATGATGTGACCAGAGCCCATCAGACCAGCAGCCAGTGCCCAATAGCTGTTTGCTCCAGGCTGTTGGATTTCCAGCCGTCCAGTCCGAGCTACTGCTCACCCTAATTGCTGGGCAAGATGTGGCAGATAAAAAAAAGGCGAAACAGTAATCAGTGGGTAAAGCAATAGTCTACCAAGACTACAAGAAGCAGTAGAGTTGGCAGATGTGCCCATTTTGCCTGCATCTTTTTACTAGGCTGTTGCAACTGAAACAAAAGCTGTGCAATGAAAGATGTCAAAAAGCAAGAAGGAAGGAACTGGTCAAATTCTATTAACGTGAGTGAAAATTAAATGCCTAGCTGCTGTATGTGCCTTTGAAGATCTCTGACCTAAATTGAGAGAGAAATGTCCTTTGCAGAACACACAGAATGCCAAATACAGATTTTGGATTCATCTACGAAAATAAAACAAATTATGTTACTATCAGAGAGAGCATGGTGAAGCATCAACCCTCCTATAAACCCAGTTACATAGAGACATACATAAATAAATCCCCCTCCTGCCAAATTTCCTTAGCTGATGCAAACTGTTTTTTAAGATATTTCTATTACATGAGTAAACACCACTTCCTATATTTTTTGTCAACTGAGTGCAAGGATTTAAAGAAGACAAATCAAGTTTATTTTAGATTCCCTGAGGAAAAACAAACCCATCTGTCCTCACTCCTTCCCCGCTGTTTTACAGTGTTCA
The DNA here is from genome assembly GCA_013401335.1 of Brachypteracias leptosomus. Lineage (NCBI taxonomy): Eukaryota > Metazoa > Chordata > Aves > Coraciiformes > Brachypteraciidae > Brachypteracias > Brachypteracias leptosomus. The sequence continues at coordinate 151,582 of VYZX01004426.1, read as the reverse complement.
CTATTAGTTATTTCCATAACACACCTACATTTATCCTTATCTTCAGGAGGAACATTTATCTCACAAATACTCCTGTCAAATGGCACTAAAATGCCAGCAGATAAACAAAAAAAAGTCGATCCCCATAGAAATGAAATGCATAACATAGCAAAGGAATCAAGATGAGCTCTAATCTGGAGCCTAAAGCTGATTCCTTGACACCTCTCATGCAGTGTGACACAGCCTACATGGGAACGGACAGAAGAAGTTGAGAAACAAGTATGATGGACAAAAGAGAAGTGTGATGCCTGTTTTACTACTTAATGTTGGGCTTGTTATCATAACAGTGCTTCTTTAATAGTTCTCTGGTTGAAGACATCGCAGCTGCCTGCTCTTTCCTCTTCCCCCTCATGGGTGACATATATAAAAGCTGAAGACCAGTACCACCTCTAACAGAGATGCAGTCCCAGCACGGAGAGTCCTCAGCACTGAAAGGTTTCTCTTTATTGTCACTGTCACGGTGACGGCTCTCACAGGCTGATGCTTACAGTCCCACAGCCCAGAGGAAAGCCTCAACCAAACTCCTTTAAAAGTTGTTTTTACAGGAACACTCTCCCAGCATCTTTGTAAATCACAACAAAGTAAATGCCCCAAGAGATCAGCAGCACTGAAGCTGCAGAATCTCAATGTGGACAGTAGCTTAAAGGGCCACCACAGGACCACAGCCTGTGTTCCTTTTTGCAAGAAAAAGCTCCACTAGATCTGAAGAAATCTTACAAAAAGTGTATCATCAAATCCCAGTGGTTGAAGCCAGCAGAGCTGATGGAAAGCCAAGTTTACTGAGCCTCAAAATACACCTGTAGAAGATGCTTCTCTGGAGAGTTTCATAGCAGTGTGATTTTAGCTCTCTACAACTGTCATACAGGGCAGCACGAGTAGAATACGAGTACATACAGGAAGTGTTTCCAAGCCCCTTGCTATGTAAGCAGGGACTCAACCCAACCTTTACAAATGATCCTGTATCGTGAACTTCCACTGACAGCATAATATAATGCACTGTCATAACAATGGCTTTACATAGTAATTTCCAGGACAGCAGTAGTTTACAACACGATTTCTGTTGTGCTTTTGCTTTACATCGTGGGGCTTCATTTCTACTCCCCCTCACTTCCACTGACAGTGCTGCTGTTCACACCACATGCTGAGGTGTGAGCACAGCGTATCACCACCCCAATAAGAAAGTTAGGACAGCAGCAATAGAGTTGGCAATTTCATTTCTCAAAAGCTGCTTACTGCGTGCCTCACCTCTGCGGCATGCAAGCCTCTGAGGCATGTCTCTCTTAACATGTGTTTCCACATCAGGGGATTTGGTGAATATCTCAAGACAGTTTTGTTTAATATAGCACTGAACTGTGCTGTTTCATTAGTCCCAGTGACAACATCTCAACTTACCTGAGCTGCAGGTTTACATTTCTCTGCACTGACAGTCTGAACACAATTTAGCTTGTGCTCAGGATAATCACAAATCCCATCTGTCTTTGCCTCAAGAAAGACAAGGGCCATTACGGGGAGGTTCCTGTGCTGTTTTATCTGCTAAAATCCAGTCTTGTGGTACCAATTCAAGGTAGATAAGACATGAGGAGGCAGCTGAGCCAGGAAAGGAGCCTCACGCTAAAACCATACCACCCGCCATGTTCCCACCAGTGCCCTCCCCCGGAGCAGTGACATGGATGAAAGACAAGGTTGGCATCGGGCCCCTTCCACAGCTGTTCATGCCCAGTGGTGTAGACAAAACTGTGGACCTCAAGCTGTTCCCCATGTCTTTCCAGTAAATAAACTGTCTGGTTGAGGCAGCTTTGGTATGACATAGCTGGGAGGTTGTCAGTGGAAACCTCTACAAGAACAGCATGAATGTGCCAGCACGGCGTGTGCTGGGGAGACAAACCCCGGGCACAGAAGTCAAGGGCAACAAAGAGAAGAAATGCATCCTATCGTAACGGATATCAAGAAATAAAGACTATGTATGAAAAGACTTTTTCAATAGTCTGAAGAAGAACAAGCCGTAAGAACTATTCTCATTACTTCTAACAGTCCGCCTACAGGAGTTGTTGGACAGATGAGTTGCGTTTAGACTCTGCTCCTGTAATTCAATTTTTTTAATTCTGAAGAAAAAGTGTTTCAATTGAGCCTTAAACGTATCATAAATTTCACGTGAGTACTCCTTCTGTTATAATGCCTACTCTAGTTGGAAGATACAAATAAGTTTAACTAAAGCTGAATGTGAATTTGCTTTATCCTAAGATCACAGTAGTCTTTGTAATACCAATTCTGAACACAAAGATATATAAATTGTTTATTTAATTTTTTCTTTTATTTGCTTTTATTTATTTAAAAACAAAAACCTGCAACATCTTTAACATTCTCACTATAAGCAAACACAGACAAACAGCTTGCCTCAAACTTGAATTAAGTCCTATTTAAAACACACCACAAGGCTAATTTCTAGTACTGGCAGCACAGTGATACTGATAACCACATTATGCTACTAAGCCCAACTGTGTCTTCCAGAGAAAACAAAACAGATGAGGAAAAATGCATCTACTTCTGAATAGAAGTATTCACTCTTTTCCTCAGGTTTATTTAATGTGCATCACAGTACATATGTTTGCAGATGTACATGTTGTTGCCATTAACATTATCCTAAGAATGCCCCACCAAAATCTTTACCTTTGAAAAGACGAATGCTACAATATTTCACCTTGCACTAATAATACCTTCTCCACTAAACACACAAAAATTCTATCAAATTTCATTTGCTTTACTTCATTCCTCCATACTTCTCACAGCCTGCAAGACCACAAGACAATTCCATCTAACCCTCAAAGCATTTTCCACCATCATGTAACATTACAAGGTAATGAGTAATCTTTAAGTAAACTTCTACAATTTAACCCAGTCTGCAGTGCACAAAAGCCTGGCCAGTCTGCTCTGGAAGTCAGCAATGCAAGTTTCCAGGACCAAGATTACACCTTGTCCATGTTTGCTCCTGCTAACATGGCCTTCTCTCAGCCACTCCATTCACAGTCTGTAATTGCTGAAGTGGTTGGAACATATATTACATTAAGAATCAAATACGTTATTCCTTCAACTTTCAAAAATACAGCTTGAAATGGAGGGTACATCAACATACACTAAATTAAACCTTCACAAAGCTCAAGGTCCACAGCAGTAGTAGACCAGATGGTCAACAAAATAAAATACAACCTGCCAACAGCAGAGAGTTACTTTCACATATGGTAGCACAGTGGCTACAAATCTCCATTGACAACATGAAAAAATCCTCCTGCACCTTTGACCTGGAATTAAAAGCATGGCTTCATTAACCTTGATCAGTAAAAAGAGTGGTCACACACAGCTTGCTGATACACCTCCTCTGTGTTTAAAATGTCTGTTGAAACTAATGACGTCTTATATATACTTTTAGTTGAACCTGCACCTCAGGATTAACTATGGTCATGACACAGGATAAAACCCTGCTGCCGTCCTTCCAGATCTGGCAGGACAGCAGACAGAAACCAAGCTTTTTAACATTGCAAAGTAATCAAAAGTAGTCATTTCTAGTACATGGCTCAAGTGCTGTCACTGCCCAGGCAGGAGAGGACAGACGACGACATCAAGAAACCAGAAGCCAGGTCCCAGGGATCCGAAGCCCCTTTTTCCTGAGTGTCTCTCATGGCATACCCACTCCCACTGTGGGACATCGTGGGAATGATGGAGCAGAGCAGAGGTGTGCTGCAGTCAGATCACACCCCCAAACACTGCTTCACTGCAGCACCCAACGGCACACCTCTTTGTGGTGACACACATAGAAATCTGGTGCTTCTGACCACAGCCTGGCAACATGCTGAGCTCTGAGCTCCCCTGTACAGCTAATTTAAGCACACCAGGCTCCTTGAGTGTTAGCAACTTTATGTGCTTTCCTTAGGCGACAAGAGGGTTTAGCTCCAGTAAGAGAACTACAGCATACCCACAAGTCCCTGAAGAGCACTGTTCCCATCACTAAATTGGGAAAACCAAGTACTAAGACTCACAAACAGGGTGAATGAGTTTGTGTAACTCATGCTGAAGGTAATGCCCCAACAGTCACCTGTCACAGTGCCAATTATTTCAGTAAATTTAAATACTAGAAAACTGGTCTGACTTTTGATTTTCAGTAGAAATAAATACCAGTATGTGCTAATAGTTTCATCATTTCTCATCTCCATCTCTGTCATTTACAAATCACAGTGAACTTGTAACTAACTGTAGTGGTGACAGTTTACAGTAGACAGTAAAAAAACATTATTCACCTTAAAAGCTCCACCATTTCCCAGATCCAAAGGTATCAGCAAGGAAGGCCTGTGTCAACATATCAGAGAAACTGAAGAGTGCTAAAGAACAAGCTGTAAAACCAAGCATAGGATTTGGTAGTATTCACTACAGATGCACTTCTTGCATCCTTTTTAAGACTGTAGGAACTCAACAACATGTCATAGCTGGAAGAATAAAATCTCACCTTACAAACCTCAGAATTAGCATTTGAAAAACCCTGTTTTCTACCTACCGATGTAATCCTGTTGATGCACCCTTGTAAAGCACCTTATTCCATAACCCCAGGAACACCTGCAGCATGTACTGCATTCGTACAACGGCAATTCCATTAGCCTTACCCAAAGTGTCATCAATTCACTGCAAAACTTTGGCTGCTGAAGTGTACTGTGCACTGCAAACAGAGCAGGCAGGGACTTCTCCCTCGAGACTGTATGTATGCCTGTCTGCATATTTTCAGCAATCTATCTGACTTCACACCTGAATTTGTATCTATTTCCAGGGAATCCAGCGCAGCAGAAGACAGTACACACAGCACAGAGGTAGAGATCTGAAGTCACTCAATGCTTCCTAAAAACCATGCTATATCACATTTCTGGAAAGCAGTGGTTGCATAAATAAAGGAAAAACCATCCTCCTCATGTCTGCTGTTTACCTGCCTATTTATGAAAGTCAAATTTATCCAGAGGAAAAAAAAAAAAAAGACTTTCAGAGAACACTCATTTTGAACTGTATGCCCACTTTTTTTTACAGTTTTCCCTGTATTTCAGTTCTGAATAGACCAATCCACAAGTAACAAGACTATAGCGTTATGCTACAAGCTGCAAACATGAAGGAATCTTCAGAGAATCTCCTCTTGAGAAGAAAGTAAAGTAACATTAACTTCACAGCCAGAGAAACTGAGATAAGGAGAAGTCAAGTGAGTGACCTGGCACAGCTGGAAAACGGTTCAGCTTCAGTACTGCACTACAGCCAGCCATTGTTACTAGTCAGGCTTTTTTACAGAATAGCCTACTAACAATGGACTTCACAGGTAAAATCAGGATCATGACTTTTAGGAGTTTATGGTCTAAGTTGCATGACAAAAATGGCAATGATAATGTACATATATATGTTGTAAACACTGGAAAGCAGGTAAGCAAAGTCAGCAGTACAGCCAGCAGAAGACACACTGTCTTACAGCTCTGGAGAATCATCATTAGGCGCACTTCTTAATCATTCAAATGGTCCAGTTTAACCTTTTCTCAGAAATATACTGCACATAATTGAAATGCTCCTTGTTTTGTTCTTTAGAGAGCCCAAATGAGGCAGCTAAAGCCAACTTTTAGAAATAGCACAGAATACAACACAATTTTGAGTGAGGATGCATCTCCCTTACTACTGTCCAAAGATCTTCCAGAGAAACCAGAAGGTATTGTAATAATATTGTAATAACAGTAATAATCATTCAGGTAGGGTTCTCAAAGCTCAAGTAAGGCTATTGATCTTCTCTTTTTCCCAGTCTAAGCAGAAGTCAGAGAAAGGAAACAGCAGGAGGCAGCTGCACCAGGCAGCTTTAGGGTCCCTGCTCCTCCAGGTATCTTCTCACTCCTCCCTTCAACTTGGACAACCTGCTCCCTTCCCATGTTAACTTCTGTCTCCATTTGAAGCTGAAGGCCTCCACTTTCAATTCACATCCTAAGGTGCGGAGAAGCAAACAGAGTTGGCTGGAGTCCCAGAACACGTATGCCAGCAGCCCAATGTGATGGATGGCACAATCCCACCTCACATCCTACCTGCCCACTGAGATCACTCACCCTGAAGTAATGATGAGAGACAGCCATTTGCCACACAACTGCCCACACAACTTTCTTTTGCCTGTTGGGCACATATAGAACCTATGTACACGTGTGGAAGTAATCGTTCATAATCTTATAAACAAGCACTCATTAAAACATCAATATATATTCAAGTTCAATGGCTTTATAAGGTGAAATTTGGTACAGAAGCTAACCGAATGTGCTGCGTAAACACCACAGACAGACTAGTGCTGGCAAATTTTGTTTAACTTTTGCTAAACCTCTTTTTGCTAAACCTCAACCTCTCTTACCTTATACCTACATACATGAAGAATGAAGCTCTCTTTTTAAAAACTGCTGTTGTCAAGGTATGTGTATTTAGAAATAAAATTATTCAGTCAGTGCTCCTTTTGGACCCTCAGGCTAGGGAGATCTTGTAGAGTATTAATTAAACACACATTTAACAAAATCTGTTAAGAGACTTTCACCTCCACTTAATTCTACAGATTCAGGGTCTGTTACGAACCTAATGGAAACTTCCTACCACAAAAATACTGGGGTTTCTTATGTAACATTTTGAAAATGCTTCTCAAGTGTTGGTTACTGTTTTAACTCAAAGAGAAATGTGTACAGAAATGGTTTGTACAGTATCATTTACAATGGAGTTCCACAGTTTCTAGCTATCTTGTTAATTTGAACAGTATGGCAAATAAGAATGTGTTTCTTTTCTAAAAATTAATATAATGCCCATCAGATTTCCAGTATTCACCATTCTTTCTCTATTACTGAATTAAGAACACATTCTGAACTGAATTAAATCCAGAGCTTTTATACAAATTAATCTGAAACCCAAGAATGGAACTGGCTTTCACCATCCATTAGCATGCTTCTGTTATATGTGAAAAATACTCTCCAAATTTCCATTAAGGAACTTGAGAATTTATCCTCCGTGCAGGGGCTGAAATGTAACACACCTATAACTGTGGACAAGTGGAAGCCCATTAGTGGTTACTTTCATCATCCGTGAGATCAGCTGTGGGGAGATCACAAGAGAGCAGGGCGAAAAGCCACACAAAGGAAAAAAATATAATCGTTTGTAAAATATTCTCTTTTATGTCATACTATGCCCACTAAATAATTAATTACAAATACATCAGCCACTGTTAAAAGAAAAAAAGAACGGAGGCAAAGAAAAAATCAATGAAAAGCTCACAGATGTAGTTAATAAAAAAAGTACAAGAAGGACTGCTGTTCAAAACCACCCAGGTTAAACGCTGAAGAAAGCACTGCCAGTAGCAATCGCCTGCAGGCATCCCGCGCGTGATTAGTGACTTGGTGCCACAGAAACCACTATGTTGAAGAACCCCTCTGACCTGAGGATCTTGACACCAGGAGCTAATTGCAAACTGTGTAATCGCCCGTTCCAGATGGCTCTGCAGTGTAAAGCCACACTGCCTGCACCCAGCTTTCCACAGCAATAGCACCATGCAGCTCAAAAGGATCCTGCATTAATTACTCCCCATTGTCAAGCATCACCTAAAATTCCTAATGGTTTTTGGATTCTATGTCTAAATAAAAATTTCCACTAAAAAGCTTCGGAGGAAACACCTTTCCCCTAGTTAAAGATGTGAATGACAGATAAATATCCTGCCTGTTAATGTCATTGTATGTGAATACAAAATGAGGTTTTCAAAAACTACTGCACATAAAATATGAATGTCTTTATTCTGGGAGAAAAAAAAAACATTGCTGTGAAAGAGTCACTCTACCCTCTCTCCCCAGCCATAGCAGAGACAGGCAACACATGTTTTTGAGATTTCATATTGCCACAGATTGATCCCTTTCACATTATGTGAGAGACAGCTGATAACTTGCTACCTGAAAGGCAACTGTACAGATAGAAAACCACCCGAAAAGGGGAAATGGCTCAGACAAGAGAGTTCACAGTGGTTAACCTCCTGGAACACATTAGCTACACCAACTCCCAGTTGCCCAGACTAAACAACCCTGAAAACCTCTTGATTTTATTCACTAACAGGAAATGATTCAGATACAGTTCTGCAAAGGCAGTCAACAAGAAGAGGTAAATTATGCACACTCGTTGTACTACATTTTTCTATGAAACAATCGAGTAAAAAAGTTATTCAGCTCTAGTATAATTTTTTCTTCCTTCCTTCTTTTTAGTTTTGCCCTCGGTTGGTACATCTAAAATATAAAATATGATGCTTTGCTCATAGAGGTCAATACATATCAGTTAATTTTTTAAAACACATATATTCTACAGGCTCCTGACAAAGCAATGCATCGCCAGGTGTGAGAGAGAGACAGAAACTGGGATCTTTTACAGACAATGGTGCCTGTATATAAATAATAACGAAAACCAAAATGCTGTCAGGTCTGGGGCTATGAACAGAGACTTTCTTTTTTCTTTAAAGCTTGCTTTTCACAAAAGAGATTTACTTACCAACATAAATGTTACATATACACCGCCAAACCAGGACATAAAAGGATCAAAATCTTTTCTGGCTCCACAACTCATCCCAAGTGCTTTGCAAAGCACAGCTATGGTTGCAAAACCAAAACCCTCCTAACCTTTGTCAAACTACACAGCACCGGCAGCAGCAGAGCAGTCCTGTTACCTGAACGTAAAGTCAGCCTCCTTCCTCCTGCATGTATCCATACAAATGAAACTGCCAGACTTCAGATTGGACTTTCATGATAAGGCAGAGAGTTCGTAACTTTTAACTATATTGACCCTATATATACACAAGCATGCTTACAGCCACACAGAGCAGGCAGAGGAATGATATCTGATTTAAGCCACCAGCATTCTTTCACATTTTGCTGGTCAAACACCTAGTATGTTGATTTCTCCATTACCAGGCACCTGGAGCATTGCTGTGATCAAGGACAAACCAGAGACTCAACAGCCTGCCCCTATCATCAGCTCCAGAATTTGTTGATGCAGACTACTGGCAATTATTTCCCATTGTCCTTATTATAAAAAGAAAAAAATAAAATCCCAAGTGGTTTAGTAAAACCCCGCATAGCCCATCATTATTCAGGTTTTAATTAAGAGCTGCAACCAGCAGTTTACGTCCCATAAGCCAGGCAGAACCCACATTCAGGGCAGGTCTTCTCCTGAGGCAACTTCTACACTCTTCATGCCAGCAAAGAACTACATAAAAAGGGGTGGGGGCATGTCTGGTTGAGCAATTTTATGTCAAACAACTCCAAGGGCTGCAAAAGAGTAAGAAAGCAGTGATTTGCCTAGTCACATGCTGAGGCTTGCTGGGAATCGGCCACTCTTTAAGTCATGGGAGGAGGCACCTCACAAAAATGCCAGCTTGTGACAAATTTAAAATATACGCTTTGTAGTGTTCAGATTCCCACAGCTGGAGAGATGGTGCTGGGCAGGGTGCAGCACAGCACACCCTGACATTTAAAATCCCTCACGTGTTGGGCTGACATACTCTGTTCCTATGCTCATGTCAAATGGACTCCTAGCTGGTAGAGATGCTTTCCTGCATATTTGTATATGCTGTACTGTCATTTTTCTGGGCTATCCTAGTGATCTATAATCACCAGCAGGACCCTTTCTGCTCCTTCTGTTATCTTTGAGTTTTGGTCTTATTTTAAAAATGATGGTAAGTGACTTGTAGCCTTTGCTTAATCCAGCAACGGGGAGGCAGGTGGTTTATGGAGCTTTCCAGAATGACCTTTTTTTTTGCACAGTTGTCTCTCGTAAGAGGAGGTTAAAGACAATGACCATGTGGTCCCTTTTATGTAGAGTCAGGAAACACAGGCCAAGAGTGCTCTACTGCCTTACTCGACTTTGAGGGCCAAGAAAAGGGTCACATGAACCAGCAGGAGGCACCAGAAGTGCCAAGGGCCCTGATAGGTTGTGATGTCAGTGTCACCCCAGAGGAAGGAGCCATCTGTGAGACCATCCAATGGACCATGTGCACCAAGGCACTCGCTCACAAAACAGCAGCAACAGCTAGGTTGGATTACTACACAAATTTCTGAGTAGTTCAAAGCAAGGCTTAATTTGGGATCTTTTCCTAAAAGTGACCATGACTTGGCTCAAAATACCACAGGAGGAGGCCAAGAGGCATGCATGTCTGCAGCTAAATATGTCTGTGAATATGAGCACTCACAGGGAACACCATAACTGGGCAGAGAGGGAGGAAGCACGGCAGGGTCATGTGTAGTTTAGCCAGTCTCAGAGAGAGAGATGTTAGCAACCTGCAGACAAGACAGGGAACATGCAGCAAATGCTGGCATGTCTGAATGGCTGATGTCTGGTGCAGGCCTGTACCACGGAGAGGTTGTACCCTGCTTGCATGGGATATGAGAAATTAAATTCAGTGAAAGGCACTCCCCAGAGATGAGGGGACTAGGATGATGCTGCAGATGTTTGGTTCACCAAGGTAACATCACCCTCCCTCCCATTTCACCGTCCCTGACAGCAGCACAGTAAGGGCCTGGGACCAGGACGCGTGCTGAGCTGGTGACAGCCTCAAGTCTGCAGAAATGAATGATGACTGCCCATGGGGATCTACTGCTGGGCTGCACCTAAACGAGTTATGCTATTAAACCAGCAGACCCTTTAAGTCCCATTGTTTGCATCTTGCCTTTCCCCTCTACATCCAGAACAATCATTCTGTTCATCATCCTCCACCTGCTGCCAGCTGTAAAAGTTTAGTGTTCCTGTTTCTAACACAATCCTAACGTAAGCACAGACAGTAAAAAACACAGTGCTAAACCCAGTACCTCTATTTTTACATTTGTTTCAGGCTGGAATTTGCACAATTTGCTAACCATACGCTTTACGGGACTTACCAGTCCTGCAGGGCTCACAGGACTTATCAAACCTAAAACTGAAGAGTATACTTTGCTTCTGAATTCTGCAACACTTACGTTTTTCTGTAAATCACTGTCTCCATTCCCTGGCTGCTCATCAGGAGCCAGGATTTTTTCACACCTGCAGCACTTAGGACTTTAAGACACATCTACAGCAGTCATTACTGTGGGATGGTTTACCAAGGCAAAGAAGACGCATGACTGAAAGAAAAGCTCTGACATCTTTTCTCTGTAAACAGAGCATTTTGCTGGATGGAGAACCTGGTAGGGGAAATCACCTTGTTGATATGTAAGAATAAGCTTTATACCTTCCACCCAGAACTTTCACTTCATATTTCTGTTTCTCAGGAATATTGCAGGAAGAAGGCCATATATAATTAGAGATACCTGTGACACTTGTAATGCTCATCCTCCCTGCCATAGCTGACAAAGAGCAGCAACCCTGAAATTACATTTTATAGTCCTGCTTTTTCTCCAGTCCTTCAGCTCCTCTTATGAATTAGTCAAGTGGAAGAAATCAACCACGTTCTTAAACAATTCCTGATAGAAGGACACAAGTCACTGCAGTCTGCCTTGCCTTGCGCAAAATAGATGCAGACAGGTACAGTCTGAGCAGAGTTCAGTAGCTACTCAGAGAAAATTATCTCTAACCTCAAGTCAGTCCTTTATTTCTGCAGACGGCATATCAGACACAGGTTTAATTGAGCACATGTTGCTATAGTTAACCACAGGCAAAACTGCTGTAGTGGAGATTAACACAAGTACGCATTTAAAGCCTCTGCTGAATTGGGGCCTTAAGTGAGCACCTCACTTGGGAACGGTGAATTATCATCAGAATACCTGCATTCATAATAGGGCACTGGGAACTGCTTTCAAAATTGCTTCTGAAACACTCTGTTTTCAACATCCTATTACCAACTCTACCTGGGAAGCAATGGATTTAATTTAGAGGAACAGTTCAGCAAAACAGATGGGCTGTGTGTCACTTCTGGGCTCCTTCAAGACCTATTTCCTTGCTACATTTTGAGAAAACTCACCAACACCAAAGGGAGCAATAGTTATGAACCCCATATGCTTTGAATACATAAAACACCTATATTCAAGTACTAAAGCTGTTTGGCACTCCCTTCTTGCTTCTGCTTCTGAGGGAAACTAGGCTGTAAGACTTCATGACCTCTTTGTTTATCATATTCATCCATTCAATACTACTGACAAAGTGACTGCTTGCTTTGATGGCTTGTGATGAGCCTTGCCAAGTTAAATAAAGGACTCCCTGCTATTAATCTGCTCTGCTGAGGTCTCTTATTTGGCTGAACCTGTTTGTCAAACAACTATAATAGCTATAAATACTTCAGATTAACTCACAGTAGCCCCAAAGCAAAGATAAGCTATAAATTTTCAGGACAGGTGACAATTTCCAAAGTCTAAAGGAACAGAAGGACTCTCACAGCTAAGTGGCTGGAGTGATGGTCACACTTTCCAGCTCTGCTTCCAGTCACCAATAGCACAGATATGAACATTAAAAAGCACACCAAACCAAGAAACTAGCCCAAAACATCCTTTAAAGATTAACAAAGAGGGATGCAACTTCTAACAGTGCAAGAGCAATGGGTTTACAGTTTTAAGAACTGCTTACTTGAAGCCACTACCTTTATTGCCTGGCACAGCCCCTGTTGCACTCACGTGCTGTTCCGCATCTCTGTTCATGTTCCTGAGCAACTAGTGGCCCTACTGAAGTAAGGAGTTTGGACCAGATGACCTTCAGAGGTCCCTGCCAATCTCAACCAGTCTGTGATTCTGTGATCTACCAGTAATGTACAGGGAGACACTCCTCGTATTCAGACCCAAATCCTCCTCTACAGCCTGGGAGGCAAGTCAGGTGCCTTTTCCGTACTTCTTTCCAGGTCCCTGTTAAGGACGCTTTTGGCTGTTTCCATCCTACCAAGTGTGCATCTTCCTCAATGCATCCAGGAGTCCTGGTCCTCTGGCACACAACCTGGCTGGGCTGAAAACCCAAGGCATATCACCTCCTCCTTCTCAGCCTTCATAAAAATGCATCCGATAAGTACTGAATGTGAACAACTCTATCATTTATTCTTAACTCGTTTAGAAACCTTTAGTGCATTAGATAAAATCACAGTAGAAGATAATTTTAGAAATTTTAGTAATATACATTGCAGCTTAGCAAAGCTGCCTGTAAAAGTTACAGTCTGTGTATGCACAGCTCGGCTTTAATCACTTCAGTAGGAAATGAGATAATCAAAATATGATTCATAAAAAAGAAATGATCCCGGGCCTTTCCACTGGCAAATATTAGAAAACCAGATTGATCACGAACAGCCAAGATGGAGATTTGCATGCCTTATACTGAAGGAGCAATAGACTGTTTGTCTTAGCAGACAAACAATTTCCTATCAGTAACATTGGTTATTTTTAAGGTTAATATGGCAATGTTTTATATTGAAATAAAATAACAAAAGAAAGGTTTCACTCTGAGGCAGTGAGTTGAAGTGAGAGCAATGCTTCCTTCTTAATACTGACCACTTGCTATCAACCTTCAAAGGAAAATACAACTCTTGAATCAAAACACATTCTTCATGGCTTGCTTTCCATCTTATTACAGGAGTTGCTTTGCCAGATGGTGGTTAGCAGATGAGCAGTTTCCAATGATGTGGCTCCTTTGGAGCTGTATTGCTGATGTACATGATATTTAATGGCTACTGGTCCAGCACAGAACTTCTGGGTGGCAAATTCTAACCCTTTCAGAGGGATAGGTGACGATCCCATCAAGAGCACCACCAAAGGAAACCTGAGAAAGCTGCAGCACCACAGGGATTTATGCCTTACTGACTTTCTGGGAGGATTTCAACAGGAGAGGGCGGTGCAGGCCCAAGTGAACATGTCCCAAGAAATGATTACAGCATCCTTAATTATAGGTTTCAAGGAGGGCAACTACCTTGTTGTCCCTTCTGGGTTCTCTGAAGGACCGCATACTCCACGGGTGGAGTTTACTCTGGACAAGTACTGATTTACAGAAAAGATGTATTTTTACTAAAACTGTCCTATAAACAATGACATCTGTTAGAGGAAAGAAATGGATTTATTTTTTTTTAGGGCTTCTCCTTCAAATTTACAGAAACAAGTTTCCAGGGAAACCTGTAGGCCCCTACAGGAAATAGAGCTTTGACACAAACTCTTATCTTGCCTTTTCCCCCCCCCCCCAGTTTATTCATCAATTCTCTTATACTGGTAACAATCTCCTACACCACGGATAAATTAAATGTACTAAATGGTTACTATTTTGTGAACTTACTAAATATGTCCTATTTTCCCATGACAGATATATCTAAGAGAATAAGTTTTCTATATTGGACAAACATAAGGAGATCTCCCCCATATTTTATCTGCTGCAGTAGGCAGCAAAAAAGGGGATCATTTTTCAAGTCCTCAGACCTTCCTCATAAAAAGAGAGTGGTTTCTCTTTCAAGCCTTCTGTGAGGACCAGGGAAGAAATGGTTAAAAAGAAAATCATATTAAGGTCAGAAGAGGCAGTATCACAATTTCCATGTTTTCCATATTCTCCAGATATGGAATGATTTCTTCTAACAATACAGCACAAAGTACTATTTAGCAAGAGAAGTAAATTGAGGCTGTGCTTCATCTTTCCTTTGCCAACACAATGGAGCTGTCAGTAATATAACCTTGAATGTGTTCATTTTCACACGTTAACCCTTTGAGTCCTGTAAATATAAGCAGTCCTTTTGTCTCATGGGGGAGAAAATGCATTTTAAATTTCTGAAACAATGGAAAACAGAAATATTAGTTTTCCTTGTACACATGCATGGATAACCCCCCCTTTAGCAAAGAAAAGCCTTTTTTAAAATTAAAGTTATCATGCTGAAATTATTAACATAACTCCTGGGAAAAATGCATAATCTCTGCATATCAAATGCCAACATGACTAAGTGAGCAATATTTAATAAATATTATATTTCTCTTTGAGTTCATACACTCAGTTTATCACGCACTGATAGAGCTTTAAAAGTATTTTTCACCTAAGTACTGCAACTTCAGCATTTTAAACTTGACTGGCGTCCTGGTCTTTGCAAGTCCCTGAAGGTCTCAAACCTTCTCTCCTTGGGATGAAAGCCAGCAGGAACAACTTGGAAAAAAACCTGGGACTCTCAGATCAACAGCACTTTTCCACAGCTGCCAAGTTGTACACTGTCCTGCTGCTCTTAGGTGAATCTCTGAGCGCACTCATCTGCAGCACTGAGGGGCTGGCATGTCTGTGCTGCTGCTTGCAGCTCACTCGTACTGATTTTTGTTCTCTTTTGGGGCACGGGTGGCATTTTTAGTGGGCGCCTGAGCTGGCTGCATGTTCACACTGTGTGATTGACACTGAACTTGCACCCATCCGTTATTTGTTTTGACTTCAGAGCTTGGCACGAAGCTGATTCCTGCAAGCCCTATACCTGTATTTTTGAGGCACGCCTTTTCAAGTCTGACTGTTTACCAGACTCACTTAAAAAATCAAATTTCAGTCTCTCTCAACACCCAAAAGGGTACAGCAAAAATTGTTAACATCATTATTGTTTTGCACACTTAGCAAGAAGATTTAAATGTCACTCCAAATGAAAAACTTGACCACAAAGTTACCATGGCTGCATGATTTTGCATAGGTGAAGGGAAGATCCAACAGGATTTCATTGTCTCCTATGTTAATCACCACTCCTCCTCCTTGCAATCAGCCACATCCAGCCCTTGGTTCACCAATACAGATAACCACAATCAAAGGATGGAAAGTCCTTAAGCCCAATTAGGGACTATGTTGTTCCATGACATCCACCTGTCCCTAACCTTTCCTCCCAAAATTCAAGGTGCACTTGCATCCCAGCTGAAATGGTCCTCAGCCAGACCACAGTCTTTTACCTTGAGAGATTGGTCCTGGTCTAGTCAGTCACCATAACAGACATATGTCATCTTTAAAAATAATAACAATAATAATAATAAAGGCAAGTTATGAGCAGAGTTGTAACATTCAGCAGGTAAGTAGTTATATATATATAGCAGCTGTATTTAGATTTAGCCACTACCACCCAGTGAAAGCAAATTAATTATTTAGATGTATTTATAGGATTTATAGGGCAACCGAAGCTAAAGCTAGTTAATTGAAATCCTGATAACAGATTGAAGTTGTGCTAGATCCTATACTGTTTAATACAAAGTCTTTATTAAATAAGGCCATTAAGGAGGACGATAATCCCTGTGGCCTTAAATATGAATAAGGTGCAATGTAAATAATAAAAGGCAAAAATCCAATTTTCATGCAGTGAACTTGCAAATACTCCGCTGTTTCCATTAAATTACCTTTTATTCAACATATTGTAATGGCACTGAGGGCACATCAGGCTTCCTTGTAATACAATTATTGTTCAGCATAAAAACAGGTTTTCAACTTGGAAGTGAAATGTGAAATATTTTATTTGGCTTCTCTTATATGTCAAATGACATGAAAATTGAGAACAAAATCTTCATAAATGCAATAAAAGAGAAAATAAGCAAAGGAAAAATAAACACTTGCAAACAAGAAAGACCCAGAAAGTGAAGACAAAAGAAAGAAACGGGGTACATAATAGTAGTTTTCCAGTTAATTTTACAGCAATTTAATACTAGGAAACACAACAGGAAAATAATTTCAATAACCAAAGTAACTAAACTTGGATATAGGTCAAATGGAGCTGTAGCACAGAGTAAAGGAGGTGAAACTCATCCAAGCTCTTTAACCAGAACAAAATCTGATGTGGAACATCTGCCATGCTCCTTCCAAATACAAGGATGATAAAAAGAGCTTGAGAGCATCCAGTGCCACAACAGCCCAGTGCTGGAGGCGAGCGATCACTCCTTGGCTCTGCTGTGCTGGTAGTGGGTCAGTTTGGACATGCCTTAACTTCCCATCTACAAAGGGAGCACTGATATTTACTATTTTCTATAAAGCATTCTGTGGAGTTAAGAAATATTAACTAGAGATACCTCTATTTATTAAAGAACTGGAAACTGTAACATAAGGTCAAGAATTCACTATTATTGTTTGGAAACAGAATATCCCTGTTGGAAAATTTAAACAATCCATTAAGATGAACTTATACTTGCTATGGATGTCAAACAATTTTTCCACTATAAACCTTTCTGCAAATCAAAAGAATTCCTCCAGCAAAGCTGTGATGGAATAAAGAGAAGAAAATGACTCCATATTTATTCAATTCTGTATTCAATTTGGAAGCATTATACCCAAAGAAACCCTTCAGCACGAAAATGCAATTTTTCTTATAGCATCTTCACTGCATCAAGATGTTTAAGGAATCAACAGTAGCTATCTGAACTACTGTAACTTCCCAAAACACATAAACATGCATTTTACAAAATTTACTTTTCATTGTTTGTAGCTATGTCTGGCATATCCTATTTTCTGCACCCATTTTCTGGTCACAGTCACAGATACAGAAGAATGGTTTGATCTGGAAGGGACCTTCAAAGATCACCTAGTCCAACTCCCTCACCATGGGGGTGGGGGGACATATTTCATTAGATCAGGTTGCTCAGAGCTGCGTCCAACCTGACCTTGAGCATTTCCAGGGAGGGGACATCCAAAATTTCTCTAGGAAACATGTTCCAGTGCCTCATCACCCTCATTGTGAAGAATTTCTTCCTTATATCTAATCTAAATGTACATTCTTTTAGTGTAAAACTGTTACCCATTGTCCTATCACTGCAGGTCCCAGTAAAAAAAAAAAAAAGTCTATCTTTCTTATAAGCCCCCTTTAAATGTAACAATATTTCCATGGAGCCTTCTCTTCTCCAGCCTACACAACCCCCACTCTCAGCCTGATATACTATAGGCATTCTAGCCCTCTGACCATTTGGTAGCACTTATCTGGACCTGCTCCAACAGGTCCATATCTGTCTTGTATGGGAGACCCCAGAGCTGGACACAGTACTTCAGGTGGGGGTCTCACAAGAGCAGAGCAGAGTAGAAAGCAGAATCATCTCACTTGACCTGCTGACCACACTTCTTTCTATGCAGCTTTCTGGCCTGCAAGTACACATTGCTGGCTCATGTCCAGCTTTTCATCCACCAGTATCCCCAAGTCCTTCTCCACAGGGTTGCTCTCAGTCCATTTGTAACTCAGTCGGTACTGATAGTAGTGGTTGCTCCAGGTGCAGAACCTTGAACTTGGCTTTGCTGAACATTGTGAGGTTCACACAGGCCCACTTCTCAAGATTGTCCAGGTCCCTCTGGATGGCATCCCTTCCCTCAAGCATATAAACAGCACCATTCAGCTTGAGGTGTCATCTGCAAACTTGCTGAGGGTGCACTCAATCCCACTGATTATGTCATTAACAAAGATACTGAACAGTACTGGTCCCAATACAGACCCCTGAGGAACACCACATGTTACTGATCTCCATTTGGACATTGACCATCAATGTGGTCCATCCCTGTTCCAATGCTGCTCACACGCAAAACGGGTAGGGTGCATCTGGGGTTGCTCAGAAACAGCTCTGCACCACAGGTATTCTGCCACCTTGTGCAGAGGGGCCAAGTAGTGATGGTCATGGGGCAGAGAGACAATGTCAAGGAGTCTTATCAAGGGGCCATAGGGGCAATGGCAGTGCAGCCAGCTGACCTGCTGCTGCCCAAGTGGCTGTGCACAGCAAGGGGCACCAGTGACATGGGACCTCACAGGCACACAGAGTGGGCCATGGGGGTTTCCTGTCACCTCCCATCAAGTCTGAGTGAAAACACAACACATCCCCGCCATGTCCCAAGGGAGAACCAGCAAAGTTTTCCATGGCCCAAACCCACATGGAGCACAGTAGCAGGTCTCCATGCAAGACCTTTATTACTGGCACAATTGTTTCTTTTTGATTCGTGTGTGTGTGTGAAGAAAGTAAATACATGAAATAGGAAGGAAAAGGCAAATCTATTCATGGCCTGCAGAGCAGAAAATAGTAACACCTGACAGACCTAAAGTGAAGTAATACAGCAACTCCATCAGTGCAAACTGTTAACCTCAATAATATTTGCACCAGGTCAATGAAGCAAAGCCATTCAAATGATGTTCCTTGAGATTTTCTTCCTAGGAAAGAAACTATTCCCTTCCAGCAACACTCCTCTAAAACAGCTCTGCTGAGGTGCTACGATATTGCTGCTTACTACGGCAGTGATTTCTCACACCTCCCACCAAAACTGAGTCACAGTCCTAAAGAGGCCCCCAAGGTTCCCACATGCCCCTAGGAACACAGCTTGGGCATCACAGCTCTTTCACTCTTAGCTTTGAAATCTGCAGCTTCTTGGAGCTATGGGGGCTGAAGGGAAGAGGAGCTGGAAGTAAAAAAAAGAAATCAATTCATTCTTTCTACTACAGAGAGAGACTTTTGCTCTCTAGCCACGTGCCTAGTGGTACTGCCAAGTAGCAGATTACTCATTTTCCTTCACTAATTACTGAAAAAAAGCTACAAAAAACAAAACAGTGTTTATTTGAAATTCATTCAGAGAAAGCTGCTAAACAGCTAGGATAGTGAACACTACGACGGTCAGGATCTCTCCATACAATTATTTTCTTGGGTCTGCAGCAACAAGATTTTAAAAAGTGAAATATTGCTATAGAGACATCTTTTAATGCACTTCAGTCAAGGAAACTCTTCGTGAGGAAAAAAAAAAAACAACAAAAAGTAACCTTTACCGTCTTGCCTGAGTTTCACTATGGTCTTTATCTGCTCTCTGCCAATCACTCTGGGTTTACACGCTAATGAGACAACTTCAGACTGACCAGTCTTTGCTCTATGTTTGGCTTCTACTTATTTCACTGGCACCGGAAAGGAATCACCGATCTGGGGAGTCAGTGTCACTATCTGAAACCCTTAAGTCAGGAGTTGACTTGTCAAGGAAGCACATGTTCATCAAAAGCATCAGTGCAGCTGAAGAAACTCAACTCTATCCAGTCTCCAATGATCTCTCATTCTAAATATGAGCTCAGACACTTTTCACTCTAACATTGTACCACCAAAAAGTTTCCCTCTGATAACTATGGAGAGGATTAAATGAAATGTACTTCTCCTACATCCAAGATCCTAAAAAAGAATCACTTTCATAAGAATTTTCATAACCAGAGGAATTCATTCCTCTGAGAAAGAGCCCCTCAGACAATGCAGCATCCTAGTGTAGCAACTACGCAGCACTACACAAGTGGCATTGCTGAGGAATTTCAATTTTTATTTTGTGTAAAATCTAACTAAAATAACAAAAAGCCAAAACACATTAAAGAGGCTGGAATAACTTCTGGAATTTTTAAGCCTCATTTGATGAAAAACGAAGAACTACAAAGAGCTGATAAACGTCACCCACTGGGAACATCCCCTCCCCTGCCCTGGACAGTGCCCCTTTTATTGTCATCTCAGTGCACTCTCAATCCTCCTTCCATGTTCATGGGCAGGAGACAGCTGCCACCGCTCCTGTTTTCTAAGCAGGTGGTGATCTATATGAAGAATGGTCAAAGCAGGGTAAGTCTAAGGAGTTTTAATTCAATAACAAATATGACATGGCTGGAGTCAGCCCACTGACTCCATTTTAGCTGTAGAAACAAGGAAGATGCTCATCAGCAACAGTTTCAAGCGTCCCTGGAAACAAGTGTCAAAAAAGAGAGTTCAACACGCTCCCCAAATCTTGTTAGTCTTATTATTGACTACTCTCGAATGCCAACCTACAACGCTGCCAGGGCAAATTCTCCTTAAACACTCCCCTCATATTTTTAAGATTAAGCTATCGCACAAGCCCTACTCCCACAGGAAACCAGACATCCAAAATAATCCTCTCCCATCTTCTGCATGGCCTCATGATGCCTTTCAGTATGACTAAATGTAGTACAGTCATCCCATCATTAGCCACTGCCAAGCACACCCCTCTCCCAGGGTTCCCAACCATTAGCTTCACTAGTGACTTGTGAAGCATTTCATCACCCAAATGAAAGAAGCTCATCTTCTGGGTCCTTTTCTGTGCCCACTGCACAGAAAAGAGTGACAATGACAGGTCTCAAAGCCAGGTTCTGCAATACAGGCTGGAAAGGATGTGTTAATTTAGGAGGTTAACAATTCAACAACCACCCATGCCTCCACTCCTGACACTGGCAGGTGTCCTGGCCTGCTGAAGAGTGAGGATACATGTGGAAGGAGAAGGGGGACAGGAGAGCCATAGTCCACTCCTTCTGGACCTGTTTGACTGGTGACAGAGCACTGCAGGAAGGGGACGTTGACATAGATAATTTCCTGGATCTTCCATTATTGGTACTAACAAAGTGGTTTGCTCCTGGGGTTCCTATTTTTAGTAACGTTTTAAAGGTGGGTGAAACATCTGGGAGAGGAGATGCCTTAAAGAGCATGACAAACTCCCCCAAGTCCCCCAGAGGACATCTGTGACTCGATGCACCAAACCTGTTTCCCGCTCTCATGTGGGGGCAGACACGGCTCATCTTCTCAGTTCTACATACTGCAAAAGGCATCAAAATCTATGCTATATTTTCTATTAAAAAAACCCAAACAAAATAGGCAAACCCAATTCTTAGCAACAGAGATTTCAGCAGTATACAATTTGTATGAAACACACATTAAAAGCAGAGAAACTGGAGAAAAAAAAAGCCCTATGGTTCTCTACACCTTTGCTTCTCTTTTAGTGTGCTGCTGACAAGAGAAAGGGAGGAAGACACTGACTTTCCCCTTAGTTACATGCTTCCTTGTTTTCGAGGCTTGAGTGGGAGATGGCCATTCAACCCTGTGGCTGTAGCATTTGTTTGTTAATAAGCACAAAACGACCTCTCCCTGGCTGAACAATATTATTACAGATGCTGAAACCTACACAGCCCCTTCTTTAAAGTGTGCTAAATTATTTTTAACATTAATGACCATCATGGAAATATATACTCAGATAAAAGCGAGACTGGCTGCATATAAAAGGAAGTCCTGTGTTTATCAAAAGAACAGATAGAATTCAACCTAGGAAAAAAAAAAATGTTTCTTTTCTGCAATAGAGATCAAAAGTACCATGCTTTCCTTTTAGAAATTAATTTATCCATTTTACATTATTAAAAATGTATAACTGGTTTGGGTTTTACATTGCTGTGTGACTGTGAAATACAAATAATCAGATATTTTGCACAATGATCTAACACCATGATTACCTACACAGCAGAATAAGTAAAAAAAATTCGTCTCATGGTTGTTAACTATTATTTTACTGCATTTTATGACGTGTAATGTATGATTGTATTCTCCAAGGGCCTTTTAATGATTTGTTTTAGAAAGGAAGTATGCGAAAGAACAAGGCTCTTCACACGAAAACTCTTGGCTGAAACACAGAATGCTCTGGACTGAACACGAAGCCATCCACACCTGCCTCTTCCCCAGCCCTGCGCCCTCCCCATATAGAGCTGGTGAGGAGCAGCAGCCCCAGCACTGATGAATCCTGCCCACTCAATGTGAGGCAGCTCATGCTTCTGCCAGGAAAGCCTGTGCTATTTCTGTCTCTTATTTTGTGACATTTTAGCAGAAAATCACAAGGAGGCTTGGCAGCGAGGACCAGAAGAGCCTGTCATGACGGGCCTCAGCATCCTCAAGGGACAGGCACCTCACATCAGTCTGATACCCATTCCCACACCTCCCCTCCAGCCAACTCCTGCTCCCCTTATTGGACATCTCTCCTCTCTCACACAACAAGTACAGATCTGTATTTTCAGGGTGCAAGAGGAAGCTGCATACACACACACTTATCATCCACTGAGCAGGCATGCTCTGTCACAGGAGGTCACCACCACCTCTGGCACATGTCCAGAGATGCAGTAGGACCAGCCACTGTGCCGTGACACAACACACACCCATGCCTAGCACATGGTGACAACACTGCATGATTTATTGAATTAGATATGAACTCAAGAAGAATGCATGGAACAGGCTTTTCTGTCAAGAAACTAGCCATTCAGGGAGATGTGTATATCACACATATATACATTTACTTGTGTGTGCCTTATTTACAGATAAATAAATGTTAACAGAAGTCAATCAAAACACAATCAAAGCAAAATCTTCCTTCTACTTCCTTCCACTTTACTGCATTAAAATAATTAAAAACTCATAAATTATTACTGTTATTGGAAAGGAAAAATGTATTGATTTGCTTATAGGGATGACAATACAGCAAATCTGATACAAGCTACAATAAAAGCATTGCAAAACACATAAAAAAGCAGCAATGAAAAGGCAGCCTGCTAAAAAGGTGTTTCAAAATGAAATTGGAAATTAAAAAGTAAATTCATAAAATCATGTGTTTTTATAGTAACTCACAGAGGAGTTTTTTGATTGGAATTAGACTGAAATTAATCCACAAATAAACATGTTCAATTATATTTACTGAAAAGATCATTCCATAAAGTAAACACAATAGTGCCTGGTTTTGGCTGACTTCTCGGCTGTCACTCAGAAGGCAATCAGGTGGCAGCACATCAAGCACAGCAGTGGCCCCTTCATTTAGTTAGGACTGCAATATCTTTAACCAAAGTCCATCCACAACTGCACAATCAACATTTTGGATCTCTCTTTACCCATCTTGCACCTAAGTCCACCTTAACGATACATCAACTGCAGCAATTAATGAACCTTTGTCCAGAAAGGGAAAGACTTTAACAGCTTAATGAGACAGTAATACATATTAAAATCAATATTATTTAGATGATGTGTCTATTCTAGTCTTCCCTCTGAAAATAACTGAGACTGTAGGATAAATTATCATTAGCATTTTGATAACAATCTTGCCAGCCTTCTGTTAAAATATTTTCTCTTTAAAATAAAACTGGGATTTGTTATCTCATGCAAGCAGACCATTCTAAAATTAGCAACGGCCAATTCATATTGGTTTGGATCAGATCCTTAAACTTGGAAAATAAATTAATGATAACATGCCTGAATTATCAGACTCTCATGCCTGTTGCTGTAGCAGCAGAAAGACACTCTAAGCATCATCTAAGCAGCAGCCTCTTCCCATAAATACCATTTTTTTGTGCACAGAAAGCACTCCTTAAGCATATACAGCATTAGTTTCACTTGTCTGATAAATCATATTCCATCTGACAGCCAACAGGAGGGACAAATTCCTCAGTAACACAAATCTTTAAGCTATCTTCAAAACGAATTGTAGCTGAATGCCACCAAGCAGGAAAGGGCTTTGCACCTTTGCCTGTTGCCTTCAAGAGCAGATGAGAATTCCTCAGCATCCCCAAGTCAAGTTATGTTATGTGATCACCATGGCAAAAGAAAACAGTCTCATCTCTCTCTTTTTTTAATTAGCATTTCCCACAGCCTTCCCTCTTCTGGCACCCAGCACTGCAAACCAGACTGCTAAGCCTTCCAGTTTCCAAAACATGACAAGATAGAGACCTGCTGCAGAAACAGCTTCACGGTGTTCATGAGGACATGCATTCCTCAGAAACCCCTGCCCTCGTGTCAACCATATGCAAACAGACCAGTCGCAACAAAAATCCCAACCGCTCCAACTAGACAAGACACAAAACTTCAGCAGGGGCCAACCCATGCCTTGAAAGTGCCAGAAACCAGTTATGAGACAAACCCAACCATGGTTTTCACTGTTTAATCCCTTGATAGTTGGCCTGCAGATGTGGAGGAGCAAGCCTGGTGCCAGACACCAGGCCTTCCAGGTGTCCCCCAGAAGAAGTGCAGAGGAGAGGTGCATCCCCATCAGCCCCTCTGGGCAGATATTAAGCTGCCTATTGCCCGAGCTCACAGGTGACCCCAGCTAACAGCAACCAATGCACAGCAAGTTCTGTGGAGCTGATGGAAGTTATGCTTAAAAGACAGGGCAGAAAATGCACTTAATTCCAGATGTTTTACATTTTTCTCTCTACTTTTGAAAACAAAATGTCTTTTTAATACCCAAAGCAATATTCCCTCCTTCTGTCCTTCCCCTGAACTAAGAGGCATCTCATGTACATGTATCGTTTAAATTAATGTTTGTTCTAACGGAATAAAAACGTTCAAATTACACACAAAGACAATTAGATTAAATTATTGGGTACACACTGTGGGGGTTTTTAAAGCTATTAAAACAATTTTAAAGGTTTTTCAGCAGTGCTCTAGCAACATAAGCAAAGTTTCCCGCAAAAGGGAGGTAACGAGTTTAACATTACTGCTGAGGAAGACAGTAACGGAGCCAAGAGAGTAAAACTAGCACATCAGCA
>VYZX01004426.1:311-118083 GCA_013401335.1 Brachypteracias leptosomus | reverse complement strand
GCCCGCGGCACCGTCCGGCCCCCGCCATCCCTGGCGGCGCGGCGCCCCCTGGCGGGCCCGGCGCAAGGTAGCGCAGGGCACCGGAGCATCTCCGGTCCCCGGCACCTCCTCCCGCCTCGGGTGCTTCAGCTCGTCCCTGATAACCGTGCTTTGGTTGTTACCGAAGGGTGAAAATCAGAGCGAGCGACGCGACTCTTCTCCCTGCCGGGTGTCAGGAGCTGCCGCCCTCTGCCCGCCCCGGTGCGGCCCGTTCTTCGCGGGACGGTAACTGAAGCAGCACGACTCTGCCCGGGGTCCTGTTTGAGCTGGTGTTCAAAGGCTGCTGGAAGGGAGAGGACCCAGACATTCTGAAGTTACACGTCCATGGTGCATGCTAGCCACTGGAGATTTTAAAAAATGAGGTGAAGCCACTTGGACATGTGGAATACGAACAGAACTTCTCCCCTTAGAGAAACCCTGTTCTTCCGGTGAACGCTTCTTTCAAAAAATCCTTTTCTCTCCAATGTCTGACTATTAGTACGATTAAAGGGCCTTCTTAAGCCAGAAGCTACTGTTGAAGTACATAATAATTTTACCAAAGAAAATTTTCATTTGTAGTCCAACCCATAGTGCAGACTTTCTTCTGTACCTATGCTTGTGCTGTAACAAAGCACTTTTGTTTTGGGATTGCAATTCAAGCACTTGCAGAAGCCTCCCTATTCCTCTCTCAAGTGATGTCTTTAACACTGACTTTTTGTGAAAGTTGTGTCACAAGGGTTGCACAAACTCTTTCTGTCAGTTTTATGACTCTCCAGTTAACTTCTGATGTATATAGCAAGATCATAAAGTCATAGATTCATTAAGGTTGGAAAAGACCTCTAAGTTCATCAAGTCCAACCGTTGACCCAACACTACCATGACCACTAGACCATGTCCTGAAGTGCCGTGTGTACACATTTCTTCAACACCTCCAGGGATGGTGAAGATGACCCAAGATAAGGGTAATCTAGATATTGCGCAGTAAAAGTTACTAAACTTCAGTGTGCAAAAAGCCATGACCCTCTTGCTACTCTTGTGTCACTCTAGAAGAGAAGAAGTAAGTGTAAAACTAAAGAAAAGTTCCTGTTGCAGAGCTCAGATCATTATTTGTTGCTGAGTAATGTCCAGCAATCTAACCTATGTCCTTGCAGAAAGAAATTCCAAACTCAACAGTTTTAAACTATAAATAATACTGATGCCTGGAGAAATGTGAAGTAGAGTATCAAGGACTTGATCTTTCTCTGGAGTAAAATTGTTAATTTAAGAAAAAAGCAGCGGGGAATCTTTAAGGATAAAAGGTATTGCTTCAGCAAGGAGGTACTGAAAAATCTGTCATGAAATGCATAATTATTTCAGCACCTCAGATTACTACCTTCAGAGGTGAAAACTTAAATATCACTGTCAAAACACAAAAGCCAAAAGCACTCTGTACCACACAAGAGTACCTCCAGTGACTAGAAGAGTGCTTTTCATCCATCCTTGCTTCGGGTTGTTCCAGAGCTTGCAGCTAAACCAACCTGTCACTGGGTCTCCTACAGTTCCCAGTTACATAGCCCCAAACCAGGAAAAACACTCTGGAGAAGCAGCATCCAAAGATGGTGAGAGGATCCCTTGACATTGAGACATCTATAAAAAGGTGCAGATGTGCAAAACATTTATTATTCAATAAAAGAAATCACTGACACTTAAAATGAGAGTCTGCTTTAATCCACCTTTAAAGAACCCTCTTGAACACAAGCTGGTTGCCATCACGGAGAAGCAGAACCAAAGCTAGAGCAGATTCCTGCAAGGGGGAGGAGGTGAGAGAACTCTCAAACCACCCCAGAGGACCACATGTGAGGGAAGGAGTTGCTGAGGAGGATGGAGAAAATGGGGAAATGGGGAACCAGAGAAGGATGGGGAAAAGAGGATAGGAGAAGAAAAAGAAGTGAGAAAAGGGAAAGGAGACAAGAATTAAAAAAGATTTATACAGAAATTACACAAAGGACTAGAGACAAGCAAAAGCACATTTCTATGAAAAGGAGGGAGAGACTTGCGAGTTAGGCTCCAACTAGAAAAAACACCTCCTGAGTGTTTGAAGAGCCTTTGATGTTAAAAGACACATTTCCATGCTTAAAAGTTTAGCATGTGTTTGTGTGCTTCTCTGTGCCTGGGCCTAAATGACAGTTAAGCCAGGCCTGAAGGACATGAAAGAAAAAAAAAGTTATGACACATACTTTCTCTTCTTACCAAAGAGACCATGGGACATATTACATTAAATATTAAGAAATTAAATACTGCGATTATTAAGTTTGGAAACGGAAAAGATGAAACGCTCAGAAGCCTGAGATAAAACACAGAGAAAGGAAGGGAAGGAGATACAGAAGATGTAACAGGATTTGGTTTACTTTAAAGAAGTGTGGACTTTATTAATTTCCCTGTCTCAGCTGCCAAAACATCTAGCTTCAGATTGTAAGTGTGAAGCGATTATTTGTGAACTAATTAAGTAATGTGATTAGCATGGTTCTTAAGCAGAGGTGCTCTTTTACACACAGGGATGGAGCTGCACATTTTGCCACACATCCCTTGACAAGTGTGTTTGAGGAGACAGCTGATAAGCAACTCCTGTCTCAGGCTGTGAAGTGACTTCACCCCCGTGGTGGATGAAACAAATCCTTCTTGATGCATTAACTTCGAAGATTACCTGGAGACCAAAAGAGACTCAAAAAGGAAAAATACTGTTGCAGGAGATTGGAGTGATACTGAAGCATTCCAAGACCTCAGTTGTAGTTGTCCTTAAATTATAATACTGTACCAAGTATTGCTTAGTGTCTCAATCAAAAATAATAATAAAAAAGCCTGTCCTGCTTTCCTGGTTCTTTTCCCTTCATGATCTTTCTTGGTATTCAGTTCAGAACAGGAGAGACTCTCTGTGTGTCTAGATATATACTGGTTTTGAAGGCATTTTTCTGAGGACAGTATGTGGATGTTACACCTTCAGCTTTGCCTTCATATATTTGCATGCTGCTATTGAAAATGGCTCTCATTTCCAGTCTTCTACCAAATGGGATTCAATTATATAAAAATTATTCTCAATCCTTGCTTGCTTGTTTGCTCTCCTTGCAAGGGTCTATAGCACAATAATTGTTCAGTTTACACAGCTAGGGAACGTTTGCCTACTAAATAATAACAAGTAGTTCTTACATGTATGATTCTTTCCAAACTGGTAAAGCTTTATAAGAATGATAAGCATTATTATTTTAGGATGAGTCAATGTAATTAAACTTGCAGTGGAATGCATAGCAGTCCATTTTTACTGTTGCATTTTCTCTGGATGTTTTAGTGATGATTCAGTTATACTTACATTACTTACTTTATTTACATTTAGATTCAAAAATTTAAGGCATTCTTGGACTTCTGAAGTGAATGATATTAATACTAAGCAGAGGGAAGGAGGGAGACTTGTCAATTCTGTCTTTTCTTCCTTTTATTGGGCCTAAACAATCTGGTATAGCTAGGAAAAAAAAAAAAAGCCAACAAAAAACCACAACCAACCAAACCAAACAACAAAAAATCAACAATTTCAGACCATGGTAATACTTCTGCAAAATGGACAAGTTTGATAATGGGATCTTCTGTCTGCTCCTTTGACTGAAGATGAGATTTTTCTCCAGATCTGTCTATCTATCTAGCTAGCTATCTAGCTAGCTATCTCAATGGTTTCTTATAAATGTTTATGGGATCTTATCAATGTTATCTAAAGGACAGGAGTCAAGAGGATGGGCCCAGTCTCTTTTCAGTGGTGCCCAGTGACAGGACAAGGGGCAATGGTCATGAACTGGAACACAGAAAGTTCCTCCTCAACATCAGGAAAAACTTCTTTACAACAGATTTTTCTCCAGATCTGTCTATCTATCTAGCTAGCTATCTAGCTAGCTATCTCAATGGTTTCTTATAAATGTTTATGGGATCTTATCAATGTTATCTAAAGGACAGGAGTCAAGAGGATGGGCCCAGTCTCTTTTCAGTGGTGCCCAGTGACAGGACAAGGGGCAATGGTCATGAACTGGAACACAGAAAGTTCCTCCTCAACATCAGGAAAAACTTCTTTACAACGAGGGTGGCAGAGCACTAGAACAGGCTGCCCAAAGAGGTTGTGGAGTCTCTTTCTCTGGAGATTTTCAAAACCCACCTGGACACCCATTTGACTTTCCCAGATTTGTTTGCCCTCTGTGTCTTAGATTTGACTGCACTGTGTTCAGCTGGGAACGATTTATATTTCCAGTTTTAATCAGGGTTACTCAATTACACAACTTACAACAGCCAGACAAGAAAACTGATTTGTCTGGAGCCCTGTTTTCTTCTGGAGGCCAATCTTGCACATATCTTCCCGGTACTGTATAGGCACAGCAGTTGTGTTTGTGTCTCCAGGGCAGCAGTGGCACCTGGGTGGTTGGTTCTCATGTCTGCAAGAGAAAACTGAAAGACCCCCCTCCCCAACAGGACCTGAACCATCGTATTATCAATATTTTCCTCAAATTTTAACCAGCACACCCAGCCAGATGAAACTGCTGTTGCACCATCAGGTAATCAATACAAGACCAAGTTAACAAGCTATCTGCAGCTAAAACACGAAAAAACCACTGTGCACTGTACATTTCTTTGTTTCTGTATCATGCTTCTTACTTATTTTTTTTTTAAAGGAGAATGAACTTTTCCTTTTTTTTGGATGCAATTCAGGAATAACTTTGAGTTTTATTTGTAAAAGTTTGGAAGAATGAAGATTAATTACCGTATGTAAGAGAGAACATGTGTTCTTTCAATCAGCATTGACTTCTTTAAATTGAAGAGGGAAAACAGCAACCAACAACGCTGCCAAAATAAATGTTTAATGGAGCACAAGGTTGCAATTTTCTCTATAATGAGGCGCACTATCTCTAGGAACAAAACGGGTACCATCTCCGCAGACAGGCATGTACTTAGAAACATAAAGACAAAATACGCAGAGAAGTCTTCGCAGTTTCAAGCTGCAGACAACACAGGCAGGGAATAACTCCATAGACTTTATTAATATTCAAACAAGCAGCTGTCAACACTTCATCCCAGGACAAGCTGAAGCTTCTTACATAGCTTTTACTACCGTAATACTTGGGTTCATTGACAGCAGATTGGAAAACATGCAATACTAATGAACCCTCCCTGCTTCTCCTGGTCTTCCACTTAATCCTTCCTAAAGTGAAAAACCTTTACTACATATGCAATATCACATTACCAAGAGGCTTCAGGTTCAAAAGAGATGTTTCAATTTTGTTTCTTAGCAACATACATCCAATAAAAGCGAAACACTATACAAACTGTAATGTGTTTGTGTTGTTTTAATCCAAGATGCAGTACTTTGCCAGTGCTAAGGAAGTATGCTGCTACAGGATCTTTACAATATCTCTCATAATTAGACACACACATTTTTTGTTTTCCCATGCTAGATTACCTGCTGCAGAATGTATTTCTGAAGACACTATAATGTATTCATGAATAATAAATAAAGAGGTAAGTTCTGCTCTAATAAGGGCACACTTGCCAGGATTATAGCCTGGTCTACTACATAGGAAGAGATCTTTTCATGTTTCATTCATAGACAGCATTTTAGCATCTTGTGAGGACTTGATTTCTAGAATGAGTATCCGTCAGCCTCCAATCCAGGGCTAAAAGGATTTGTATAGCACTTATTTCTTGGAAAGACAGTAGACATGGCTTAATATTTTCTTCTCCCTGTTCCAATGACTGACTTAATGAGACCAAAACCAGTTTTGTGGTTTCTCAACTTTAATGGAACACCAAGGAAGAGGAGGAGACTGTCAGGTGTCCAAAGACACATAGAGAAATATGCCCTACAGAGGCGCTTTCAAAATTTCACGCACTGCAGCCCTCTGTCCTTTGGCATAATTGCTTTCCCAGTGCCTGCAAAGAGGAATAGGAAACGTGGTATTTAGCCTCTTCCTATGCTTTTTATCCTTCTTCTGTATATATTTATCTTTAAAATTCAGAAATTGCTCATGTCTAGAAAAACTGTAGTATTTATATTCTCTAAGTGCCTGGTAATAACAGTTCCAGCACATGAACACTACGTTTTCAATAGGCAAATGTTAGAAAGGTAGAAAAGACAAAATTCACTATATAAAGAAGTGCTGTCTCGTTATTTAATGCAGCATGCAAGAAAAAAGAAAATAGCATAAATGGTGTCCTGTCCTCCATTAGCTTGTAAATACCTGATTCAAGAAATGCTGCAATGTTTCCAGTTCAGACCATGATTCACCTTCCTGGGGAACCTTGCTCCCTGATCCTCTTCATAATCATCTTATAGATCCTGTTCCCTATGTTAGGCATTTTGACAGACTAACTTGTATGTTCTAGCAGTGTGAGCTGAAAAAGTCCATCTGAAATATTCAGTGAAAACTCTTTTGAGGGGAGGCCCATAAGTATCTAGCACCCTAGACACGACTTAAGAATTATTTAACATTGAAAGCAGCTAAGGAAAACCATACCACACGAGAACACTAGGTGGAACTAGGAGGAAAGAGGAAAGGAAAGGAAAGGAAAGGAAAGGAAAGGAAAGGAAAGGAAAGGAAAGGAAAGGAAAGGAAAGGAAAGGAAGGAAAGGAGAAAGAGAGGAAAGGAAGAGAGAAAGAAAGAGAAAAAGAAAAAGAAGGAGAGAAAGAAAGAGAGAAAGAAAAAGAAAAAGAAAGAAATCCCCTTTATAGTTTACCGAGGTTTCTGAAGTAATACTTTTTCTAANAAAGGAAAGGAAGGAAAGGAGAAAGAGAGGAAAGGAAGAGAGAAAGAAAGAGAAAAAGAAAAAGAAGGAGAGAAAGAAAGAGAGAAAGAAAAAGAAAAAGAAAGAAATCCCCTTTATAGTTTACCGAGGTTTCTGAAGTAATACTTTTTCTAAATGCAGTCTTGGTAGAAGATGACTTATTTACTTACATTTTACTAATTAGCAGTTTCTCTGGATGCATACAAAATTTAACAGGCTGGTTGGCTCTTTAGAGCAAAGCAGCAAACAATCTACTCAGAAATAATGAACATGAGAACTCAGCCTAATATGATAACCCAGCTTGACACCTCCCTTTGCATGCAAACTTGGTGGTAAGACATAAGCTGTCCTCATACTGTGCCCTAATTACCTGATGTTTTTTAGAAATGCTGAAAACTTAGTAGCTCTTGCTGAGGTCAACTGAAAGTTGTGGTAGCTGCCTGCTTTTGTAAATGAGGTTATAAAAGTCAACCAGCTCTGTCAAAATAGCAGAGGAAATGAATCACATGGTGAAAAGGCACAGTTTCTCTTGTGGAAATAGTTTATTCAGCTGACTTGAACCGTCTCAATAACATGAAAGAAGAAGGTGTTTTCCCTACTAGAGACGAATGCAATGCAAGTCTCTGTGTATCAATAGCTAACCCCTAATTTGTACTTAAACCCTGTGCAAACTAGGGTTTGAATCACCCTCTGCTGTAGTGAAATGCTGCCTACATGTTTTGCAGAGGGCAAAGAGCCAAGGTAATCCTGAAATGAAGTTTTGGAGCAGCATTTGCTTCTTCCCTTATGGAGAGTTTGTCAGAGGAGGAGGTGCTTTGATGTGGCAGCTTCATATCATCTCTGTCCTCAGTAAATAGGAGGGATGCACATCCATCTCTATAAAGAGAAATTGTATTAGGAAGTACTTCATGTTTTCTATCTTTATGCTTGCTTCTACAGGAAACACAATTGCAAGATCCTGAGATTTGTAGGATTCAGCAAAATGGGCGACAGAATCTTCTACTGCTATTCCTATGCCCTGTCCCTAGTTTTATAACTTTACATTTGTTTTGATACCCATTTAGATATCCCTGTCAAGCTTCAAGTGACTCCTCAAGTTGAAATATTAAGATTTTTCACCATTTAACAATCCAGGATACATTTGAAGAGGAGTTTTTTATATGTCAGTGCATTATGCTCACAAAGACACTAATAGCAAAACCTTAAAAATTCTGTTTCTGTTTAATCATAAATATTTACTGGAGAAATTATGTAAAAAATGCATTGCCTGTAATACAGCAATTAATCAAGTATTCAGTGCCTAGCATTCAAGGTGATTTTCTTAGGTGTGATGTTTATATGGAGGCATTAATGTTTTCTGGATAGAGAAGAGCAATCATTTGTACTGGGTTTTCTGTATGAGTACCCCTTCACAAATCAGCATTCACTCTTCATAAGCTTCTCTGGGATTTACCTTCCTCATGAGCATTACAATCAGAGCACTTATTTGCTAGATCACTTACAGAAAGAAAACCCAAAAAGGTCTTGAATATAATCAAAGCACATTTTCTTTCATTTGCAGAAATGCTCACTATGTACTCAGCTTTCTAGTTATAAAAAAAAAAAGTGTTTCTTTCTGCTATGTTAATTTCCCCCTTTTTATTTCCCATCTGAGAAGCCAAATTATAATAGCTTATAACTGGAAGGCCAGTTCATACTGTCTTACCCCTCCTGTAATAATTCATCCTTGTGCAAAAAATGTTAATGTGGCCCAGCAGAGCAGCATTTATACCTCATTTGCAGAGCATAAATTATATAGTCCAGGGTATTACACATTAGGTTTTTCATCCTATAGTTTAAAACTGAACATAATCAATAAGATTACAGACTCTACACCATTGTCTTTCCAGACCACATTTGCATGTTGTTGGTGCTACTGTGTGTTGTAAAAATCTGCACACAGAGGAAATGCTGGTGCAAGAAGGCAATAAATTTGGGAGAAGATTTTCTTTCCCCCAGCAAAATCATGTCATAAACTGTTTTCTAAAAATATTTGGCTGGGAATTTACCTCTGCTGGGCTAATGCAGAACATAATAGAGATGTTTATAACTAAACACTAGTTTACAATAGATGTGCAAGTAATAGTGTTTAATAAATATTACTAGAAAATTATAAACTTTGGTCAAAAGTCAGGTTGCTATTCAGGAGCAACACCATCACATGCTTTTTTAGGAAGTCACACAACAAAGAAGTGGAAAGACAATGTAATGTGACCTCTGTGACAGTGAGGCTGAGGGCTGAGACTGATTTAATCACTTCATGATGCCTGTTTATGCAAATGGATCATCCAAGCCCTCTATTATTAACACTAGGTGCCAAACCTACTGTAAATATTTCTGACAAAATGAGCTGGGAAAAGAGATAAAGCTTTACTGCTTCCTGCTCTTACTTTGCCTTCAATATGCTAACAAATGTTAATAATATGCTAAAATGAAGAGCTTGGAATATAAAGGTGTCCCCTCAGCTCTCTAACAGACAGAAGGACAGTTTCCCTTCAAAGACTGTGACTCTTCAAGATGCACTGCCCATGTATATATATATTAAGATGCTGTTCATCTTTGGGCATATGAGGGAAGTTGCAAAGGGGCAACCATATCCTTCATCACTGCAGGTTCTGGAGGCTGGAGGCAGCAGCTAAAACAGATCTCAGGAGCTACTGGCACAAACCTATAGAAGCACAGATGAAGCATACAGCTATTCCAGCTGTGTTTATACTCACACAGAAATCAGTATACATCTTTGAGGTGTTGACCAGGCACACCAGTGAAGCATTTTTTCCCAAAGTAGGCATCTGAACATGAAGTCCCAGCTGCAGAGAAGAGCTGAATAACAGCATGGGCTGACGCTGACATCAATACGTCAGAAGTGTCTGAAACCCAAACATGTGCTGTCAGTTCTTGTCCCTTTTGGTGGACTGTGGCAAAGCAGCCTCCACCTATCTCAGGAAAAGAGATCTACACAGCAGCTGAACTCCTCCCTGGCAAAGGAAAAACAAGGTCTAGGGTGTCCAAGGAGGGCTTTCTGCAAGAAGTGGGGTTCAGTTTGGGTCTTTCTATTGTCTATTTTCATTTCAGATGGCTGACAGCTTTAGATCTGAAGGAAGCACTGGTTTCTGCTTCCACAGAAACATAGATTTGCTGGATAGGGGAGGAGGTTTATCTCTTTTGTGTGGCAAAAATGTAATGGTGAAAAGACTTTAAGAGGAATCAGATGCCAAGAAAACTCAAAGAGAATGAAGGCCAGCAGCAGTTCAATCTGCTTTGGCTAAATCAACAGATTAATCAACACTATCTAACACTCCTCTGGAGTCATACCCCTGTCAAAGATGCTATGGACACCTATACAACCAGTTCCCACAACAGTGAAAAAGGATACTTCCAAACATGTGCTCAGCAACTTGAATAAATGCCTCACTATGAAGGAGGTGGTCCGTCATTGAGCACGCTCGTGTATCCCTGCGAGCAGCTGGTAGCCTGCCTGGTGCTGGCAGAAGCAGCTGCCTGGCTCTGGGACAGACTTCCCCCACAACACACACACATTTATGACTGCTTGTTTTATTTCTCCATTGCTCTCTTAAACACATCCTTAACTCCTTCCAACTACCTGCATGCCTTCATCTACCACTGCCCTCATCTATGACTGCGCTCTAGACTAAGACCCCAAGTGCACGCTTCAAAAATAACTCACTGTAGCTGTCCCATGGTAGCATCTGCTCCATAAGCGCTAATGCACAGGCTGCTCTGTAGGAACCATCCACAAGGAGATTTGGTAAACACTGGACCCTGCACCTCAGTGGTGCTATAGAGCTGTGTGAAGAGGTTGGTGTACCAATGTTTGAGAGAAAAACATATTTTCAATGCTTATTTCTGTGTTTCCATAGTATCTATTGAAAGACAATAATGCAACAGACATTCTGAAAGAAGCATTATCTGTTCACCCCCTTTTTTTTTTAATCAGAATGAGGCATTCTGCCTCAGAAAACAAGTAGAAGGTTTTTGCAGGCTTGTTAGAGCTGTCTGTCACTTGCTAAAAGAGAGATCAATAAAGTTTTAGGGTAAACCACCCTGTAGAAATAGAGAAGTGATTTTTAAAAAAAAACCCCCTTACATAAAAAGAAACTGCCATCACAGGGAGATACTGAAGCAACTTTATTATTTGACTCCTAAAAGTAAAATTTACCAGGATTGTTAAATGGCAGAAAAAAGGAGAGGAGCGTCTACCAGGGAGGAGAAGAGCACAACCCAGCCCAGCCCAGGTGGGATCTCTTTCCACAGCCCAAACAAACCTGGTAGAGACATGATTAGAGATATCACTTTGTTAAAAGCAGCTTTTTATTTGTAAGCCTCGGTGCAAAGAGTGAGGCAAGTGGGGATGTACGAGCTCAGAAGCAACATATCCCAGGAGAACACATGATGCAACCAGCAGAGGACAGAGCTGTGTGATGTCTTTCGTGTCTTACACACACCTGGGTTTCAGAATCTGGTTACTCTCAGGAAGGGGAAATGAGTACATTTGTCAGCATGCCACAGGGCTATATGCAGGCAGAGTTCTATTCTTGTTAGCAGTCCCTAAAAGGTGGGGACTAAGTTGCCCAGAAGAATAGAAGTTTCCTTTAAGAACAGGCTGGACAAATATCTGCCAGGAATGACATAAATACAGGTCATCCTGTCTCAGGCAGAGTAACGGGCTAGATCACCTCCCAGGGCCTAGCCTGGTCTTGGTTTCTGTGGTTTCTGTGTAAATATTCAGCTAAATAACAAAGTGGTAGAGTCTGAAAAGTTTATAATATCCAAAACTCTGTGGAGAGTACCAGGGAAACAGATGGAGGTTTTACAAAGCAATATTTCCTAGAGAAATACTAAGGAAACAAGGGTGGTTTTGCATTATTAGAAAAAAAGGCAAACAGAAAGAAGAGGACCATGTTCTGCCATTCCACTGCATTTAAGACACGTTTGCCACACAAGCAAATGGAGGGGATGGTCTGCTGTAGGTGGGAGGAGTTGATTTGTAATCAACCTGGAGAGTAACCCACTGCAAAATGAGTAATTTGCAACTATAGGATGAAAAACAAGAGTTTTGCAAAGACGTCACCACAGACCCGCATCTTAGGGCTAGATGCAAAATCTGTGGGAGGAACTGGAAGGTGTGAAAATATCCCTGGATTGCCAGTCACTAGAAACTGTCTGGAAATGATCCTTTCTCAGTTTCCTGAGCTGCAAGACTGGTTTGCAAAGAATGATTGAGCCTATCAGGCTGGATATGTCCCAATCCAAGTGATGTCAGAGCCAGAGCAAAGAGGCTCTGAGCAGGGCTGCATACAAGCTGGACAGGATGGTCGGCTCATGAGCTAGCTGGGCACCTCCATGGATGCTCAGACCATGGCTTGGTGCTGCTGGGTACTGCTGGGGACATCCCATAACTGTTTAGTGCCTTCATAGCAGGAGGTGGTTTGAGGAACATCTGTAATGCATTGTGATTTCTATCCTTTGAAGGGATAGAAAAAATACATTTTTGTGAATTAGTGCATTTTCTCCAAAGTTAGGTAACTACAGGAGATCTTAAAAAGTTTCTAGGTGCATTATGTTGTCACTTAAGATTCATCAACGTATTTTGTCCTGTTGTGTAAAAATACAACTGTGCTTTGACAGTGCAATAAGGCTTCTGTGGAAGGAAGAGAGAAATAAAGCAATTACAGTTGATGGAGGCAGGAGTCTCTTTTCCACATTCAAAAAGTGTGGGAGAAAAAGCCATTTCATAACACCAGCAAATGCTACTTGCTTCGGGCATCATTTTGAGTCAGGGGAGTTACATTCTAGAAGCATCTTTTCTGGGAAAAAAATTCTCTTTCTGGCAGATCATATGGTGCTGGTGAAAATAGTAAGGCTGGAGACAGGCATTTTCCCCCAGGTAGCAAACCAGTAGCACTGAGTCAGAGTGACATTTTTTACAGGCTCTCACTCAAAATCCATGGAAATCACTTTGGAAATTGCAAAGCTCCAAGCTCGTCAATGCCCAGAGCACTTGGAAGATGGACACAGCCTATGCCTGAAGACCAGCTTCCTTACAATGCCGGCAAAGCAGTGTTTGTCAGCAGTGTCTGCTTTCTAAGGTAACTGAAGACCACCATATGAATGAGCTTGTGAAAAAGGGTACCAAATTAATTGGGACCTCAGCACCCTACATTGACATTAGTTCTTGATCTACACCCCTGACTCCAAAGGTGTTTCCATCTGCTCCTCTCTGACTTTTGCACAGGTGGGGCAGAGGAACACAGGGCTGGAGGAGAAACTGCTGGATCATTGAGTCTAGTCCCCATTGACTGCAACAGAGGCTTCAATCAAAGGGCCATTACACAAGCCCTATACACACAAATGTCCTGCCACAAGCTTGAGACCCATAGAAAAAAACCAATCATGATACTTTTAATGCAGCAGAGGAAAAATTAGGAGAAACTGAGACCACTTCTGCTTCCCATAGTCATAGGATATCTGATGGATGCTTCAAGGTAAATCATGGCCTGTGTTGTGGAGGGAGGACACACTCTGCACCTCCCTGCCAAACCATCCAGCGGGATAACACCTTTCTGACCCCAGATCACAAACTGCCTCAACTCTCAGATTATGAACTGGACACACTATGTTTGCCTTAACAAGTAACAAATGCAATAATCATGGATTTGTAGAGCAAAACCATTGCTGCTGAGCACCTGTCATTGACGTGAAACAATTTAGGGGGTTTAACTGCTACTCTGATCCCCAGAACCACATGGGGGCATGTTAGGTGTGCAACTTAGACAAATCTGATTTAAACTCCTTCAGGGAACTCCATTCCCACACACTGTGGCTTTGTTGTGATGAAACCCACACTGCAGTGAGTGGGGACCACCAGGACCACCACTTCAAAGTGTGTGTGTGTAGGAAACAGCTGGTGACAAATTATGCAGTTAGATGATAGACAGGAATTTCTCTCTGTGCCTTACAGATGATCAGTGAACACACAGAAGGGAATAACATTAGGTGAAAGGGTGGTGCAAAGAAGCAGAAGAATACCATCAGCTCTTCTTGCAGGTGTCGGTGTATCACAGACCTCTTCTGTCTCCAGTGATTCTCCCTTGCTTTTTACAGCTCTTGCTGTGAGAAGTGGCTAGGAGGGACATGGAGCTCTTTGATGAAGAACAAACCTGAGAGCTCAGAGTAGTTCAAAAAAGCTCTCACTGCTCCTAAGAGCCAAGACTTGACAAGCCCTCTCCCTTCAGACTCAGAGGACTCCTTCAGATGCCAAAATTCAGGGAAACAAGCTTGTGCAGGTCTCCTTAATTTTATTTTTAGAGAAGAGAAAAAGCCCACGCATCTGTCAGAGATGTGCTTAGTGTCTGTCACTTACTGAGGCTGCCACCTCACAAAGGGAATGTGCTTTAGACTGAGGTAACCCACATCCAGCCATCGTGGACTGGGGCCTGGGAACTGCAATGCCCTCTCCACCTCTGGCTTTTAAAAGAAAAAAAAAAAATTCCTGTCACATTTGATATGATACAAACAATAGAAAATAATTAACTGTTCTTAAGTAGGATTCTGTGCTTAGATTATTCCTTATATATAAAAATATATCCTGCAGTGGGACTACACAGCACCTGGAAGTGCAGACACAGAGTGTGCTGCTGATGAAAAGAATCACTGAGTTTGCATGAGACACCTGTGTTTGTCAGGAGATTTCAGACTGACAGATGTTCAAGGAACTAACATCTAAGAAAAAAAAGGGCACCATTTTTTCCCAAAGCTCAAGGGGAATATACACTTACAGGTTGTAATGCTGTTCTTACATCCAGTACTAGAAACTTTGCTTTATCCACCCATTAAATCAGCACCCATTCATCACCACAACTGACTGAAATGATTCTAGTGATAAATGCCTTGTTACACAAGAAGCGATTGAGGGAGAATTAGTGACATTAAGAATATTTCACAATTTAAATTATAGTAAGTCTTCTTTCCTGTGAAGTTATTTCTTTCAGTAATCCATTCTGATTTTAGTATCTCCTGAACTAGAATTAGTGGCATTAATACATTTTTTAACTATTCGAATTATGGTCCACCTTTTTTTTATAGCTGGGTGTTTCATTTAGTAAAGGAGACTAAATTAATATCCATACAAGGAGATTATTTAATTTAACAAGAAATCTTTCCATGGTTGGATGAGGTAATAAAAAAGCTTAAGTATTAAGAGTTACCGATAAAGTTAAAAATAAATAATCTTGATGAAAGGTATGCCTTTTATGAGAATCTGGAAATTTCTGTACTTTTCTATTCAAAAGTCTGCCACTCTTCTTTTCATACATACTTGTTCTTCTAAAAATCCTAGAGTTCGTCAAGAAAACAAGAATCGTAACATCATCTGAAGAATGTAGAATTTGTTGATCTAGTTTCTTTAGTATTCACAGATTCATACAGACCAAATGAATAAACACATTGACCTCTTTTTAAAAAACTAAGATCTTCAGAAGACTTAGATCTAGTAGATTTATGGGAGACAATGAAGATTTATTGAAGCAAATCTTATTGTCTGTAATGAATGCCATTTGAATTAGTACTGTCAGAGCAGAAATTGCAAGGTAAAAAAATCTAATCACAGAAGGAATGGGCTTCTGAGTGGCAGCCTTAGTGTATGGCTGCTGCCATGCAAGCAGAGCAGCTCTCTGGAGAGAGGGCCAGATCCAGCAAATCCTTACTGAGG
The DNA here is from genome assembly GCA_013401335.1 of Brachypteracias leptosomus. NCBI lineage: Eukaryota > Metazoa > Chordata > Aves > Coraciiformes > Brachypteraciidae > Brachypteracias > Brachypteracias leptosomus. The sequence continues at coordinate 102,505 of VYZX01004426.1, read as the reverse complement.
CTACCCTTAGCAAATTATATTGCTATCTATCTCTGCATATCTGATATATAATGCTAGCTTTACAAGAAATGTAATGAGACTTGTAATGGACTTCATCTGCCTTTTAATAACACCCTTCTCAGGAGAAAACCCTTATGAAAGGCAAAATCATTATTATGATTGGTTTAACATAGGCAAGAGCTGAAAGGCAGTAATCTAGGTAATACAGCTATTTATTAAAGCAAAAAAATGTTAACCTGGAGTAAATGTACTTTCAGGGTCTCATCCTCAAGATTTTTTTCATCCTGTGCAGAATCTACTAATGTCAAGCTATCAAGCTATTTACAGAAATAAATCGCTAGGTAGTATCTTAGTCAAGCATCACAAAACTAAATTAAATGCTATTAAAGAACATGACTTGCCTATTCCCACAGCCACCTTTTGCACTGAAATAAAATTTTTAAAAGAGCAATGAGCCCATTTCTTTCTCAAAAGAGATACTGAGAAGGGATCACAAGCAATTACCAAGGCTGTGATATGGGCCCAAATCCTGCACTCTAGCATAGCCCAGAAACATGGTGCAACCCAGGCAGTTCACTGATGTGTGCCACTGATGAACTTTGCAGTAGCAGATATTTCCTCCTTGGGACCTCATAAAAAGTTTAAATGGGCTACCAAGCTGGTACATACCTTATTATTGAAAGATGTAACACAATATTGCAGCCTTCTCCCAGCATATCTGTTTTATAGAACCCAAGAATGCTTTGCATTGGAAAGGACCTTAAAGATCGTCTAGATCCACCCTCTCTGCCATGGGCTGGGACACCTTCCACTAGATCAGGTTGCTCAAAGCCTCTTCCAACCTTGTCTTGAACACTTCCAGGGAGAGGACATCCACAAATTCTCTGGGAAACCTGTTCCAGTGTCTCAACACCCTCACAGTAAAGAATTTCTTCCTAATATCTAATCTAAATCTGCCTTCTTTCAGTTAGAAAGGCATCCTATCACTACAGTCCCTGATAAAGAGTCACTCACCATCTTTCCTGTAGGCACCCTTTAAGTACTGAAAAGCTGCTATAAGGTCTCCCCAGGGCCTTCTCTTCTCCTCTCCTTTATTTCATTTGGTTAATAAGAGTGGTGGCCTGAATTAAGAGAGCTAGACCAAGATTCAGCTTTCCCATCACGCAGGGCATTGGATTTGGTACAGTGGTTTCAGCCCATCTCTGCACTGTTGGAATGAGCTTTCACAAAACTGTAATTCAGGAAACTAGAAAAACCCAACATTATTGGACTGTAGTATTACAGTGTGTTCTAGTAAAAGAAAACAGCTGAAAGGCCACCGGAAATGTCCTAAAGAGAGGGGGAAGAAGCTGCAACTGAACAGCAGCCACAATTCATGTGCCTTTATAATGGAAGTTTCTTGGTGACAGCAGGGAACTTACAGCTCATGTCATGCTGGAGAGGGTGGCTGGTTTGACCCTAGTGCACAGGACAACTTCCCAGGTGACATGAGGGATGTCACCTGTTTAGAGGGATCCACAGCATGTACCCACACCATTCCCTTGCCCCTGAGCAGTTCCTAACTCCAAAACCACCTAGGTCAGGGTTTTGGACAGCTGGTTCAACCAGAAAGCGTGTCCTTACTCCTGCCTATCCTGAAGGCACTGCGCACGATGTTTAAGGGCAAAGAGATCACTAGAGGTCATCCAGTGTAGGTGCCACAGAATTTGTCGCTGGTTAAGAAAACTCAATGCATGAAACACATCCAACATTGCAGTGCTATTTCTTTGTATTAACACATGAACGCCTTATTCTCTAGTTTTTAATTTCTAAATCCACTACATTTTCAGGTCTACATCTTAACAAAATGCATACTTGAAGTGCATAAAATGCGTATTTTATACCACCAGAATCCTTAGCCTCTGTAAAGTATCAACAGACCAATTAAAACCAAACCAACCAAAACCAGAAGCCAGGCTACTGAAGCCCGGTACATAACACATTAAATTCTCTTGATTTGTCTTGGTAAAAAGGCCATGAAAATCAAAATAGATTACAGAGCTATAATTACTGCTTTACTTGTGATACAACAGTAAAATTAACTGGTTTGCAAATAGATATTTAATTTGATTTCTAGTTTGAAGATTGATTATGCAACCTTCATCAATGATTTATATTTTTGAAGTCCTTTATCATTCATTTTAGCACCAGAGGCAAAGCCAGTTCTCCCGTGGGCAAGCTTCAGTGTAAGACTCACTGAAGTATTTATGGAATGAAGTGTTTACTTCATTTCTGGTACCTGCAAAAATGTGTCTTCCACAGTGTGGAAAACCAGCAGGTACTCCAAGTGCTTCATTTCATCAAAAGCACTGAACATTTACTTAAGCCATATGGATTGGCTTAGTATATATGGTTATAGTTACAATAGCTACATCTGTAGCATACTAACGGATATCACAAATTGCTGAGGATGAGAAAGAAAAGAAAATATGGTTTCTTTAAAAATTGTTTATAATTATAATGACACACCCTGTGCACTTTTGGCCTGTGTTTGCTGCATTTGCTATAAACATTTCATGCCGTTTCTGGTTTTCTTTGTTAGCTGCTGCTTCCCCCTCTGACTTAGACATAAGCATGCTTTGCTCAGCTACAAAAATAGTTTGTGTTCTCAAAAGGTTTAGAGGATCTTTTTCCTCAAACAGAGGTGACAAATGCATCTATGTTTTGCATTTTAACAGGAAAAAAGGGGAAGAGGAGGGCTGAGGCAAGAGTAGTCCACAGAAAATCAGAAGTGCCCCAAAGAGTGCAAAGACAGGATTTTTTATTATTGAGAAAACCTTTTTTCCCCCAACATTGTCATTGTGGCTCTGTATCAAGTGGAAAATTTACATAAGGCATCAGATCTTAGTATTATTATTTGTCTTAACAGTTCCAGAAGAAAGGAAAATCTCTGAGAGATAGCAAGTTTCTCTAGTTTCACCTAAGCATGATTGTGAATGATTTCAACCAGATCCAGTTTTAAAGGTTTTATTACACGGTTTTGTCGCTGTTCATGAGAGGAGAGATAAGGAAGGGAGCACACTCATTTGCAGCCAGAGAGCTCCTGAGCATATACAGGAATTCACGGGGCCATCAGACATTGATTTGACACAGACAGGTACAAAATAGACTCTGTGGAATGACTGTACCAGGACACAATAGTGCAAGTCAAGGCCCAATACCCTACCACATAAGAAACCATGCTCCTTGTGTATTTAGGTCTGTCGTATTTGATAGCAGAAGTAAATTGATTTTAGTGGAGATATTTGAAAGTAAATAGCACACACTCTGCTGGTAAATGCCATGGCCCTGGCAGTGGCACTGTACCTTGAGGAGGATTTCACAGAGAGGAAAGGAGGGAGAGGTTCTGCCTTCAAAAGATTTTGCTGCATTGGAGACTGGTATTGAGTAATACACGATTACTCCATACCTTACTGAGACAATTTCCTCCTATCAGGAAAAGATGTTTTATAAATATCCTTAGACTTTTTATATTGAATGCAATTGTAAGAAGAAATCCAGCAAAGCTTCAGGAAAGACACAAGGAAAGCTGGGATCTCTTGGCACCATCCAGAGAAAACTGTCTAACTTGATGTCCCAGCAGGGGAAACACCATGTACTTAATTTGTGCTCTCTTGCTCACTGTTATTGAAAGCCATTTTTACCTTGGAGAGAGAAAGTGGGTTTGGCTGCATTTTCATGATACAGTAAGTCCGGTCAATTGGATTCTTGAAGCAGGCTTTCTGAAAAGCCTCTATTGTTGCTTCCTCTTGATTTTTTTGTGTCTGTACTCATTAACAGAATACACAAATATGTACCCTGGGATGAAGAGAGAGAAAGCTGCAACAGCAACCATTTGCAGAATGCCACCAGGTTCAGACATCACTACTACCTTTTTCAAAGTCAGTAGAGACGTGTCTTCGGACAGAGGACAAAACTGAAGGTATATTTACGGGCTGTCCCAAAACCTTTGATATGTTCCAAGTGCAGCAGGTATGTCTGAAGCTAATATATAGAGATGGACCTAGGCTAAGCCATGCCAGAAGAGGGTTGCCCTCATTGTATGAGTGGATCCATCTTCTCGTAGGTCTGCCCCGCTGAGCTGGCCATTGCACAGGAAGGATGACCATCAATGTCTGCTCAGTGAAGTTAGGTACATAAGGAAAAGTGGAGTCCAACTGCAGACAGCCAATTGGATACTGTAGAGCAGTGCTGGGGCTTGAATGTTGAAATGAAGGGTGTGGTGATGCCAGTCTCTTGCCTGCCATATGTAAAATAGCAGAAAACTTCCAGAGCCCACCCTGAACAAAACATAGTCACTGTTTGGTCTCTAATGGGAAAATGTCAGCATAAGCAAAGGGCTCTAGGCCAAGGAAGACTGATAACACTTCTCCCTAGTCACCCCACCTTCATAATTAAAAGGGGAAATGAAAAAAGGATTTAGATTGTATTGAAAGAAAAGGCACCAGGGAGCAGATTCAATTTTTGAGTCATCACAGAAATTCTCTAAAATTCAATTACAGTGATGTAGATCTGACATAAGATGTATTATTACAGTACCCCAGAGAAGGTCAATAAAGTGTATTGTAAGGTCTCCACAAGATTTCATCAGGACTATAATACAGATAAGTCTCATTATTTCACAAGTTTTGCAGCTGCTCAAACTTAATTTTCAGGGGTGCCATCATATAATTATCAAAGATGATTAAATTTTATGCCCCCAGATCTTGCAGGTTATGTCTACAGGGAAAGAGTTTAAACCTATTATATAGTAGCAAAGATATAATTAGACTCTGGAGAGTGAATAAATAAATCACACTAAGCAAAAAAGGCCAACGTATCTACCAACTGACCACCATATTTACAGCTGAAGTTAATGTCATATGATGAAGAGAACAACTTAAAGTACTGAAAATTTGCAGGTATTTCACAGAACCTTGACTTTTAACCACTTAACAGTAAAATATCTCTATTTCTTTAGATACAAAATCTGTCCACGCTGACTGATGTTTTAATCTTCTCTACAAATACAGATAGGCCACAGCGACTTAATATTGCATGTGTGGGCCAGATTTTGCCTCCAACACTCACTGTGGCACTGCAAGCATACAAGATTGATGTATGCTTAAATTCACATTAAGTTTATAAGGAAAAAGAAATGAGAGACATTGGTGGTGGGTTTATTTTTGTCTAACCACAGGTGCTTACTGCCATCTAACTTGCCCTCAGTATGTGGGGCATCTGAATGGGGCTGGCAGTTAAGATGCAAGACTTGTAAGAAAGGTCTGTTGCCTCGTGAAATAGCAACTAAAGGCAGAGGCACAGTGGGATCTAAAATTACTCTAGATGCCATTATGTTTTNGACAGAGGTTTTGGTGGGGGGCGGGGGGGAATGATAGAGGGACTAGGGGTGGGCACCGGGCACCCAGCCAAGGTAAACCCACCACAGCAAGTTATTTTTCTCCTGAGAGGTTATTTAGCTATGGAGTTTGATCCATTTTTGGTCACTGGGCTAGGTCCCGATACAATTTTAATCATCAGGTCAGGGATTTAACCTGGGACCATCCATTTATCAGTCTATACCTTTTGTGTGGTAAGGGAATAAATTAAGAATTGGTGATTGTGGTAACATCACCTTGAAAAAGTGTGGTGGGAATAGTGGCCAAGAGATGAGAGGAGAAGAAGGAGGAATGTGCAGAGCCTGAAAAGACTGACCCATCGGTGAGTGGAGAGAAACACGGATGATGCCAGCTGTCCTTTCTGCTTGTTTGAAGATAAGAAGCCAGCTGATGTCAATGAAAAATATGCACTGAAAACTGAGGAAAATATCTTGTATTTGGAAACTTCATGCCATAATATCGAGTTCTTTAAGCCATATCTGAAGGATCAGGTGTCAACCACTTCCCAGGCAAAAGAATTCTCTTCCTCACTCAAGGTGGCTACGCCTGTGTGTCAAAATCTTACCACACAGAAGCTGACTTACTGGCAGACTGTAGGGTCTGCCATCCCCCTTTTGGCTGCCTGGAACAGCCCTGGTGTGTCAGAGCACCCTAACAGCTACACAGCCTGTCTCAGGCCCTTGGCAGTTCCAATGGATGGTCCAGATCAGATTTCCTTTCACCAAGTGCATTTTCTTGGAAAGTCCTCTGTTGGTTCATGAATTTCCTCAGAGCAGCTGTGCCTGCTGCATTTGCAGTGTGAAGTGAGGGAAGGATGTTTAGAACTTTTGAGGGGAATTCAGGGAGCCTTACGGAAAATGCAGCTTTTGTAATGAAATGTAGATTTCTTTGTGGATTTAACAAGAGTACAGCTGGTGCTGCTTGGCTGAGGCGTTTCTGAGAAAATGACTACTTAATCATTGCTAGTTATATCCAGACTGTTTACATTTCAGATTGTTGTACTACAGTATAACTCTGATAAAATAGAGATGTTAAGGGCAGTTCAAATCATTCACACTATAAGCTAGGACTTCTGGTGGGTTTATGTCTCAGAACACCACCTTTGTTTCTTGCACTATGTGGATAAAACCTATACAGCAAAAGCCATTCTGCTATGAACTCTTTAGTGATGCTGGGCCAACATTACAGTTCCCTGTGCCGCCTCAGTTCTACCTCTTTTGACACTGGCTGGGGTCATCATTACTTATTTCACCTCACTGAGAGCCCTCTGCACTGCTTCCCAAACCTGTGAACCTCCCCAATCCCCCTCCACCTCTCACTACAATGAGTACCTGCATCTGATGTCTTCTCAACATGTCCCCTCCACTAAAATCTCATCCAGTCTATATCTTTCTTCCCAACCTTTATTCCCAGTCTTGCTACCTAGCTCACAGTCCCAGCTTCCCTTTCCCTCCTCAATGTCGAATGTTCTGGAGATCTCACCAAGTTTTTCTCGGTAAGAACCAGAAAACTCGCCAGGTTTTTCTCCTAATCTGCTTTGCATGCCCACCCCTTGCCCACTCTGAATTAAAATCATCCTTTTTTGTAGGATTTCTGAGCACTGGCAAGGTTGTGATCACCCAGTGCTGGAGCACTCATTCTTATTACCTACTAGAGTACAGAATTAGAAGTGTGATGCCCTGGAGTGGATCGAAATGCCTACTTTAAAGCAAGAGGATAGAAAAATGTGCAGGAAGGCTCAAAAGCCTGAAAGCAAAGAATGTTTCTAAGATTTTTAGAAAATGAACAGTCTGGGAGAGATTTGTAAGCGTATTTAAAAGAGGAGTAATATTCCTAGTATTCCTAGAATGGCTTTCCTTCAAGAATCTCAAAATATGCCAGTCATTAGCTAAGCCTAACAAAGCTGCTGCAAGGAAAGCATAGGCTCTGTCAAGCCAGCAGGTCAAAAGCTATAGAGGGAAATGCAGAACCCAGAGTTCTCATTGCATGGGGTACTCTGAAAGACTAGATCAGAAAAATTATGTTACAATATTTAGTATATTTATTCATGTGAAAGAAGCATAGAAAATTGCCTCCAGTTTTTACCAGGGTATCATTTTGCATACTCCCTTAGTGTGAAAATAATGTGTGGATATGTTTAAATTAAACTATGTATTTCTACATGCAAATCAGGTTTCTTACACATAGGCAGAAGTCTCCTCAGAAATTCTAAGTGCAATTTAAGAATCAGCTTTGAACATTTAGCCCTGTATTTGCCCAAAGGAAAGAAATCCAGTACATTAAGATTACATTCTTCTGGGCCCAACCTTAGCAGTTCATAGAGCATGTTGGGTCACTGACTCCGCTAAGCATTTCAATTAACTTTTCTTGACAATTACAGTAATTAAGTCTCTCCTAAATTACAAATTAAGATCATTTGGATGCATTAGAGAAGTAAAAGTGATATTAGCAGGGGGGAGAAAACAAAAAGTTTACCAGGTCTTCAATTATTCATAATTTTACAGACATGTTTGTGTTTTTGCAGACCAAGCTGCGCTGTTACTGTGGGTGTGTAGAATAAGGTGTCTCTGCAGCACGTCCTGACCACCACCTCTGTTCCTTCTGCTCTCCCTGCTCTTTGTATAGCCTCTTTAACTGTTTGTAAGGTCTTTGGTATGTCAGAGTGCTGGTGTGAGTTTGCTGTGGCTTAAGCTTTGTGTATCCATAAAATTTCTTGATGTCTTCTACTTCCCTGTCTCTCTGAGCACTTGGCTGACTGGGGGACAGCTGGCTTGCTCCAGATGTGAGTCATGACATGGACCAGTATATAAAGCACTAAGATAATGGTGGAATTTGCGCTTAAATACAAGCCTCAGCCTCAAGTGAATATGGCAGTATAGGTAGAGCCATTAGGAAAACAATTTAACTTTTGTTTGTCCAGCATGTGCCACAAATAAAGTCCAGATATCTTGTGAACTTCTGGAGCAGGCCTGCATAATACCTGGCCAGCAAACAATTAATTTGGTTGGATGGTCTTTGTGGTTAGCAGAGTAAAACATCTGGGTAGTATTGCAACAGGAAGGCAAAGGACAGAGGAACATTGCAAAGGGAGTGAGTGGAAAGAGAGAAAGGGATGTATTGCAGGTGTAGAATTTAATTTCAGATCATAGAACTGCTTTCTACCTTTGGAGGATATTAAAAAAAGGAAGGCATTTCGGAACGTGCAAAAGCTATAGAAAGAAAATGTCCAAAGGAGACCCTTGCAAGAATTTAGCCAGTATTTACATAGTGAGAAGTCAGTATGAAGGTAAATCAGCAGGCATGGATGCTTAACTGGGTGGCACAACTGAGATATATCTAGCCTATGTTACTGTGCACCAGGTATGACCTCATGACCCTCATTCTCTCTTCTGAAGTTTAACATTTTGTGAATGTGTTTTCAAAGTCAATTCAACATGCAAACGGAGGGCCAGACTGGCTCCCAAATCTTTCTCTTTAGGCACAAGATCTGAGGACATCTGTGCAGGCTGTCAGCACAGAGGTTTTTTTCACTGTAGTTGAGCAGTAGTTGCTTCAACAGTAGTTCATTGACTTCATAGATACCATTTACATGTTCACTAATGTTACTGAGGATTCTTGCCCAGAGAAATCAAGACCATGGCCCAGAGAAAGCATAGAAAAATACATCAGTTTAAAATAAAATCTTTGGCTGCTGCCAACACCTCAATCCAGTTTTCTCTGTCTCCACCCTTTAGTTTAAAAGAAAAAATAAAGATGAGGAAAGCCTTTAACCAGCAAGCAGTGCAAATGTCTTGGTTTAAGCCCTCAGTCTAATTCAGGCTCTACGTACCAATGGGGTACTTTGTGTTGTTAGCTCTGCTAGAAAGGGAAACAAACACACATGCCTCTCACATGCCTACATACACCTTCTATCTTGATGATATTTTTCCAGGAATTAGCATCTTAAAACAATCTTGGAAAAAGCTTTGGATTTCTTTTGGGAGAAGATCCCAAGCAGCTCAGTTGATATGTTATAGGAACTGAAGGTATGGTAGGGAAAGCGAAGTCTGGTCTGAGAGAGGTAACGAACTGCTTCAGGATGAACAGAACTGGGATCCTACCTCTGAGCAAGCACATGGGCTTACAGTTCACCTTTAAAATGAAAACAATACAGGTATTTGGAGAACTACCTGACAGTGAGTAGTAGATGGTGCAGATGATGGTGTCGCCCCTGCCTCCTGACTACCTGCTAACCTTAAATCATCTGCACTCATACAGGAGTATTATTGCAAGGCTGGGTTTGGTCTTTTTAATCAGCTGACAATTTGAATTTATTATGTATTTTGAAGGTTAGTAATATACCACAGCCATACATTGCAGGTGATACAATATCATATTAAAATATTAATCAAATCTTCAAACCATCTACATTCCTGAAGGCAAGTAATCTGCCAAGGAAGAAGTTATAAACAAAATGGAAATTCACTGCAATATCTTTGAAAAATGTGCTACAAGCACATATTTGAAAAAGCATCCTGAATAATTCCTCTTAATACAAGCTTCCTAGATTGATGATGTATTACATATATTAAGAGTAATAAAAGTGTAATTGATGTTAAGGGATGTGAATTTAAACTCGCTTGTCACTCTGGAGAAAGCACATGGGCACTGGTTGGGTAGTGAATGGAAACTAGACCTAGAAATTTGATTTGGTCAGACTTATGACCTAAGCCTTTTTGATTTTTTTCCATCATTTAAGTGACAAATTGTGACATTATTGTGGTTAGTTTTACCCATAATTTTATAATTCAAATTTCAATTAGATTTTGGGTTTGAATCAATGGCTCAAATTACCACCAATTTAGAAAACTCATTTTCAAAGATGTTCATAAGGTCAAAACTATTCATGCCCTGTTCATACTTTTTTATTAAACTAAAGTCAAGTAATAATCATGCATTTCATATAAAAAAAACCCTACAACAATCAAAATTATAATAATTGCTTAAAATACTGCTCCAGTTACCCCTTCTAGGTGATTCCTCCAAGTCAGATTACTGCAATTTTTTATTCGATGCTCATATACAACGGAGAAAAACAATTTTTGCAAGTGCCAGGTTGGGTCACAACAACTCCATGCAGCGCTACAGGCTTGGGGACAAGTGCCTGGAAAGCTGCCCCACAGAAAAGGACTTGGGGGTTCTGGTCAAAAGCCAGCTGAACATGAGCCAACAGTGTGCCCAGGTGGCTGAGAAGGCCAACAGCATCCTGGCTTGTATCAGGAATAGTGTGGCCAGCAGGACTAGGGAAGCGATCATCACCCTGTACTGGGCATTGGTGAGGCTGCATCTCAAATACCATGTTCAGTTTGGGGCCCCTCACTACAAGAAAGACATTGAGGTGCTGGAGCCGGTCCAAACAGAGGCAATGAAGCTGGTGAAGGATCTAGAGCACAAGTGTTATGAGGAGCGGCTGAGGGAACTGGGGTGGTTTAGCCTGGAGAAAAAGAGGCTCAAGGAAAACCTTATTCCTCTCTACAGCTACCTGAAAGGAGGTTGTAGTGAGGTGAGGGTCAGTCTGTCCTCCCAAGTAACAAGCAATAGGGTGAGAGAAAATGGCTTCAAGTTGTGCTAGGGTAACTTTAGATTGGATATTAGGAAAAACTTCTTCACATAACGGGTTGTAAAGCACTGGAACAGGCTGCCCAGGGATGTGGTTGAGTCACTGTTCCTGGAGGTATTCAAAAAACTTCGAGATCTGGCACTTAGGGACATGGTTTAGTAGTGACCTGGAAGTGCTGGGTTAATGATTGGATCTTAAAGGTCTCTTCCAACCAAAATGATTCTATGATTCTATGAAATTCCAATCTGAGAGCCTCTTGGTTTATGCCAAAAGCAAGGCATTTAGAGGTTCAGGTCATGTTTGAAATATCTACAAATAATTCTTGCAAGTTAATTCACATTTTAGGTGGCTAAATGACCTTGGTATCCTTAAGAATCCCCTCACATATCTCCCCACAAGTGTAACAGTGAAATATACGATTTAATATGTTGGTGACTACTGCTCTTGCCAGGTGACAGGGCTTGTTGTGGCCAGACCAAGTTTCAGATAACTTCTGAGGGATGCAGCCTGAACCATCAAAAGTGGAGGCTGACAGCCTCCAATGCCTACTAATTCTTGGCTTCCTGTTTAGAGCTCATAAATTCTAGTGGTATAAGAAATACATAATCTGTGCTATTTAAAAATACCAGATAAGTGGTCTTCTGGCAATGAAGTGTGAAACTTCTGGATTCATAGGTGTCCTGCAGGTTTTCAGTTACCTGTTTGTACAGGAAAGCTTATGGCTTTTGCTGACTTAATCAGGAGTAAGGTGTTTTTTAATAATTTGGTTCTTATGCTCATATTGGTCTATTTCTGTTTGCAAACTGAGTATAGGAGGTCACCAGAGCAGTATGACAGTGCTGGAGACTAACTGACTAACTTTGCCTGACTAGCAGGGGTTACAAAAGATAAGACAGAACTAGGCATCTGAGACTGAATTTAAATAATTACTCAAATTACTTTGGAAGTGCAAAATACAGTATTCTGTTTAATTATATGCTAATGTACTCTGCTTCTTACTAGACTTTGCCTCCTCCACTGCAATGTCTAAACAATTAAACTCCTAATCATAAGAGTTTTCAAAGATAAAGGCAAAGGGATGCAGGAGGATAAGGAGCATTTTCACACTTCAGGCAGCTATCCTGGAAACTCTGCCTCTGATACAACCTTATCTTGGGGGCTCCCTGCCTTATTCTTCTGCTTCCCATGAGACAGACGATATTGGCAATAAACTCTTGTGCTGGCTGCCACTGAAGTCACTGCAAGCTCCTCTGGAATACATCAGGTGCTGTATACTGTGATGTAGCCTGAAAAATCAGTCTTGAGGCCTTTAAAATCAAACATCTAAAATTATTGGTCATATCTGATCATCATTTTTCCCTCTGTCTCCCTCCCTTTTCTATTAAATCAGGCTAACACCACCCGTTTTAGAGAGAAGTTGAAGATAAAATCAATATTGCTTGTAAGGCCCTGGAATACTGAGTGTTTTACAAGAGACATCCATAATATCTTGGCAACATCCATAAGGAAGTTAATATATGTGTTCAGGGGTTGCGTCATTAATAACTTTCATGCTTGCACATTGAATAAGGAAGAAAAAAAAGACTGCTGTAAAAGCTACCTGTTCAATGTATATTGACTGAGGCAGATACACGTCCAGTGTCTGGGGATGGAAGTTGCAGAGGCAACCTGCACTGTGGGCATACCATGAATTCTGGCTTTGCTGCGTTAATTCTAGTCTTGTGCTGTGTCCCCTTTTCCCTTCACAGGCATGTGGATACCTAGGTGTCTAGCCATGGATATATGTATGGACCCAAGAAGCTTGCAGATTTTAATTTCAGATCTCAAAAGAAAAAAAGAAAAAAAACCCCCACCATCCTTTGAAATCAAATTAACCTTTGGCCATTCAGTTTTCTCTCTCTCTCTGCAAGTTGACCCTCATCTTTTTCTTCATGCTAATTCTCATCACTTTCTTCTCCTTTTATGCTAATGCTTTCATCCTTCTAACCTGTCATTGTCCCCTTCTCTTCTTTGTTCCTTCCAACCTAACCATTACCCTCTGCCTTCTTCTCCCTTTCCTTCTTTTCTCTCCTTCCTCCACTCACATTCATGTTTCTTCCTAGCTCTTGTATTCTTCCTGTGAATAAGAGATGGGACACTGAAAGCATAGGAGGAAGAGTTCTCTTACTTTCAGATCAGTACTATAATGCCAATACACTAACAAGAAATAATTACACTAGCAAGAAATAATTACAGGGGAAAACATAGTCCAATTTCCACATTGTTGGAGCATATTCACTGCAGAAAGAAAGTTTGGAGAATAGATTAACTCACTTCTCATTGTGAAGATGCAAACAGCAATATTAAGAGACTCATAACTCTCAGATCACTATGGATAGTAGCAAAAAGCAAACTACAAATTTTTCTTTTTCCAGAATTTAAACCCTTAAGTCAAAATGTGGATTATGCTAAGGTTTCCTAATGAAAGACTGCTAAATTTGCACAGGCAAAATTGCTCCCTTTCTTCTATGACTAAGGAACTTGTAGCCTGACTTTTCTGAACTGTTAATGTCTCTGACAATTTGATACCAAAGATAGACACACTGATAAAGTTGGTCTGTTTTGAAAAGGTAAAGAAAATAAAAGATCAGCTCCCATTGCCTTCTTGATTTTGGACAGAACATCAGCATGTGTGTAAGTATGCATAGCTTATGTTGAATATATACATATCCCAAAGGGTCCCCTGAAGGTTAGGGTGATAAAGAAATCGTCTGACATTGGCATCTTCTGTGTTGGATTATTTCAGCAGAGAAATTCTGAAACTAAATAAGATAGGCAAGAACATCAGAGGAAGATGGAAGAAGTCTCTCATAGTACTGCAGAAGTTTGGAACCACAAATAACAAATCCAAAACTATCAGAGGTTAATGTTCTTCAATACTGATAGTTTTCTTGTGTTCCCAAATAATAAAACCTTGCAAAATGTGACAAAGTTTTAGAAATATGAATCTCATAAGAAAAGAAAACCAACTGTTTGACAAATATCTTGTCTAGAGAATACCCATCAAGGAATAAAACTAAGTGAAACTATATGGAAAGACCTCAGTAAAGCAAATAATTTTACAATAGTAACTGCATAGAAAAGGGCAACATATATGCAAAAGTGTAAAACTATAGTGCAAAACAATACATGTGTACAAAGATACTGCTGAGAATGAAGTTACAAATCCAGATTAAAATACAGTGTAACACAATAAATATCCACTGAACCCTGGTTTAAAATTTTATATCTAGAGACTAGCTCAAAAGAGCTTGGGCTACTGACTGTCCTAGTATCCAATCTTTTTATTAAATCAATAGCAAAGCTCCAATAGACATTTGTAATGCAGGAAGAGGCCTCTTAAGAGTACTTTTAGTACAAGCTCCTACAACAGTGTGTCTCAAGTGTCCTGTACTCCATTTGTTCCTGGTCCTTCAGCTTAACCCTTTCTTAGCGTCTTCTCTTCCCTTGGCTTTTCAGACATTCGAGGAAGAGTTGTTCTTGGATCCATCCTCCTGTGTTCTCCAGGGCCCACCTGAGTTTTTGAAAGACTGTGAAGAAATATCATATAACATATAAAGTGTTCTCTCTCAGCAACAAGGGAAAGGGTTGTTTCATTTAGTTTTGGTTTAACTACTTCTACAGTAATTGGCATGAGGTCTTCCTTCTAGGAAAGGAGTCATTAGTAATATATTTGTTATTTATAAACATTCTAGAAGGCACAGAAATATGTTGTTAATCATTTAAAATATTTATTACAAACACAAAAGCGTGGTTACTGTTGGTGTTCCAGCTAAGCTCGTTGTTTTGTAATTTTCAGATCATAGAATGTTTTGGGCTGGAAGGGACCTCCAGAGGTCATCTGGTCCAACCTCCCTACACAAGTAGGGACATCTCTACCTAGGTCAGGTTGCTCAGAGTCCCATCAAGCCTGACCTTGAATGACTCTAGGCATGGGACCTTCACCATCTCTCTGGGCAGCCCATTCCAGTGATCTATCACTGTCATGTTAGAGAACTTTTTTCTAATATCCAGCCTAAATCTATCCTTTTCTAGCTTAAACCCATTACTTCTTGTCCTATCGTTACAAACTCTTTTGAATAGACCTTCTCCTGCCTTGCTGTAGGCCCTCTTCAGGTACTGGAAGGTCACTATAATGTCCCCCCAGAGCCTTCTCTTCTCCAGGCTGAACAGTCCCAACTCTCTCAGCCTGTCTTCACACAAGAGATGCTCCATTCCCCTGATCATTTTGGTGGCCCTCCTCTGGACACATCCCTCCAATATGTCCACATCCTTCTTGTGCTGGGTGTTCCAGAACTGGACACAGTACTCCAGGTGAGGTCTCACCAGGGCAGAGTAGAGGGACAGAATCACCTCTCTTGATCTGCTGGCCACAGCTCTTTTGATGCCACCCAGGATGTGATTGGTGCTGCCTTTCTTGTAGAAAGACATAATTCTGAAAACTAGAAAAATATTTAAACAACCTAGCCTGCAAAAATCTGCCTGATGATTTGGAAGAAATTCTCCAAATGCTACATAAGGTTTTGTGACTATTGGTAGTTTGCTTCACTTCCCAGATATCCGGGAGGCTGGGGGCTTGTGATGAGTCAACTGAAGAAGTGAGTCAGGAAAATTTGAAGAATCTCTGAAACATACCATTTGAAATAAACCAAACCCTTCTGGCTGTAGGATACCTTTTCCAGACTTACACAAATCAGCACCTATGTGTGTTTTCTCAGATGTAATAAAAAAATTCAGAAGCTGGAAAGGAGTGCTGCGGTTCATGGATAGAAGAGAACTAGTGAAGGGCAGATCCTATTTGCTAGCCACATGGAGGCAGAAAGTGTTGGAGAAGAAGAGCTGTGGTGGCAGGTGTTGAAACAAACCTGACTGAAGAGACTGGGTAGATTATCAGACAGCTCAGCTTTAGGTATAAAGCAGATGATTTTCTACCACAAAAGGATGTCCAAGGATTAAAGTATCTTGTAATCCTCTCTCCTTTTCCTCCTCATGTCACCATCTACCTCTGGACTCAAGTGTCCTGCACCATGATGGAGCAGGGGAATACCAGCCCCTGCAGAAAAGGGAGAGGACACAAAATGCAGAAGGGAAAATCCCATCAGCCTCATTTAGTTGATGACAACAGGAAGAATACACACAAGGCAAACCCACTGTCTATTTTAGACAGGTAGTGAAGGAACTTTTCATGCCATCCCAAGACTTAGGGGAAGACTTAGGCCCTTTGGATAAACCAAAGGAATATTACAGTGACACAGTCTGTCCTTGTGCTGCCTCTGGTAGAGTGAAAGAATGTCCTTCATGTCTGTACACCAATGCACACAGTACAGGGAATAAACAGGAAGAACTAGAGAACTGGATGTGGTCACAGAGCCATGATCTCACTGCAACTACAGAAATATGATGGAATGGTTCACATGACAGGAACGCTGTCATAGATGGCTATGTACTTTTCAGGAGAGAGAGACCAGCAAAGCAAGGTTATGGAGTTGCTCTTCATGCGAGAAAGCAACATATTGATCTCTGCCTAGAGGGGGATGAAGAATGAGTTGAGAGCTTATGGGTAAGAATAAAGACACAGGCTAATATTGGTGACACTCTTGTGGGTGTTTACTACAGGCCACCTAGTCAGGAAGATGAGGCTGATGAGGTCTTCCACAGACAGCTGAAAATAGCCTCATTATCACAGGCCCTGGTTCTCATGAGGGACTCCAACCACCCTGATATTTGCTGGAAAGGCCTCATAGCCAGGCACATACAGTCTGGAGGTTCCTGCAGAGCATTGATGATAACTTTTTGACACAGGTGGTGGAGGAATCAACAAGGAGAGGTGTGCTGCTGGACTTTGTACTAACAAACAAAGAAGGTCTTTGAAGTGTGAAGACTGGGGGCAGCCTTGGCTGCAGTGACCATGAGACGGTGGAGTTCAGGATCCTACATGGAAGAAGCAAGGCAGAAAGTAGGTTTACAACCCTGGATTTCAGGGCCTCTTCAAAGACCTACTTGGAAGAATCCCATGGGTTAGGATTCTAGAAGGCAGAGGACCCAAGAGAGCTGGTTAAAATTCAAGCACTATTTCCTCCAAGCTCAAGATTGGTGCATCCTTATGAGTAAAAAATCAAGTAGAAGAGGCAGGAGACCTGCATGGATGAGCAAGGAGCTGTTGAAAAATCTTAAATGGAAGAAGGAAGTTTACAGAATGTGGAAAAAGTGACTGATGACTTGGGAAGAATACAAGGTACGCAGGGATGCAACAAGGAATACCAAAACCCACTTGGGGGTTAAATCTGGCAAGGGATGTCAAAGACAGCAAGAAGGGCTTCTTCAAGTACACCAGTATGAAAACAAAGACTAGGGAAAATGTAGGCCTGCTTTTGAATGAGGTGGGTGCCCTGGTGATGGAGGTACAGAGAAGGTGGAGTTACTGAGTGTCTTCCTTGCTTTAGACTTTACTGCTAAGGCTGGCCCCCAGGAATCCCATTCCCTAAACATAAAGTTCGGAGGAAGGAAGACTCTCCCTTGGTTGAGGAGGACTGGGTTAGAGATCATTTAGGCAAACTGAGCACCCACAAATCATGGGCCCCAATGGAATGCACCCACAAGTGCTGAGGGAGCTGGCAGACGTTATTGCTAAGCCTCTCTCCATCATCTTTGAAAGATCATGGAGAACAGGAGAGGTGCTAAGGACTGGAGGAAAGCCAATTTCACTCCAGTCTTCAAAAAGGGCAAGGAGGGCCAGGAAACTTTCGGCCAGTCAGCCTCACCTCATCCCTGGCAAGGTGATGCAACAGCTCATTCTGAAGGTCCTTTCTAAGGATGTGGAGGAAAAAAAGATTATTGGGAGTGGTCAATATGGATTCACCAAGGAGTGACCAATCTGATAGCCTTTTATAATGGCATGACTGTCTGGGTAGATGAGGGGAGAGCAATGGATGTTGTCTACTTTAATTGCAGCAAAGCTTTTGACACTGTCTCCCATAACATCCTCATAGGTAAGCTTAAGTATTGTGGGTTACTGGACAGTGAGGTGGATCGAGAACTGGATGAATGACAGAACTCAGAGGGCTGTGACCAGTGGCACAGAGTGTAGTTGGAGGCCTGTAGCTAGTGGTATTCCCCAGCAGTCAGTACTGGGTCTAGTTTTGTTGGACTTGTTTATCAGTGACTTGGATGAAGGGATGGAGTGTACCCTCAGCAAGTTTGCTGACGATACAAAACTGGGAGGAGTGGCTGACACACCAGAAGGCTGTGCTGCCATTCAGTGAGACCTGGACAGGCTGGAGAGTTGGGCAGAAATAAATCTAATGAAATTCAACAAGGGCAAGTGTGGGGTCCTGCACCTAGGGAGGAATAACCCCAAGCACCAGTACAAGTTAGGGGTTGACCTGCTAGAAAGCATCCGTGTAGAAGGACCTGGGAGTCCTGGTGGACAACAAGTTAACATGAGCCAGAAATGTGCCCTTGTGGCCAAAAGGCCAATGGTATCCTAGGGTTCATTAAGAAGAGTGTGACCAGCAGATGGAGGGAGGTTCTCCTCCCCTCCTGCTCTGCCCTAATGAAGCCACATCTGGAGTACTGTGTCCAGTTCTGGGCTTCCCAGTTCAAGAGAGACAAGGAGCTACTGGAGAGAGTCCAGTGGAGAGCTACAAAGATGATTCGGAGATTGGAACATCTCTCTTACGAGGAAAGGTTGAGAGACTTGGGTCTGTTTAGCCTGGAGAAGACAGATAAGGGAATCTTATCAATGCTTATGGATATCTATAGGGTGGATGTCCAGAGGATGGAGCCGGTCCCTTTTCAGTGGTGTTTAGCTATAGCACAAGGGGCAATGGACACAAACTGGAACACAGGAAGTTCCATCTGAACATGAGGAAAATCATCTTTACTGTGAGTGTGACGGAGCACAGGAACAGGCTGCCCAGAGAGGTTGTTGGAATCTCCTTCTCTGGAGATATTCAAAACCTGTCTGGATGTGTACCTGGGCAACCTGCTTTGGGTGAATCTGCTTCAGCAGGAGGGTTGGACTAGGTGATCGCCAGAGACTCCTTTCAACCCCTACCATTCTGTGATTCTGCATGATTCTATGATTCATATTACATGTTGCATGCTCACAAAAATAGTTGTAATGTTGATATCTTTCTCCTTTATGACCTCTGAGTTAACTGCTCTACTTGCACTTAAGACATTTGCAGGTTTGTTGGAGTTTTTCACATTTCATTTCTTTTCACTTCAGTGTTAAATAATGCTATCTGAGTAGGTTATTTCACATTTTCTGATTTTAAGGAACACTGTCTTTGCACAAATACTGGCAATTCCTTCCATCAGAGCTAGGTGATAGCCACAATTTGCAACCTTTAGAAAGCTCAACAGTATAAGAATAGTTCTGGTTTGCTTTGGAAGAAAAGAACCAGTAGTTCAGAAAGGTAGCTATGACATTTTCGGTTTGAAACATCTACTCCTTTAGAATTTGCTAAAAGCAACAGGGAGATCCTCCCAAGGGAGATCCCCACCCCTGGAGACATTCAAGGTCAGGCTTGATGGGACTCTGAGCAACCTGACCTAGCTAGAGATGTCCTTGCTTATTGTAGGGTGGTTGGACTAGATGACCTTTGGAGGTCCCTTCCACCCCAACACATTCTATNTCAGAAAGGTAGCTATGACATTTTCGGTTTGAAACATCTACTCCTTTAGAATTTGCTAAAAGCAACAGGGAGATCCTCCCAAGGGAGATCCCCACCCCTGGAGACATTCAAGGTCAGGCTTGATGGGACTCTGAGCAACCTGACCTAGCTAGAGATGTCCTTGCTTATTGTAGGGTGGTTGGACTAGATGACCTTTGGAGGTCCCTTCCACCCCAACACATTCTATGATTCTTTGATTCTATCATTCTAAGTGTGAGCCCTTGGCTACCTACAGCTCCCAGGCACACGGTCATTCTTGGGATCTCCCATGCCGTCCCACCCCGATGGAGTTCGGCAGGAAGTCTGGGGGGGGTGTCCCCACACCTGCTGCCTTGACTCTGTGCAAGCACTACTCAGCAGTAACAAAAATATCTCTGTATTATCAACACTGGTTTTAGCACAAATCCAAAACGTAGCCCCATACTAGCAACCAGCATAAAATTAACTCTATCCCAGGCAAAACCAGCACAGGCAGGCTTCAGAGGAGCCACCCCAAATTCCCTCAAAATCAAGGTATTTGTGCAGAATAGTTTGATTCAGACATACCAACTGAATTGAACCAGTTCAACCACCAAACTTCCCCCTCGTCCCGGGAGCTTCCCAGAAGCGTTGCCCAGCTCTGCTCCCCAGAGCCCGGCTCCCCTTCTCCCAGCCAAACCAGAGAAAAACCTTCTCTTCCTCCTTGTTCACCAGCAACCCCCGAATCCAGCAGGAGCGGGCAGGAGCTGCGGGGCTTTCCCTCCTCCTCCTCCTCCTCCTGCCGCGCACCTCTAGGTGGGGCAGGAGAGTTTCCTCAGCGAGCGGAGCCCTCTCCGGCGCCCGCGGCTTGGCGAAACTTCCCCGGCAGAGACCAAGCAGGGCAGGAGAAGTTGTTTGGAAGTCCCTGGGAGCCTGCAAAGGGAGAGCGGGGCCGGCACCTTTGGGCCGTTTGGGCTCCTTGGGACCGAGCTGGGGAATTCATGACAAGCTCTGTGAGAAGAGAAGAGGTGAGCCGGCTGTGCCCGAGCTTTGGCACCTGTGAGAGCCCGACCAAGTGGTTACCCTGAGCCTTGTACCCATTGGAGGATCTCTTCTCCAAGCTTCGGTGGTGGTGAGCCCATCTGCTCAAGGTAGGCTTGCGCTGAGTGTGTCTGCCAGCGTGGCTCTGGTACAGGAGCTGCTCTGTCTTGGGGATGTCACTGTGGCTGGAAATCGTGCTTTTTAGGTTTTGTTTGAACAAGATTCGAGTTTGGTGACTTTCTCTGCTCCTGGCATTGGACTGAAGATCTGCTTTTTTTCTGTGAATGCTAGAAAGTAGCTATAGTTCCTGGTAGCATCTTTGATTAAAGTCTAAAGTTTCCTCGCATCAAATGTGGTTTAGACTATTTTATTATTAAAAATACTGATATTCTGACCAGGAGAAGTTCACAAACTCTAGAGGTTCCAGCGGATGTTTTTTTTATTTGAGTGGAAGCCTGCATTTCTCCAGTGGACAGCGGAACTGTTGGTCTGGGTTTTGAGTTAACATTGCAAACTAATTTGCCTGCACATTTTAGACTTTTGCTACACGTTTGAAACCACGACCAACGCTGCTAAGATACTGCAGCATCGGTAGCGTTGCGGCTGACTGCATATACTTGTGGATACATGTCTGTAGCACGCCGAATTTTATTTTCCCTGCTTCCACAATCTCACTGTAAAATAGTGCTGTGGGACCAAGGTCTGGAGAGGAAAGTGAGCTGTCATCCACACCAAGGAGCACTTGGGTAGCAGTAGTGGCTCCAAGCATGGTAGACTGTAGCCATACATAGTGCTGGAGTAGCTTTGAAATGCCCAGCTCAGCTACCTCTGGGGGAGCAGAGAGCTCAGCCAGGGCTGTAAAACTTACTCCAACAGTGAAGTGGCCTGTGTGAGGCTTGCATGACTCTGAAAGACTGTCACTGGTACTGGGCTGGGTGTTTTTAACTGCTGCTGCTTCCATGGCTACAGCACTGATACTGTGGATTAGAAAAAGTGCAGCTAGACACTTGTATGCCTAGCAGAAAAAATGTCTTCAATTTTGCAACCAGTAAAGCTTTAGGTATTACATGGAGGGGCATTGGATAGCACTTCAGATCTGTCCCCTGTGGGAGGTGAGATCCTCATCCAGTGCAACAGTGCCAAGGAGCTTAGTGATCACCGCCTCCGTGGGGTACCACCCAAAACCTCTTTATGTGCCTCAAGCTATGGGGAAAGCTTTCACACTTGCTGTTCATTGGAATAGACAAGGCCTATGGCTACTGCTGCCACTCCTTAACAACAGAGATGGGAGATGATGCAGTTTCACATGATAGGTCTTGAAATGTTTTGGACAAATGATGGAAAACTCTAGCACCTCTGTAAGAAAAATCATGGGAGATTGCAAATTTTACAAGGAAATCAATGTGATTGTGCAAAGTGGAGTCAAACCTCACAACTATCATCAGGATTTCTCAGTTCTTTGTTCTCTCTCAGAAATGTCTAAGATGTAGAAAGTGAAAAGAAAGCTTATGCATCCTCTATCGGAAAGCAACACTGATAAGAAATTAAATTTGAAACTAAATGGAACAAGAACAAACAAATGAAGGAAATGTATTATATTCATCAGCAGCTAGTGTGGCTCCACACCACTCAGTGGGAATAATTTCACCTTCAGGTAAGCTTCTGTGAGCCCAATTTCACTGGAGATATCTGACGGGCATGAAACTGTTGCTAAAGCTTGGCTCAGCTCTTTTGGTTGGTAGGGTACAGCAGAGTTGTATTGCTGTTTGCAATAATGTAGTCTGACCGCAACAAAGAGCTCAGATGAGAATGTGCCCAGAAAAGGCCAGCAGACTTTTTTTTATAGCAGATAGATAGCTTTTACAGAAAACTGCTGCCATAAATAGGCATTTTTTTCTCTATTGCAGCTAGATGGAAAACATGTGATGTTTCACATCAGATCATAAGATGGTAATTTTCAAGGGATCTTACTGAATTGTATGCCATGGAAATCATCTCTCTGAAAATATTGAACTGATTGCAGTCATATCATAGAGGTGTTCAGAATTTCTCTGAAAATGGCTTCATGTGTAACATTTCAACTTTACAAGTAAAGGTGACATTTCTTGGAGGACTGTAATATTTTGCCAGACTCTACAGTTTCTAATTGAACCCATATAGCTATGTTAGATAAATGGTCCAAGTCTCAGTTTTCAAAAAATAGCAGCATAAGCTTTTGAAGATAAGATTAATATTAAGATAATGTTTTTCTCATGTTGTCATCAGTGGAGGAATTCCCCTCTAATATCCTCAACAGAGTTGTTTCCTTTAACCATGCTGGGATAGAACTGGGTTTCAGATCATATCTATGCTGTTTCTCTTCTCAGCTAAAGGGTAGATAAATTGCAAAATGAGCTACTGCCTATAGCAGAATAATCAGAGAAGTTCCAGCATGACCACACCCTACATGAGTCAGTTATGAGGAGCTAGGAGTAGAACAGCTTTTCCACTCATTCCTATCAAAGATGTCCCATTTTTCCCTTTGGTTAGTCTCCAAACTTTGGTGCCATCCTGACCTTCAAGACTGGCTATATTTTTTATGATGCATCCGGAAGATAACAAGAGCCCCTTTTTACCCAACTGCTCCTGAAGCTTTTAGACTAGATATAAGGAATAATTTCTTTCACAGTTAGGGTGGTGGAATGCTGGAACAGGTTGCCCAGGAGGATGGTAAATGCCCTGTCCCTGGAAACATTCAAGGTCAGGTTGGACGGGGCTCTGAGAAACCTGATCTATTTGGATACGTTCCTGCTCACTGCAGGGGTGTTGTACTAGATAGCCTTTACAGGTCCCTTCCAACCCAAACCATTCTATGATTCTACAAAAACCCTTTCTTCCTCAATATGTAGAAATGTTTTGGCTAGTGCACTGTTAGGCCAGGGAGTCATTTGCAAAAACAGAGTCACTTTCTTGCCATGTATCTTCCAAGAAGGTGAGTCCCTGTAAAGGATTAGATGTTACTGAAAAGAATGGAATTGTGACATTGATGACTGTCCACCTTGGCAAGTATTATTGACCTGTACTGATGGTCACTGTGTGGACGGAGTGCTCAGCCATACTTTTCCCAGAAAAGAACCTGGCTTCATACAGCAGAAAACTAGGACATCCAAATATTATTTGGAAGCCAAATAACTTGTTGTTCTTTTGTTTGATTTATCTCATGCAGTTCTATAAAAATCAAACTGAGATCCTGGACCCATGAGGTTGATGGCAGAACTCCCACAAGGGTGATGTGCCCAGCTCTTGCTGGCTCTCTGGTAACATTTAGTGATCAAAAGCTGCTTCCTGAGCCATGTTAGCTTTGCACACATTTCTTCTGACTTGATGTAGCTCAGATCTTTCAATTTCTTTCCACTGGGGAAATCAGAACAAAACTAGAGAGGAAGTTATTTTGAAATTCAGAAGGAGTCCATTAGAAACAAAAGAATAAAAGATAAACAAAGATGATTTTAAAGCATTATCTGCTATTGTCTTTTGGAGAAGTTAAAGCTTTGCCAGTGGATTTTCAGATCGATGCAGACGGAGTCAGGGCCAGATCCTCCTGATCTGACACTAGTGAGAGCTGGTTTTGAACTGTCAGAAGTGGCATTCTGTGAAGTTAATCCACAATGCTTGAGCTGAATCATCTGCCATGAATCTAGCAACAGGTTTTACATTGCCACATTACCATAACATCTGACCATCTGCAGTGCAAAATCAATAGCAAAGTCCCTGGTGGATTTCATAGAGTTTCTGGCATTTATTCTGTTTTAGACTCAGTTCTGAAAAGCTGAGGTTTTTTTTTATTTGGTGCCTTAAATTTTGCTTGTTTCCTTTTTGGGAGGGGAGGTCTGGTAAGATTTTATGTGGCAGAAGGGTCTGCCAGAGCTGTGTCAGTTTTATAGCAGAAAGGCTTTTCCAGGAGGTTGGTGTTGCCTCATTCCCTGCCCCACAAGAAACCTCTCAAGCGTGTGGTAGTATCTCAGCTGACCCTTGCTTGACTTGCTGTGCACACAAGGCTAGGAGAGTCTTGATGGAACAACCATCAGAGCAGGAACCTGCTCTGAAAATAAACATGTGCAGGGTAAACTATGTTTTGGGAATATTACTTGGGTGCAGTCAATGGCCACTGAAGAGATGGGGAGGAAGACCTAAAGAGTTTATAACACTTAGGTTGACTATACTTGTGGCATCCTGAAATATTGACAGACCTGAGACACTTTTGATCATAAAGGCCAAGATCAACCTAGTTGAAAATTTCCTGACTGATCTTCAATGAGATGTTTGCTTCCCTACTGGAACCTGGCATAGAAAGATATATGAGCTCCAGTTTCTCACTGTCTTTGTCTCCACTGTGCAAATGCTGATGGATGTACATCCCCTGCAGATCATGTTAATGAGCCTCTGGATTGTTAGGCTTTACGGCCAGGACATAGTGCTGCAAAACTTGGCAGAATCCAAACCCAAGACAGCTCTTTGGTAAGAAGGAACCCTGGAAAGATTCACTTTTTTTCTCACCTCCCCTGGAGGTTGTGTTGTAAATGAAGCTGTGTTAGACCAGCCTTTATCCTCTGTTCAGCAATGTAACAGGCTGGGGACCAAAGCAGAAACATATGGCCAAGAATTGAGAGAGCTTTTAATTCTGACAGTGCATCCATCTCTTCCTTCAGATATATCACACAGAAAAACTGCTGAAGTGCCAGTTAAGCAGCATACAATTATTTGCAGATTGAATGTCAGGATTTTTCTTTTCATTTTAAGCAAGAACCATTTTAGTATTTCAGGATTAGGTATTTATAATTATCCAGGCTAGGAGGATGCATTCCATTTTTCTTTCCAACTGTATATACACTCCATTGCTTGGAAGAAGGACCAGGGAGGGAGAGAATTCTGTATATTAATAGTTGATAAAAGGTGGCTTTATAGATATTGGATTCTGTCACTGAAAAGAAGGAAACAAAAAGGCCCTGTGCATCCAGATCACATATCTTGGAAGAGAAAAACTGCAAAAATATGAGGAACAGACAAGATCAAAGGCTAAAAATGGCAGAATCTTCTAAACTACCTGGTGCTGGTTTATAGCTTGCTATAGTTAGGAGCTATGAAACAGACAGCATCCTCAAACACAGGACTTAAATTTACCACTTAAAAGAAAAAGGAATTTGGAATTACCATCCTAAAGTAAAGTTTCTTTTCCTGAGTCAACAAAAAAGATTGTGATAGACCTCAAAGGAACAGAGTTTAGTCAGTGCTGAGCACAGTTTAATACTGTCCCTGAAGGGCAGTTGCTAAAGAAAAAAATCCAATCAGCAACAACAAAACCCCTCCAAAAGCCCCAAGAAAAGGCTGGGGTTGTGTTCTATTTTTGTCACTTGAGATTTTACCATTTCTTCTCTTGGTGGGTAGCTTGTGACAATGGGTCTCCCTGAGTTAGACGTGTTTGTGTTTCCAGAAATAGGAGAGAATGATCCGTGGGCCGTCACCCCTCCAGTGGCCCGTGACGGGGGGCAAATGATGCAGCACCACCTTCAGCTGGCCACCCCCTTTCTTTCTGAGTCCTTTCCACCTGCACAGAGGGCATGACTTAATGGCTCGTGGACTCGCCTCCAAGCCACGGGAGTTTACAGGCTGGTGGATCTGCATGAGCTGAGACTGGCGTGAAGTCTGGCAGTCTGAAACTGGATTCATGAAGCGTTCAGTTGTGCCGGCTGCAGAAGGGCAGTAATTTCCAAGAGTGGGGCAGAGCACACAGCTGAGGACAGTAACTATCTCAGCTGTCACCGTTTAATCCATCACCAAGTCTGAGTGTTAGCACTTTCCAAGAGAGACAAAAGCAGAGCTGAGCATCCAAGCATTGTGGGGCACAGATTTATTTCATTACATTCAAATACTTCCCCATGATGAGCCTTGTCTCTTTAAATTTTCCATACAGGAAAAGCATGTGCTAACATATTGCCAATTGGAGGGGTATGTTTTTCTGTGCATGTGTAGATCCAGTTGGTTTCTTTGGGGATGTAAAATACAAAGGAAAAAGCTATTGTTCTTTCCTTGCTCTCAATTTTCAAAAATTACCAGTTCTTATAAGCAGACCAAAACAGATAACAGATGGCACTGGCTAGCAACAAGGAAACCTAGATGCAAATACATTACGGTATACGAAGAACGTCTCTGATGTGGCAGGGTTATGTTTTCTATCATGGTTTCTAACTGGTAGTGAGAAAAATCCTGCACTAGCAGTTTGTGGTATTTAATTGGATGTGAAAGGTGCAAATAATTCAGCTGATGAGCAAATGACAAAATTGGTAATAAATAAATAAATAAATAAGGAAATGAACATACATACACAGGCCTGATCCACTTCCCAGTGAAGTCAACAGTAATGTCAGCAGCTATTTGAATGGGACCTGCATGTCCATTTCTGATTTTCGTCCAAGGTCCAGATGCACACAGGCTATGCTATAAAGGGAAATAAAGGTTCTTGTCTGTGAATGCTTTCCTGGCCCAAGCAAGGAACCACTGGTTTTCATAGACATCAAAGTCGAGTGCCATGCAGGGTCACTCAGAGAAGGCAGAAGGTCCAGCACGTCAGTCACACGGGTCCCAAGCAGACCCTGTGCCCCTGCTCCCCCCAACCTGGTGATCTTTAAAATGAACCAAGAGCCACAGCTTGGCTGAGCTACAGGGGTTTGTTCATAGCTGTACAGTGCAGGTCTCCCCGTACTTGTGTAAGGTTGTTTTTAATTTAGCTTAGGTGGAAGTTGGACTAAATAAACAAACAGATATCTCTGGTGTGAGTATCTCTGCGTGGGGAAACACCAGGAGCACTTACAGAAGGCAGTGAGTGGTGCCCTCAGGGGTACAGCACATGGGTAAGGCACGTCCACTTTTAGATGAGACATCTGGTTGCAGTTTGATGAGTATACGCATTTTCCATTCATTCCAGCCCACAATGTCACCTCTGCCTCAGCCTTTAAATTCCAGCCTCCAGAGCAGGGAAAGACAGTACAGGTTAAAACAAACTAAAATCCTCCCAGCCCAAGAAGGACATGGACCTGTTAGAGAGGGTCCAGAGGAGGGCTACAAAGATAATTAGAAGGTTGGAACACCTGTCCTATGAAGACAGGCTAAAAGAGTTGGCGTTGTTCAGCCTGGAGAGGAGAAGGCTCCAGGGGGACCTTATTGCAGCCTTCCAGTATCTGCAGAGTGCCTACAAGAAGGCTGGGGATGGACTTTTTACAAAGGTCTGTAGTGATAGGATGAGGGGTAATGGGTTCAAACTGGAAGAAGGTAGATTTATATTGGAAATTAGAGGGAAATTCTTTACTCAGAGGGTGGTGAGACACTGGAACAGGCTGCTCAGGGAAGTTGTGGACACTCCATCCCTGGAGGTGTTCCAGGCCAGTCTGGATGAAGTCCTGGGTGACCTGGTCTAGTAGGAGGTGTCCCTGCTGTGGCGGGGGGGGGTTGGAACTAGATGATCTTGGAAGGTCCTTTCCAACCTAAACCATTCTGTGATTCTCTTTCCACTAAGAGTGAATCTCTTCTTGTTGCAAATGGATATTGGATTCATCCCCAGGAATGAACAATAGAGGTCTGAGCAGCTGGAAAGTTGAGATCTGATGTCTTGGTCGAGTGAGATTACAATTGCATGCTTTCTTCCTGCAGAAATGAGTTCTTGCCAAATCTTCAGTGTAATACAGAGCACTTGCTTCTTGTGTTGCAGAGCCCTAAGATATCGGGCCTTCTGTGTAAAGCAACAGACAGACAAATGCACTCAAAATGACAGAGCCGTTTCTAATATTTACTCTTTACCTCTACCCTTGGTGCTTGTACAGGCAGATCCATGGCAGCGAGTGCAGCCTTACTTTGTTGGTAGAAGGATGTGGTTAAATGCTCACCGGTTTTTCTAGAAAATGAGTGTGTTGACATGGTGCCAGTTAAATACTGGCAGAAATCTGAGAGAGCCTGTGTACCTCACTTGTTCGTTGATGCTCCATTCCTAAGTCACGTACCTGTCCTGTGCCTTTGCTGGTAAAATACCTTTTCTCTAGCTCTTCTCCCATACAACACTGAATCTATGCCTATAGAGAGCATCAGAGTATCAACAAATTTCCTCATCATATGAGAAATGTACTTATTAACACTCCTTTTGCATTCAAGTAAAGTTATCACTGAGTTCACTGAGGTTTGCCCATGCAAGGAGCAAAGACTCTGTCCCCTTGGGATTATGCAAGCCATTTTCTAGTAATTTGTCTGCTAAGATGACAGATTTCCTTATTATAGCACTGAAAACAGGAACTTCACTGTCTTCTAACAGAAATGACTTTACATATTTTCTGAAGCTGAGCCAAAGGCACTGCTCTTGTAAGGTGGAGTTGGTGGCTGTTTAGTTGGTCTGGACATGAGAATTATCTACTTCCCCTTCCTCTTTTTTGTTTTTGTTAATGAAGGCTTTATACCTGACTAAAATACATAGCTATATTTTTCCCTTCAGGTCATGTTATTGGAAGCTTTGAGTTGGGGGTGGGGGTAGAAAAGTTCACTTGCTAAGTAAGATTAAAGCAATTAAAGGCTAAGGCTCATATTTAATTTTCCCTTGTAGATGCAATTTTTCATGCAGTGACAGCATCAAAACCCTTTCAAGTTTTATAGCTATTTCACATTTGGCAGAAACAACAGGAAACCATCTGTAGCAAAGCAGGATCGTTGTAAGCATAATATTCAGTAATGAAAAAAAGATTAAAAGAAAACACTGTTATCTTTACATGATAGCTTTGAAGGCGCAAGGAGCAGGATGCTTGCATTTGCCCATCTATCTAGTAGCATCACAAAAATTTTCTCGATAAGGCAACCATGCAGAAAGTTGATTATTTCAGCAGAAGGAAGAAGCCCAATAGGAAATCTGATTTTTGGTTTCTTGTTGAGATTTCTATGATGACTGTAAAGATGCTTGTACAGAGGAGACTGTATATAACTGTTTTCTTTATGTTGTGGCTTACACAGCAGAGCTTATAAGCACACGCACAACTTCAAATAGGCAAGCTGTCCCACAGAAGGCAATTAAGCTACTCATGTTCTTAAGCTACTCATGTTCTTAGACTTTAACTCCATACTTGAAAGTCTTTTCTGGACCAATAAATTATGGGAATATTGCCCTCTGTTCCCTTATGGCAAAGTGTTGTTCTTGCCTTGTTGTGTTTTATGTGCTGGAAAAGAGACATTCAGACTGAAAGAGTGCATACTCATCGGTTACAAGTGAAAAATACTTTTTGCTGAAACTTAATCAGGGTGTCACATTCCAAGGCTGCAGTTTTAGAAGTGCTCATGGTAGCCACTGAATACCTCTGAAGACCATGTCAGTCCTATAAAGTTGTTGCAGTACTACAAGTATTCTCAATTTTCTGGTCATGCCAAAATACTCTTCAGTATGTCTGTTCAACAAAGGGGAAGAACCACCTTTTCAGGTGTACTCTAAAATTTACCCTGGGCTCTTGTCTCAAAATATATTGAAATTTTGACTAGTGAATGAGAAACCAATCAACCCATCTGTAATTTCTTTGTCACTGACAGTGTTTCAAGTATTAATAATCACACCTAGTGTTAAGATAGTATTTCACTGTGCAGAAGTCAAAATATGTCAGGGAACTGCAATATCTTCTTGTTATTAATGTCTTAAATTATAGCTAGGCACCCTGTTTTTCCAGTTTTCAAGGCAAGTTATGAAGGCTTTTTTTTTTTCAAGAGCTGAGCTGATGAGACATTAAAGGTTTCTTTTTCAAATAGTTTGGCTGTTGCGTTGCTCCTTTCACTCACACCTGCCCCTTGACTTAGAAATCGTCTCCGCCTCTTCAGCATCAAACACTGAATTTACATAGGCACAAAGAAAGTGTGGAAGGCCAACAGCTCGCACCATCATTAAGATGGGAATGCAAGAAGAACAAAGCAGCACAATGGTAAGAGAAATATCACAATACCCTGCCTTTCTGCGAAGCTGACTAACCAGGGCTTTCCCACAGGAGGGAAGGGTGCTGAGGATACCGCAGGATTAGCAGATGCATGTAGGGCTGCTGGCAATGACTAAGCTGGTAACAGCAAGAGAGTCGAAGTTCTAGACATGAGTCAGGTTTTGAACTTGTTGTGGTTTGTAGCGGCTCAAAAGGCTTTGTATGGCATCACTGTACAAGTCTGCGACTGTGAAGTGATGGGCTTACGGCTGGTAGAGCTGCTGTCTGCGTTGGAAAGGAATGCTTGCTTTCAGCAAAACGTTGTAGTCGAGCTCAACTCCATGCATTGCTCACCCACAGCACAGCCTTGGGTGTGCCTCTCACTTACATAATTTTAGTGCCTTCCCAAAGTACTCTGGCTTATTAATTCACTAAGTTCTTCCTAATTATACAAGCATCCCTGAAGAATTTCAGAGATGCGCGTAAGTATGGCAAAGTTATTTCTTGAAAAATATGTGACAAAAATATGAAAAAAACAGTGGAATGATACATGTGTTTACCACCTGAAGTAAGTAAATATTTTTATGTGTCCTTGGCTTTTTCTTTTGGAATTCTAAAATGAAAAGCAAAGCAAATGAGAAGGAAGCATGATATCTGGATTTGTTTTGTTCCTTCAGAGCTTTCTGATCATCCCTTTTAAGACAACTTTGGTGAAAAGACTTAAGTAGAAAGACTTGAGATGCTCCCTCAGTTCTGATGTCATGGGTATTTTTGCTGTTTCTTTTAACAAGCTGCTCACTGCAGGGGGGTTGTACTAGATGGCCTTTAAAGGTCCCTTCCAACCCAAACCATTCTATGATTCTACAAAACCCCATGCTTTTATTTGCTGTTGCCTGTGCTTGTGACCAAACTGGACAAAAATTTAAAGGAAAGGTATGATTGCTGCATGAGCTGCCAAAACTGTATCAGTTTAATCAAAATGTATGAAAGACAAAGGCATCTGCTTTTCCTTTGCAAAGCTGAGGGCGAACATCTTGAGTTCCCCTCGAGTTAGCTGAGGGCTAACATCTCGAGTTCCCCAGAAGTACACAGAGAAGCAAAGTTGCTATCTTTGGTGTTTTCCTTATCATTACTGATACTAGCTGGATTAATTTAACAAGTGTTGCACATAAACTTTCGTTTAGCTTCATGCACATGTCTGTTTTTGCAGAACAGATGAAAGTTCATAAACTGTTATGTTTAACTTTGCAATGTTTTTCATCTGAAGTTTTCACCCTTTTCCATATACACAGATGAAACACTTTTCCTTAATCACAGAAGAGCAATTAGTGATGAGAGTGTGAATAGTGCGTAGAATAGCAGGCACTCTCTGAATATTTGATTTGGTGGGATGCTCAGAGGTGGGATGCTCTTGTTAGATCACTTTCATGGACTTAATCTGGTGGAGGAACCTGAGTGTCTTGCAAACCTCTCACTTCACCAACTAAGTCTAAAATTTAGATACCAAGAAACCTTGTTCACTTGCCCCTTCACCTCAGAGGTACCTACATTCCTTAACACCCACGTTTGCATCCACTGAGTTCCTTGCATGCCTGAACGTGTGCTTCTGGACATGCTTTACCTGACCTGGCCTGTGCTGGATGAACAAACCCACACACCACATCTAAGTCCTGCCAGTGAGAATGGCCACACTTTTACATTTAGTCCGTATTTAGGAAACTCAGATGGGAGATCTAGACTCTATGTGCCCCTCAGCCTGGGGACACTTCAGCTGTTTCTCCCACAACAGTGCCCCCATCCCTGGCTCTTGTGTGTTCTGTCTGTCCATTCTTCTTTTTTTAACTGTTAATTTTCCTAGGCATAAGTGACAATTTGCAGAGCAAAAGAAAAATCATGCTGCTGCCTGGTGTCCAGGGTACTTGCCAGGGTATGTGGACATGTGGGGCCTGGGGAGTACTCAATATAAGATATTTAAATTTTTGTCAGAGTAAGAACTGGAGACTAGTTTCCAAATTCTGTCCCAGGTGGTGCCCCAATCGCTAGTTTGGGAGTCATGTGTCTGAGTGAAAAAAACCCTGTCTCATGCAAAGCATAAAAGCATCAACAGGAGGGAGCTGGACAGCCCTGCAAGGGAGTCCCTGTAGCCATGCTGCCCACCTGGGAGCTCGGGGCTCTCCCCTCTCCATGGAGCCCACCTGGCCTGCCCGCAGCCACAGGTGGCAAATATTTCCAAAATGATGTTCAAACAAAGGAGAATGCTTTCTGCAGGCAGGCAGAAACATTTGGCCTTGCATCACCCCATGGATGATGGAGTTATTAAGTACAAAGATATAAGATTAAGTGGTAGGAAGGGTTCCATAAGATGGATGTTGCAGGGAGCCTGGAAGACAGGATGGCAAAACCTTGCCAGGCTCCTAAGACTTGTCAGGGTCATGGTCGAGGCATATCTGCTGGCTTTTGAGGATCTCTGTTTGGAGGTGTCTTTCTCTCCCCAGGCTCTGGCTATAGCAAGGGTGCTACCACCTCCTGTGGCTTCCATGGAGCACTGAGTCCATTGTGTCACTGATCGTGTTGAGAATCTGGCCTTGATCCCTGCTAAAGCAGGGACTTTTCTTAGGAAAAATGTGCTAGAGATTAGCCCAGGCTACTTTAAATTAGGGATGGCTAGGAGACAAGTAGCTCCAGGAGAATCAGCATGGATGAAGATTGTTTTCTGATGGATTGGTGTCTTGTGGCTGATTGCCAGCTCCAGCTGAAGCCCTTCCCACTGGGACATTTGCAAAGACCTTGCTGGGGCCTGGGTTCTTCCCTGCACCATCCAGGTGGGCAGGGCTGCTGGGACTGGGGCTAGGGAGTTCACAGGTAAACCAGGGGAAGTGTGTGTGTGTGAATTACATCATGGGCACGCAAGCACCATTTGCTTTGGAATCCAGGTGAATTAGGTAAAAAAAAAAAAGAAGTCCTCCTGCAAATATACAATAACCCTGTGGTTTTGGCACTCTCTTGAGAGACAGCAGTTTGAAGTTCAGCTCCCTGTTCCAAATTAAAGAGAGAGAGTATTTGATGTTGTCCATGTCCCATTTTAGTCAATGTGTTATGCTACTCCACTAACAAATTGATCTGTGGAAACCACATACTCTTCTGAAATGTGCTAACCGTAGCCTGTGTGCAAGCCTTTAGTGCTTATTAAGAAGAATAGTAAGGCTTTTTAATCTGTTCAAAAACAGCTATTCAGAGTGCAAGTAGAGAGCACAGGAGAGATTTAGGAGCAAGGTGTTGCAGGGGCAAATTTCAGTGGAAGGATAATAGTACAAATGCGGTCATCTTAGGTTTTCATTTCCAGGCTTTTGACTAGCTTTGAAGTAAAAATGGCCTACAGGAACTATAATATTTTCAGAGCACTGAAGGTAGACTTCAAAAAAACACTTTTATTGTAAACTATTTGGTTTTTATT
This sequence comes from Brachypteracias leptosomus, assembly GCA_013401335.1. NCBI lineage: Eukaryota > Metazoa > Chordata > Aves > Coraciiformes > Brachypteraciidae > Brachypteracias > Brachypteracias leptosomus. The sequence continues at coordinate 68,357 of VYZX01004426.1, read as the reverse complement.
TAGGAGATGTTGCTAACTGCACTAATACATTTTTAGTAGGCCCACTGATTTCATCTGCTGGCGCTGCTCGGCGAACAGAGACAGCATGACCTGGTCTTTATGTTTTGAAGACTAAAGTTATTCCCTTTTGGAGAAGTTTGTTTTATTAGGCACATAAATTAGGGAGAGCCATTTTGTAGCTCTGTGTACAGCTTTGGCTTCTTTCTACAAGAAGAATATGTGTGCGGAAGATAAAGAGGACCTCAGGGATTCAGGTGGGGAGCTTTCTACATGTAACAGTCCAAGCAAGGAAAATGTTACAGAACTGGCTTCATGCAAACAGGCAAGCTCAATCGTTCCCCTAAGGCTTTATACTTACATCACCACGAGATGCCAATAGACAGGGCTGTCTTACAGCTTTGTTTTTGCAAATTTCTATACCCAGTATGTCGTGACATGACTACAAAAATTAAATGGTTTTAGTTGAGATATAATGTATGTGGGTTTGGGTAACTTTTCACTTCATGTTAATAGCCCAGAAGAAAAGTAACAAACACAGCTTATTAGTAACAAACAAAAATGTTACCCTTTCTGTTGCACACTGGTGGGTCAAGCTTTGACATAATCAAGCATAAAGTAAAAATAACTTATCTGTCAATACTATCATTTATCATGAAAGGACAAGCTCTCTGCAATGAATGGTTTTAATTAACTGTCACTTGCTGTCAAAGTTGAGATGCGGTATACACATTTGGCACTTAGGTGTGTACATGAGTTTTTGGAGATGTCTTAGAAGGCAGAACCAAGGCAGACAAAAAAACAACTCTAGAAGCAACCTGAGCACACATGTGAACACAAGCACTTGTTATCCATTGAAAGCTTTGTCCTTTAAACAAGTTTCCTGCTTGCATCCTTTTTTGGAGAAGAATTAGCTTTTGCTGTTCACCACTTACAGCATATCACTAAAACATGCCCCCAGGTCTCTGCACAGTGTGACATTCTAGACAAGCTGTAAAAGAAATGTAGTTCCTGAGTTGTTGTGCACTTGATAGTTGTAACTTCCAGAAACACTGTTTCTATAACCCTTTACTTACTTCAAGCAAGCAGTCACAGAAATAGATCATTTTCTATTAGAGTTTTGCTATAGAAAACATTGCTACAGGTACAAGTGTGATTTTTCCACCACTTACACAGGACAATGCATTTAGTCAGGCCAAGCCACCTTTTAAGAGCTACCCCAGACGAGGGCCTGGGGCACTCCAAGGGGGCAGGTATGCCAGAAGGCAGGAAGGGGCTCTTCTGCCAGCCCTCAAAAGTCATAATCATGATTGTATTGTTACATTTCACTTTTCAAGGTGATCTTGACATTAGCCACAACTTTGCAGGCAGAGGCTGATGATGCATGATGCCACATTGCCCTGGTAGCAATGGGCCCCAAGCAGGTGAGGGTGTGTTGCCTGGATTTTGCTCCAGGTGGGATTATTCTGATGCAGATGTAGCACATGCCAGCATGTCTTTGCCACCTTCAGTTGATGGAAGAGTTGAACAGCCTCAGAGAATGACTGCATGGAGGGAGCAGGTAGAGCAGAGGGCCAGGACTGCAGCGCATGTGAGGGTCAGAGGAAAGGATTCTCAAATCCTGTTTGGGCTTTCAGGTTTATGAGGAGCAGTGAGGACATGAGGAGTGGCTGTGGGAACAACATGGAGTACGGGGAGCGGTATCTGCTGTATTCCACTGATGTGCTGCTCCAGCTGAAGCAGAGTGAGGAAAGGCAATGATAGGGGTATGCAAAGTTAAAGAGGAGTCATTGGCATCAGAAAGTGTGTGTGTTGAGAAAGAAGCTGAATTAAAACAAGGCAACAGACTGAATTGGGACAAAAATAACAAACATTTGGAGAACGGGAGAAAGGTAGCATCTCTCTGGTGGCTGGAGAATAAATGACTGGGAAATACAGGGTATTTGCTGCCTAATTTATTACTGGTGCACTCAGTAGGCCAGGAGGCTCTGATAATGCCTGTAACTGCTTCTTGAAAATTGCAAGTTATTTTTAACAGGCAGGCAGCAATGGAGCAACTGCCTAGAGCCACGTATTTCTGTCTCCCTCTCTTGCGGCTCCCTGTGAGATAGGGCAGGCTGAACTGGCCTTGCTTATGCTTCTTTTTTTTGCAAAGCTCTGCTTTGTTTATTACATTGGACTTTGGGTTCAAGAAGCATTCTGTAGCATGCTGTCAAGAGCTGAAATGTCAGAATGAAATACTCAGTGCTATTTCCTTAGCTGCTCAGTGTCGGAAATTATGGAGGCTCCAGGCTAAGTGTCCGCAACAGATTCCTGTGATTGCTGCTGTAGACCAATGCTCCATTTTTCAATACATCGGTCACGGGTGATGAAACTGATTTCTTTGAGAAGCTCCTGCTGGCACCAGATAGAAGACATCAACCCCCAGGTAAAAAAAACAAACAACAAAACACCCCACAGGAAAAAAAAAGTATAAATGCTAAATCTTTCAAATGTGAAAATAGAACAGGATTTCTGTGGCCAAGCTGAGATTGATACTGCAGCTTCACAGTCAGTTAGTTGTGTCAGTTCAGTTCATCTCGAGTGTAGATGTTTCTTTTCCCATCCTAGTGGGCAGATGTTGAGCATGTTGTACAGGCTCTCTTACCACCCTCCCTTTTACCCTATTTTAAATCTGCTGCAAACTTAACCTGCTTTATTCAGATTTGTGATGGCATGAGGTTTATGTGCTAGCTGGGACATGCAAGTACCTGGAGACCTAGAAATGCTCATAATTTGCATTCTTAATAAAACATAATTTAAAATCCTAAATATAGAAAGTGCTCTGTAAATGAAATGGATTAAACCAGCTCCTTTTTCCCAGATCTCAACATCCCAAACATCTCTGTGAGACCAGAAAGTTTGGAACAAGCCCTGTCAAGGCCTGGCTCTGAACTGCTTGTAAAAAGAGCATCAGAAAACCAAATCTAGAGCTTTCTGTTGGGTTAAAACCAGAACAAGCTGATGAGTCCTCCCCAGTGTCAGGGCCAGTCTGCGATCCTAGAACTGCCCTTAAAGATCCTTAGTTTTGTTGCCAAACCAATATTGCTTTCTGGTCCCAGGATCAAATACAGGCATTAGGAAATGCTCAAGAAGGGCAAGTTTTTCTGACTTTAAATTTTATATTCACCACTTACACTATCATTTTCTTGCCTTCTTTTCTCTATCAATATGATTTCAGAATATCTCCTCAAGACTATTTTTGAATGCTATGGTTTAATGCAGCATTATTCTAAATGCCATGGTAATTCTTCACCCTGGAAAATGCTCCTTAACTGGTTCTGCACCATGAATGGCATCTTTACACCCCAACTTTTATTGGGCCTTTGAGTGATACGACAATACAGACAATAAATATCTTTGCAATTGCTGGGTGTTATTCTCTTTGTGACAGACATTTTCTGCCCATGTCACTTCAAAGCCTTCGGTAGTTAGAGCAGCACCTGCTAACCCTAGAGTTTCAGCAGCCTGAGCTCTGGGATATTCAGTTGTGTTTCTCTACATCCTGTCATTGTTCTGAGCACTCTCTACTTTCCCTCCTATCATTTGCTTCATACATCTCAGTGCTCTATGGCTTTGCCTTCCATCAGATAGGTTCAATGTAAAATTAAGTCCTCACTGCCAAGGGTTTTCTTCCAGAGGAACTTAAGAGTCTGAACAAAAGTGTCTGACCACAGCTTGCTTAGGGAGATGGGCATGCCTAAAATGAGGAAACTAGACTTGTCTCAGAAAACACAGGGACAATGTGAGTTGATGCTGCTGTCTTGTCATCTCCCATTGAGTCAAAAACCTTATTTCAATCCTTCACAAGCAGCCAGCACTGCTGGCCACGTACTCCTTCCCTGCCAGTGGTAGTGGCTTAGGTATCCCATCCGACTCCTGGTCCCACAGCCTGGCTGCCAAAGGCGAGGGGAGGTTGTGCCAAAACACAGGTGCCCACACAGGTGGCCAAACTCATTTCATACTTGTGCCCCATCCTCAGACTGTTGGCCATCACCAACTCCTTTCCCAGGCACACCCTCACACACTCCTTCATGCTTTCATGCTCGTCTGTTTTTCCCTCCACCCACTACCTGCACCAGGGGTTTGATTTTTCTTTTTTTTCCTTTTCGGGGTTTGTTTTTTTTTTCATCTCAAAGTGATAGCAATTCCTGGTGCATTTATCTTCGATGATGTGGTCGTTGTAAGATGAAGTACCTGCAGCAGCCAGTCTGCAGTTGATTTGAATGCAGGCGAGTCTCAACAATGAGCTTAAAGGAGGGTGTCAGGTATAAATCTTGTCTTCAAACAGCCAGGGTGCATTCCAGACTTCAGAGACACCTCTTTGTGTGGAAGGATTTTTTTTTTTTTTTTTTATGCCTCCTATTTCTTTTTCTTGGACCTGGAAGAGGATGAAAGTGGCGGGGTGTGTGCATTCGTTTAGGCTGATAATGAGAGTGGGGCTCACGGGCATGGTAATTTGGCAGCCTCTTCACTTCCTGTAACAGTTTACAAAAAATCATCCAAAGGCTGCTTAAAGACAAATATTTTTTGTTTAGCTACTGGTGGTTCATTTTCTGAACAACCATGCAATTAATCTTATTTGTATTAAAGAAGCAGGCTGCTTTTTCTAAGTTTTTCTGAGCTATAATTAATGAAGATCAAAAATGTTACAGAGACATAATATTTAACTTTTCATAGGTGTGACTACACAACATCTGCAGCAATTAGAGCAAAAAGAAGAAGGCATTGTGTAGGGGTTTTTTTTCCCTTCAAAGTGTCTCTGTTGAGCCTTTTTCCTGCACACAATTCATCAGTGCTTTGGCTGTGAACATAATTTTCGGTGAGGAGACTAATCGATACTAAAACCTCAGATTTATTTTTTTTTAATTGTATTGAGAGATAAACACATGGTTCAAAAAAGCTATCAGCTAGGCCAGACTTGTGAAGACTGAGCCCATGAAGTTAAGTGCAGAACTACTCATGTTGCGTCTTGAAGGACTGGACCCAAACAAGAGTGTTTTTATTGCTTGCATGGTAGTTTTCAAGCAAATCCATGTATATGTTAAAACTTGAAAAGCATCACAGCAGTTTCATGATTTTACAGGTAAAAAATCCTGGATGTCTTTGCCACTAGGAATTCTGTAGTGTAGATTATCTTTTAGCTGTGCTGCTTAAAAAAATAATTAGTTCGTAATAAGTAGTAGCTTATTTATCTCTGGATGATTAAATGAAGAACAACTCTGGAATGTATCACTTGAAGACATATAACAAGAAACATACCTAGCTTTACCTTGGCACTAGCTGCCTCCTGCTCCACCAACCTTTCAGCTACTCCTCTAGCAAAAGGAAAATCTGTTTTTCACTGGCCTGAAATCAAAACATAGATGGCCCCAAGCATGTCACTCAGATTCACAAAAGAGCATGCTTTGCCATTACGTATAAAAACAGGCTCATGATTTCAGGCATTTTGCAAAGAGAAGCTGCAGCTACATCATTCCTGTTAGTATCAGAACTCTTCTGGCATTGCTAAGGCAAAGTCTGCTCTGTGATCTGGGATAAGTTTGGTCTCAAACATTGTTTGAATAACAAACTGTCCTGGTGCAATCCCCAAACCAACAAAAGCATCATTTGATGTGTATCAAACCATGCTAAGAATGAAAAAGAAATTAATCTTTGTCCTTTTTTTGTGGGATGCACATGTCACCTAGGAGGTGACATACAAAGAAGTTACATCCCAGGGAAGTCCACCACACCACAGCTGTACCCTAGAAAAGATGCCAAGTCCCTCTGTCTCCAGTAACAATAAACTGTGCTTCTAGAAATTTGAAGGCTAATATAAGCAAGGGGTGAAGGGCAGTGCTGAGCACCCTGCTGCTGTGCTGCAGCAACCTGCACCCCAGCTACTCCTTCCCAGGGAGAGAGCAGTCTAGTGTCCTTGTGACTGGGGGGTCCTTGCATTTAACCCATGCTTGATGTCTGAAGATAAATAGGTTTGGTCTAGAGAAATGTTTGCAGAACTGAATCACAGAAAGTTACACATGCTGATTACATCATATTTATTTCTGTTTACTTTGTGACTCATAACTTTCCTAAGTATATGCAAGCAAAAAAAAAATGTCTAACAATTTCTTGTACTTAAGTGAAGAGTCATCGGCCATACACAAGAAACATCTGGTCTCTAAAGCTCTTCCTCTAATCCCTCTCAAGGTCAAAACCCAACAAGTTGTTTATGGGATGTCAGGAAGCTGATGCTCAAGTGTTTCCCTCAGAGCAGGACTGGCAGTTTGAACGAGAGGGTTTGGCTTTATTCAGACACCGGCTGCAGAGGGTGGCACAGTGGCCAGGTTGGAGCTGTTGGGACAATTAACAGCAATGCGCTACCTAAGCTCTAAGGAAACCAAGCGCAAGCAAATGTCAACAACTTTATCTTTTTTTTCTTAATTGCAAAACTGTTACTCATTTAAAAAAATACACACTTCCAGTACCCAAATCTATATGTTCTTTGAGTGATTTCCAGGTTTTTACGTTTTAACAGGGGTGAACCCTTCCAGCAGTCCCCTCAGTTACTCATCTTCACAAGCACTCTTTCATCTTCTTATCTTTCAGACTGTAAGACCTTTGAGGAAGAGACAGTCTTTATTTGTGTACTGTACAACACCCAGCATATTTAATATGAAACTCAAATGTTTGCCTACACTGTAAAAGAGTTGCCAAACAGTGTGGCTTAACAGGGTGTCAAGGGTGTTAATTTCTAACTATTAAGAAGGGAGTGAGAAGCAGTGTGAACATGATGAAGTTTTTGTTCAAAACAAAATGATGGAAAGTGGAGCCACCTGAAGATTTCAATCAGAGAGCCCCAAGTCAGTACACAAGCTGAGGTTGGCTGAGCAATGACAGTTTTGCTCCTTAGCTTCTCTATCCCCCATGCAACTTGCATTGTCATGAGAAGGCTTTGATAAGGATGTTTTCAGAAAGAGTTGGAGAGGTCTAAGAAGCTATGGTCATTAAGCTCACAGTTAACAGGCTCCATTTGCTCAGGGAGACAAGGCATTTTGAGTTTATCTTTGCCTCTCCTGCTTGTCCCCTTTTACTCAACATATCTACTGTGTGAGGCCCCAGATTTTTTATCCTGCTCTCAAAATGCGGGCTTCCTTTAAGGTTAAGGGAACAGTGTCTTTGATGACTTTTATTTATTATACAATATAATCCCTACACATATGTTCACTTTATAGGTAAAAACACAGGTATTTTGATACTTTTTCACATGATGTGATTCTTTTCTCTGGTGACCTGCAAGAATATGAAGTGAGCAGGTTAGAAAAATAGTATTTTCATTCTCAGTTCCTGTAGGAATAAGTAATTGTGTGGGCATTAGCCACTGGAAGTTTATATCTGTTTTCTTTCCCTGACTACCATCATAATCTGATATCGGAAGGTTGCTCTGCATCTTGCTTTTATGTGGTCTTAAGGATGAGATCTTTCGGTGTTGCTTTTTTTCTGTGATTTTAAATGAGTAAAAGATACTTCTGAAGAGCTCTATTAATTTACCTGCCTACATGTGGCTACTACCACTCAAGATGTGTTATGTAAGATGCCCACGTGAAGCTGACATGGGACCCAGAAGGGACCTGCAGTCTTTTGGAGTGGCACACTGGGGCCAGGCAGGTTGCCATAGGGCATCTCAGATGGCACTAGGAAGCTGTGCATGCACAGCTATGTTGAGCAGTTGTTTGGTCCAGCAACTAGAAGAATTAGCTAACAGCTCCAGAAAGCTTCTGATCATCTCCCTGGTCATCATATGACTTTTTTTTCTGAGTACATCATGCATTTCTTCTTTCTTGCTCCCATAGCTGTTCCCAGCTCTCCACGCAACCACAACTTTTGTGCTTGCTACTGTATATAGTGGATTTCTAACTTGAAGATAAAGATGATCTCTTTGCAACATCCTAGTAGCCTTTCAAAGTTAAGTAGATACATCAATATCACAAATATGAACCAAGTTATTAACTCCTAACAAACTTTTAAGAAAATCACAGTGAGAACAGAACACAAAAAAATTGGCTGAGGAATAGGATCAAAGCAGGGGTTTTTTTGAGTTCCAAAAAAATTGAACATCCAAAAAGTGAGCTCATTGTATTTTAAAAAAAATATTATGATACATTTCCTATGCTTTCTGCAGCTTACCCTTGTGTTTCCAGAGAAGCCTTGAACAAGATCAGGCCTGTGACATTACTGAACATGTAACATGAGATTTACTTCAACATGTACTACAACTGCTAGATAGAGAAATTGCACCTAACTGGCAACACAAAATGCTTTTTTCAAGCCTGACTTATTGCAGTGACTAGAGATTTAATCTAAAACTTTGTCCAGACCTTCAACTCAGTGTTATGGAGAGGAAGATAGTTGAGAATTTCAGAAAAGCTTGACTACTTCTTTTAGTCAAAATTTGTTTCTCTCCGTATCCATTTGGTTATTAAGGACACATGACAAAGTGGAGTTAAAGTACATCTGTGTCTAAGGCAGGCCACAGATTTGCTTCTTGCAGAGGTAGAAGGCTGGTGGGGATTGATGTACAATATTTATTATGAGGAATAGTCCCATTTAAAAGTCTAGCAGAGAATTACACCTCCTTCATGGTTTTATGCCCTTGACCCCAAATTTCCAGTACTTTACCCTCTTTGTCCCCATTACATTGAATATGAGAAAAGCAAATTTGAGTGTGTGATAGCATTGATCTGTAGTAATGAAGAGTTTGTAAAAAATATTGCTTACTTTACCTTGCACTTAAAGATAGAGAATATAACACAAGAGCTGTCTTAAAACAATATTTTTAATGCTTCTGAGCCTTGGAGACACCATGTTCTTGGTAATTGCCATCAGGAGCTGTCACACCAGGGATTCAAGTTCTTTTTTAAATATAAGTTTAGGCTGGTTGGTAGTTCAGAGGAATTTGTACCATCTATAAATTTCATTCTAGTTCAGAAAACAATTTTAGACAATAAAACTAGGAAGAGGCTTTGGAAAATACAAACCGATTCAAATGTAGGATTTACTAAGTGAAACAGTTGATCTGTTTATGGTATTTTACCTGAGAAAATTGCTCATTTATTTTAAGGGAAACTATAACTTTTCCCAAAACCAAGGGCAAACACCTTTAGCCAGGTCTTCTTCATATGCACCGTTTCACTCCATCTGAACTCAGTCTTAAGTTTGACCAGTAAAGCTCCCTGGAAGTACCTCCAGCCATGCCAAGTAAGCATTATCTGTCCCAGAGGCACAGATTGCCAGACCTGGAGTGGCACCAGTGAGCCATCCCCATTGCCAAAGCAGTAATGCTTAGTCCAAAGGCTGAGGAAGATTTCTTCTTCTTCTTCTTCTCCCAAGGAAAGGAGTGCTTGATTTAATGGCTTCTCAACCATCCTAAACGGAAAGGTACTTTCTTTTCTCATGCCAAAGCAAAAAGAAATGCAGAAAGCAGCTGATATCACATCACCATAACTTTGAGTCCTTTTAGCAATCCCAAAGTTTGCAGCGTGAGACGCAGCACAAGATGCCTGAGAGCAGCAAGGTGTCCCCCAGAGTGTCCACACCCAAGAGCCCTGTGAGGTGCCCTGGGAAGGGTTTCCAATCCCCTGAGCTGCCTGGGTCGAGCAGGATGGTGAATTGCAAAATATTGCCTACCTGCTCATTGGCACAGTGCTCGGGGGGTAATATGGGCTTCCTTGGGATGACCGCTCGATGCCATAACGGACAGCTAATTATAGGTCTTGCAGTGAAAAAGCAGCCACACAGAGATCTTAAGCTACTAGAATTCAAGTAGAGACATTATTTCTGGAATATTATTCCCACAGGCCAAAGTACAATTACAGTGGTGTTTTATGGTTCCTCACAAAAAAAAAAAAAAAAAGTTAAATCAGCGAAGTAGATGGCTTTAAATTAGTCCTCTTATCAAGGAGTCACTTGGACACAGTGTTTCACCTTCTGCTTCCTCCTTGTAATGTCATTGATATCTGGAAAGTCTCTGGTTTGAATCTTTGCACGGAACAGGGTAAAGGGCCTGAGCAGGTACAGCCTGGCAAGCTTGATCGTGCAAGCTTCCTTGAATCATCAGAAAACCTGATCCTGTATACCAAACAAACAAACAAGCCCTGTGCTATCCAGTACTCCTCCAAAACAGCCAAGGGAGTTGTTCCTTCTATGTATAGGAGAACAAGTTCTTGAAACAAGTCAGAGGGCTTGTCTCTAATGGGAGCCTAGAAATATGGTTAACTACGTCTAGCCACATTAAGGTGAGATATTACAATATCTCTTTGCACACATCCTAATAATGGCCAAGAAAAAGGTTTCCATAAGTTGTGTGTAATTGATCTCTCCCCAAAATATGAACTGTATGAGGAAAAGATTGGGAAAAATGAGCTCTCAGATTTCCAAGTAGGTGAGAGGCCATTTTGCCCTCTCTATAGTATTACTTCCTTGGGCAAAGTGAGAGAAAGATGGATGAAGTTTGACAGGTTGCATTTGGCATGGAAATGGCCTTTGCTGGGGAGTGCGCACTTTTCTGACTTGAAAATAAAAATGAGCAGAGCATGGCAGGGTAAGGAGTGTCTGAAAGCTCTGCCTTAGGAGTAGGCTGTGGAAGAGAGGAAGAATTAACCCTCAGAACTGAGGACTATGCCTTTACTTGTTTACTGATGTGTCTGACAGGGATATTTTCAAAGTCATGGTACATTTTAGAGGGTCCTATGAGTTTACTCAGGATGTTGTTGAAGCTCAGAAGGCCAAAGTTTGTATGTGTCCAACACATGCTATACTACTGAGAAACAACATGCAGCTGGATGGTGAGACATCATTAAAACAGAGGGAAGACAATAGACAGATCTGTCTTTTCGGTCATTCGTATCACAGAATCACAGAATGCTAGGGGTTGGAAGGAACCTCTGGAGATCATCTAGTCCAACCCCCCCTGCTAGAGCAGGACCATAGAATCTAGGGCAGGTCATACAGGAACGCATCCAGACGGGTCTTGAAAGTCTCCAGAGAAGGAGACTCCACAATCTCTCTGGGGATCCTGTTCCAGTGCTCTGTAACCCTTACAGTAAAGAAGTTCTTCCTCATGTTGAGGTGGAACTTCCTGTGCTCTAGCTTACATCCATTGCCCCTTGTCCTATTGGAGGGCACAAGTGAAAAGAGGTTGTCCCTTTCTTCTTGACACCCAGCCCTCATATATTTATACACATTAATTAGATGCCCTTTCAGTCTTCTCCTCTCCAGACTAAAAAGCTCCAGGTCTCTCAGCCTTTCCTCATAAGGCAGGTGTTCCAATCCTTTAATCATCTTCATAGCCCTCCATTGGACTCTCTCAAGTAGATCTCTGTCCCTCTTGAACTGGGGAGCCCAGAACTGGATGCAATACTCCAGATGAGGTCTCTCTAGGGCAGAGTAGAGGGAGAGGAGAACCTCGATCTGCTGGACACACTCTTCTTAATGCATCCCAGGATATCATTGGCTTTTTTGGCCACAAGGGCACATTGCTGCCCCATGGATAGCTTGCTGTCCACCAAGACTCCAAGGTCCTTCTCCACAGAGCTGCTCTCTAGCAGATTGTCTCCTAACCTGTACTGGTGTATTTTATTTCTCCTTCCCAGGTGCAGGACTCTGCACTTATTCTTGTTGAACCTCATTAGGTTCCTCTTTGCCCAGCTCTTCAGTCTGTCCAAATCCTGCTGAATAGCCGCACAGCCTTCAGGTGTATCAGCCAAACCTCCCACTTTTGTATCATCAGCAAAGTTGCTGAGAAGACACTCTGTCCTATCATCGAGGTCGTTAATAAAGATGTTGAACAGGATTGGACCCAGGACTGATCCCTGGGGGACTCCACTAGTTACAGGTCTCCAGCTGGACTTGGCATCATTGATCACCACTCCTTGGGCTCTGTTGTGTAGCCAGATCTTAATCCATCTCACTGTCTGTTCTTCTATCTCACACTTCCTGAGCTTGCTCACCAGAATGTCATGGGAGACTGTGTCAAACACTTTGCTAAGGTCAAGGTAGACTACATCCACTGGTCTACCTGCATCTATGCATTCAGTCACTACATCATAGAATGCTATCAGATTAGTCAAGCATGAGTTCCCCTTGGTAAATCCATGCTGACTACTCCTGATAACCTTGTTCTCTTCGATGTGCTTAGAGATGACCTCCAGAATATAATAACTTGAATCTCAAAACACATAGCAGGATTTTACAGAAGGATATACGAATTGTCCATAAGAGCAGGCTTGTTCATACCAGCGTGCCACTGGCTTTGTGACACAGAGTAGAAACCACAACACTGTGCTCAGCAATATTTCCATTTCCATTTCCATGTGGAGCGTGTGAGTTTGGAGCATGTGAACAGAGAGGGAATGTTTTAGGTGTTATGGGAAAATATCAGCTGGTGAAATGTCGTTTCAAAAATGAGCTCTGGACTGTGCAACATGGAGGTGACTCAGATATTTAATCTACAAAGATCAGTAGGACTTTGATTGCATGGCCACTCTGCAGGGAGTGAGGCAGTCCTTTGTGGTCATGTGCTCCCCAAACTCTAGCTTGATAATACTCCTTTTCCTGAGCACCAGGAATCCTTCCCTAACCACAGATTAAATAGGATGCCTGTTTACCAATCTTAAACAGCACTGTCAGCAGCTTGATACTTCAAAGATCTTGCTAGGTTGCTGGCTGGGTGCCAGCACCCTGGAGGAAAGGTGCCCACATCACTTGGCACAGCAGCCGGTGTTTCTCTTTGTCTCACCCCATCATCAGTGCCAAACCTGCTCCTTTGGTGAAGCCCAGGATCTCTCCTAACGCCGTGCTTGCTGACTACACACCACACATACAATAGATTTTGCGAACACAATTAATTGTCTCTGAGATGCGCAGCACTCTGGGGAGTAGCTCCATCTTTAGCAGAGAAAACCTGTTCCCTGAGATGTGGATATATGGGAACAAAGAAGAATGGATGTGGGCATTTTAATTAGCAAGCCAGCTAGACTATTGCAGAACTATCCCAACCCTCAGTTCTCTGAACACACTTAAAGGATGAAAGTGAGTGATTCCTGAGCAAAAGTGGGATCTAATCATAACCTAATAACCCAATCCTAGAGTAAGCTGAGTACTGTTCTTAATGCCCGTTGGCTTTCTAAAGATTTCAATTTGTGTGACAAGATGCTAGATGTATTGCCCAAATGGTCTGTCAAATCAATCACGGTGACAAGGAAATATTGTGCTCTCCTCCTTCCCTCTGAAATTCCTTGAATACCTGGTGCCAGCAGTTCAGCTGGTAATGCAAAAAGGGATGAAAGCAGACAGCCTTGTCTAGAAGAAGTGACTTTTCAAATGAGTTGTGACAGGCTCCCTTCATCTTTCTGTAACATGTCATTTTGATGCGAGAATCAGACTACAAATAAGCCCTTTGGTACAGGAAAGGCTACAGCAGTTTTCATATTTTTGCTGATTGTGAACTACTTAATTGTTAATGTGCTAGTGACTATTCCATTACTTAGAATAGATTGTTGCATTTGAGGTTCTGAGCTAGGATTTGGCTATTTTCAAGAGCATTTTAAGGTTTCTGATAAGGCTGCTAAGTATGGGTTTATTTTAGGGTAGATCTGTGGTGCTTGTAGTGGTATTGTTTTGATAGGGAAATTATGCAACTACTTCCTTTGAGCACAGTGAACACAAGTCGTTTTTATCTACATGATCCTCTTATTAATTCTGTCAACTACCATATTGAGTGCACTCTTTGCGTGTCATGGCTCAAATCCAGATGCAGCCAGGATCATTGAGAACTACACTGCAGACTTCAGTGGAATTTCACCTGTGCAGCTGTGCCTGATGCTCCACCTGGGAGAGGGAGGAGTCTTGTTCTTCCCTGTATTCCAGGTCCTTCCTTTGAACCAGGGTTGTTCAGACAACCCACATCCTCTTGAGTGTCTCAGTCCCTCCCAGTCTAGGGACTGTGGTCTCTACCCCCTGTAGGTCTGGAGGCAGGGACTTCAGTGACCACCCTACCCCACCAGATGGAATAGACTGCCATCATACAGGGAGCATGGAGAGATGCAGCTTTGCCCCTTAGTGCCTCTCAGCAAACACTGATAGAGAAGACAGGTTTTAGATCTCTCATACAACAGAAAAATTTGTGAAGGATAGGGGAAAAAGCTTACCTAGAAAACAGTATGGGGCTGATTGAGCCTTTGTTTTACTTAGGACAGGCAAGCATCATGTGAGGTACGACCAGAAGCTACTGCATGCACGCCATGATATTAGCACAGAAGTAATATATCCATGTGGCAATGCTGGTCTCAGCACAGGGGCTGGTGTATGCCTTGGGCTTTGCCTTTCCTGGCTTAGCCCCAACATATATTAAAGTATCCTGAGGGCTGCTTTAATTTGTATCCAACTGTAAGGGCTCCAATGGACCACTGGGGTGCACAGGCAGGGTGTAGGAATAGTTACGGGTTTTGTAAGTTATTTGAAGCATTTATGGCAACTTGTCAGACTGATCCCTAGGTAGATAACCAAAGTCTACTCAGCTGCACATGAGCTCACCCTTCTGAGACGGGTCCAAGGCTCTACAAAAATAAGCACATTTACATAAGAGAGCAAATGTTTTCCATATTTGCTGCTTCCAAACCGATCTACAGCAGTCAGTCTATCATGGGAATTACTCTCCTGTGTTTCAGCCCCTCCCTTTAAAGCATGTTCCTACTATGCAACAAGACAAACAAATTCTGCTAGACTACTTACTGGTGCAGGTCGCGCTCCAGCTTCTGTTACTGTAGCCTGCTTTCAGGATACTCTTCCTTCCCTGCAAGATGGCATAATGGATAACCTTCAGTAAAGTGAGGCCAAGAACAGGAACGGGAGCAGCGCTGCACGATGGGGTTGGCATGCTGTGTTTGAGCTACCTAAGAATACGCATCTGAGGCCTGTCAATGCCTCAGATTAGGTTAGAAAAGTATCATTAGTCCTTTTTGACACTGCAGAGCAATTTCTAATATACCTATTGATCTTGTCTTTCCCACTGAGAGGAGATTCCTGTTTTCCAGCTGCAGCAGCTGCATATTCACACTTCTCAGAGTTGCATATACAAGTGCTGCCAACATGCAGGACCTAAGTACAGGACATCAGCATCAAGTATGTGAAGGATGAAAGAACAATTACACTTGCAGCCCTCAGACTGCTTTCTTAGCTCTACGGTGGTGTAACCCTTAGGCCATTCCAGGTTTTTCCATGCTGGATGTTAGGTTAGCTAAGCAAGCAGACTAAGAACACTTTAGCAGCCACATTCAGAAGAAGTCTTTACAGGTTTAATGTGCTTCAACTTTACAGGTTTAGTTCATTCCCCCACTCCAGTTCCTCTCCCAGACACCCCCAGTATTTACAAGCCTTTAGTGTTGTTTTAGCTTCTCTCTCGTGCATTCATCATAATCTGTGAAAATCAGAGCTGACATGATGACAAAAGTTGTCACACTGAATACATTGTTTACTTGGCTTGAACAGTTATTTTTATAGACTCTCCAGAGAAAGTTTCATATTCAGATTTGCCAGAGATACTCAACAAGTTTAACTAGAAACTTGGCATTTCCTCTTGCAAAAATTGTTCGAACAATATTTTCCAGCAATGGACTAATTGACAACATCTTGCTTCACAGAGGCACACATCCTTCTGCATTAGACTTTCTCAACACATTCACACCTGGAGTTTGGGGTTCAGCACAGCATCGCACAGCAAGGAAACAACTCACCCAGGAGGCACGCTGATCAATCGCCAAAATTCAATTTTGTGTAATCGAGGGATAAAAATCCTGCCAACTTGTGACAAGAGTGATTCTTCAGGCCCCGACTGAGATTTCTCTAGTGTTCCATGCTGTATATTTTACATACTGCATCTCTCACCAATTTAATTTTCCCCAAGGCTTTCATATTGTTCTAAGGGAAACAACAGCTAAGATCTTTTCCAAACCAGTGGAACGAGACGACGTGTTTGTCAGGAAAGGCCTAAAATTTATGTTTTGCTTGCTTCATGCTTAGACTTGAATTTACCAAAATAGCTTCTTCAGGAAGGGATAGTCTCTTGTTAGTTATATCCGCTAACATCACAGTCACCCATGCGATCCCAGACTGTCTGTGTCTGGTTATTACCATATCGATACCTGCAGACATTTTAACCTGGAATATGGGTAGACTACTTTAAATTTTATTTGTAACCCGTGGGGAATACCCATACCCTTTGAAATCTTTAGGTTAGAAATAATATCTCTCACAAATTTGGTCTAGGTAGATTCACTACCACTATAAAATACCTTTGCTGAGCATAAGATATATGCCTTTGGCCTTTAGAAACTGCACACCAATTTGCAAGATTTCTGCAGAAATTACTATTAAATGCCTATAGGGTTGCAAAACAATACTTCTAAGAGTAGCCAATTGGTAAAAATCAGTGTAATTTGCACTGTAGTTAAGGTAAAAGCAAATGAGGAGACATGGTAATCTAGCAGCAGCAACCATGATTTAAGGGTGATCAAGAGATCTTGGCACAAAAAAGGACCTGAGTTCTGCATCCTATAAACATGTTTATTTAGATTAAGAAAATTTAAGGCAAGATCACCACAAACATCTGACCCAACTCTACAAGAGGCAAAAGAAATGGCTAGAGAAGGTTAGTGGCTGGCTGTCCCACCAGCCACCAGAAAGCAAACAGAAAAGAAAAGGAAAGGAACCCCAAACTTTGTTATTGCACAAAGTCACATCTATTGTTTCCAATTTGTACAACATTTTAGGCTTTAAGGAGCAAACAATGTATTTCTGCTTCTGGCCCTTCAAACAGCTATTCGATTTACCTTTCTCAGCTCTTATATGGTGGGCAGGACTGCATGTCCTGCCTTGCCTCCTGCCTCCTCCCAGTGCCTGGATGCTGAGCTGAGTGCAGGCAGCAGTGCCAGCTGCTCTCAAACCTACGTGGTGCCTGGGAGTGCTGGAGCACCCAGCTAGAGCACCATTGTGTCCAATCTGGGCTGTCTATACTGCTAAGCCACCCATGCCCTATCTGTGCCACCCTTTCCCTTTCCTGCTTCTGCTTTTAATGCCTCTCACTTCACAGATCACACACCAGATGAGGAGGCATTACTTTGCTGGACATAAGGGTTTTTTCCAACATGCCCCGCAGAAGCAACATGCACGGTTTTAACATAAAATGTAACTAATTAAAATACATCAGGCTGATTTCAGAGGTAGATGTCACAATCTGTCCTGTTCAGGCAGAGAGGTTACCCCATTAACTAACTCTAAGCAGCACCTCAAGGTCCTCCAGAAAGTGTTGAAGGAGATATTACCAGTATAAACAAGTTTTGTGTGGGTTGATCCAGCCAAAGAGCAGTCTTCCTTCATTTCAGATGAACCCACCAGACTAGAGCTAGCTTTGATGTACATATTAGCTTTTTATCCATAAAATCATAGAATGGTTTGGGTTGGAAGTGACCTCAAAAATCATCTAGTTCCAACCCTCCCACTAGACCAGGTTGCTCAAGGCCCCATCCAACCTGGCCTTGAAAACCTCCAGGGATGGAGCATCCACACCCGCCCTGGGCAATCTGTTCAAGTTTCTTACCACCCTCAGAGTGAAGAATTTCCTTCTAATTTCTAAATCTACCCTCTTCCAGTTTGAACCCATCACCCTTTGACCTATCACTACAGGCCTTTATAAAAAGTCCTTTCCCAGCCTTCTTGTAGGCCCCCTTCAGATACTGGATGGCCACAATAAAGTCTCCCTGGAGCCTTCTCTTCTTCAAACTGAACAAGCCCAATCCTCTCAGCCTGTCTTTGTAGGAAAGGTGTTCCATGATAAACTCAAAATGATGTGATCCCATCCCAACAGCTAGGGTTAGGATCAGACACACAGTCTTTCCACCTCCTGTATTTCTCCGATAGTGTTCAGTTAGCACTGGCTTGCTCATGTGATAGTTTGAGTAGAGCTTTGACCTGTTTGTTAGACTCCTTTCAAAGCAGATACTTGACTCCAGCAATTGCTTTTTCTGGGTGCAAACTCAAGCAAGTAATAATACTCCCCTAAGGCACTACAGTCTATTTTTAATGGACTGTCCTTTGAGGAGACTGAAAAGAAAGGTAGATGCTAAAAGCATGTATTTTCATCATGCAGCTCTTTTCTCTTTGAGGTTTGATATTACTGCAACTTGTAAGATGGAGTCCTTTAAAACTTCACCACCTGTAGTAATACGGAAATTTCACTCTCTGAATGCCTTGACTTTCTGTTTGGTAGGGGTAACAATGGAATAATTTTAGGGTTTGTATGAAATTGAAGCTTCCCATGTTTCTTCTAAGTTGTTGATCTTCAAAGTACAGAGGAGTTGGCTCTGCAGGAGCAGTCACTGCTTTATACATAACAAAGCTTCTGAGAAGTCCTCTGTCTCTATGGGAAAGCCATCCTTCAGTCTTCCACACAGAAGAACATAAGGAAACAGTAAACCATTGCAGGTGTACTCCAAAGAGACAAAACATAAGCTTCACTGTAGCACTTTTCTTATCACTCTACTTTATTTTTATGCTTCAGGACAGCAGTTAAATACAAATAGTGACTCCTGTTTTTCTACAGGCCACTTAAGGAGTCAACAACCTAATTTTAACATGATCAAAGAGCAATGGAATATCTGTCATATCTATGTGCTGAGGTCTATAGTTTTGTGTTGTTTTATTAAAGTAGATATTATCTATTAAGGCATCCTCCAGTAGTTTGAGCTCAGGGCTGGCCATCAAGTGACATACAAGATGCTCAGAGAGGTTAATGGACAAAGGGGAGCGATTTCTTTGCTCTGTTTAAAACAGAACTGTTCTTGCCAGCCCTCACAACTGGATTCTCTCCTGACCACAGAAATACATTTGCCCATAACACAGTCCTCAAAAAGAGATGTTAGAATTTGAGTATGAAAGCAGATTTTTGTAGTGGAAATATTGCAAAGATGTTCTGCCAGAAAAATCTTTTTCAGCAACTTGAGCATCCAAGTCAAAATAGCAACTCATGATGCTGGAGTCATTGCTTTCATCCAGCATCACAGTGAAAAGATTTGAGCTGGCATGGCTCAGCATTTCTGCAGGAGATAGATGACAGCTTTCTGAGGGTGCAGATTGCTTTTTTTCTCCAGATGAAAACACTCTTACCATGGCAGTCTCAACATCCCCTTCACCAACCGGGCAAAGCAAGGAGCATGGAGAATGGGAATGTGTTGCTATGACATCACTGGCAAAACAACAAATTTGGTAGAGTTTACTCCAAGAGAATGAAAATCCCAGGGCAGTTGTTAGGCACAAAAGGAATGTGTTTGCTAGTAGATAAATAGGAGGACTGCAAAACTGATATATGTCTTACAGATGCAAGATATTTTTTCACATCTTGGTAGAAATGCAAACATAGATTATGGGGAAGGAAGAAGAAGGGTAAGTGAAAGAAACTTAGCAGCTTCAAACATGTAGTAGCTTAATAGATGAGATTTTGTGGTCTCTAGTAGCTTCCTAGCTGACTGTGGGACCTTTATTCTCTCCATAACCTCATCCAGGGATATGTGAAAAAAAGCTGATAAACTCTTCAATGAAATTCTATATCCAGGATGGCCAAGGCCTTCATATTCTGTTCAGTTTTAGATATGCACCTCAGGAAAGACGGGGGCAAGCTGGAGAAAATCCAGGTAGAAGCACAAACAGCCAACACTCTAGAGATCATAGCTTAATGGTGCAAGACTGGATAAATTATGACTGTTTTGCATAAAATATGGCCAAGTTAAGACATGAGGTCAGATTCAAATAGCTAGGAAACTACTGCAGAGCAGAAGGAAATAATCTGTTTTTCACGTCCATAGTGGGTAAGACAAATGGCAACAGCTTTAAGCGAATGAAGAGAGATGTAGATTAGGCAGTAAGAGAAGCTGCATAATACCAAGAACAGCAAAGCACTGGAATAAATAGACAAGAGAAAATTATGTGATCTCTGTCACTGGAAGTTCCCAAGACCCAGTTAGATAAAATTCTGTTGGGGTGGTGGAGAATTTTTGTCTTAGTGTGAAACAGAAAGGTAGACTAAATAACTTCATGAGGTCCCATCCTCAAGTTGCCCTTTTTTTTTTTTCTTTATGATTGAATTATTTGATAACTGATAAGTGTATAATAAGCACAGATCTCAGAATCTCTATTTTTTCTCTGAGAGGATGCATTTTACTGTACTGATAGATAGAATTGGCAAAAGTCTGTATAATTAATTCTCTGTAAAATCTAATGGCTTTATAGTCCAGTAGTTTTGGTACTAGATGTGTCTTGGAGGTACATAGGCTTTTAAAGAAAGTACAGCTGAGAAGATGCAAGAATCTTGTTTTAATAAAAGGCTAAATTAATGTAGCTCTGAGATTTCTTTCAGTATAAGCTTTATTCTATTAATGTTACCTCATTATCAAAATCACTCCTTCAAAAATAGGGAGATGAAGTACAGGAAAAACATGCATGTTGGCTTTGGAAAAGGAATTTTTATATTAAAATACTTGGCCACAAATGTCATAGACATAGACACAAGCTGGAAAGCTGTCAGATGTGATAGAAATGAAATATAGGGAGAATTAATTTTTTTCCATGTTTAGTAATAAACTGCATGAAGACCATAAGATGGAGATGTAATATCTAATTAGGCCAGTAAGTATCTAGGATCCAAGTTTTCCAATAAAGGTCCATGTGAACTGAAGAAGTGTTCACAGGACCATCTGAATTGTAGGCAAGTTTAATCCAAGGAGAGCCTTCAACCTCTCATTGCTGCAATTTCAGTGTGTTCTTAAGTGCTAAGAAAGTAAAAAAAAAATACTTGAATTTACAGCTGTAAGCTATTATTTTTCTTTCTTATAATCCTGATAAACACAAATTATCCATCAATTACCCAAAGATGTTTTTAATCTTCTTAGAATTATCTTTGTTTTAGTCAGTTCTGCTTTCTGCCTTGTGCTTCTTTTCTGCCCACAAGCTGCATTGGACGTACCTCCAACCAGACATGTAGCATTTCTCCTCTGTCAGGGACTTACTGTACTGCTTTCCAAAGGCCATCTCCCCTGTCCAGATCCTGAAGTATCCAACATCACCCCTCATCCTCCTGTGGACACACTGTAGTTTATCAGCTACATGGGACCTAGTAAGGCAATTTCTGTGAGTGCCTCCTCAGCCGCCTCCTCCTGCTTCAGGATTCTCTTCCTTGTGAAGCCCAGATGTGTTCTGCCAACTTGTGGCAAGGTAAATCTGTGTTCTTGGCTGCAGAGTTCTCGGACAAAGCCATCCAGGGCATGTCCAGCCCTGAAAAAAAAACAACAAACAAACAACAACAAAAAAACCCAAAGCAAAGCAAAACAAAGCAAGCAAAACAAACCCCACAAAGCACAGTGAGAAACTCCTCCTTCACAAGTTCCAAAATCCAGGGACTGATGAGTCAGCATGAACTTCCAGCAAAGTCTGTCTCTTCCTAGCCTAGAGGGATCCTAAAGACCTCTGACACTTCTGCCCAGCTCTGCACCAAACCTTGTTCGAATGTACCCAAAGAGGGACAAGAGCAGTGACCTGGACTAGCTCAAGTCATCAGACACCAGTACAGTCCTGATGCAGGTATTGAATATGTACTTTACTTTCCTCTACAGCCTGAAGCAAGACTCAGAGAAGTATCTGTCTTCTCTCAGAGTGTACAGCCACGCAACTGCAAAACCACTATGAGGGTCCCAGTCAGAGTAAATTAAGACCTCAGTGAGAGTGAATTTACTCTAGCATGGGGAACAAGTTTCAGAGCACTCTCCCCAAGCACACGTCCCAGTTTGAAGCAGAACCAGTCCATCTGCCAGCACAGGCTCCTCTCAGCTAAGCAGTTCCTCCACATGCATGGCTGAGGGTGAAGGCTTTGCTCAGAAGGGCACAACCTGCCTGAGTGCCTTCTCTGCTGCAGCGCAACTCTTGTTTCACCTATGGTAGCTGCTCTGTTTGTATGTATCCCTCAGCTATCCAGCACCAGAGTTCAGGCCAGAATACTTGTATGTCACCCTTCAGAGTGGTGTGTAAACAAGGTTTTGTCCTATCAACTAATTCTTTGCTCTAATTCTTGTCACCATCCCAAGGTACTTGGCACAGCACTACAGAGCTTTGCTGGGGGATGTGCAAGCAATTCTCTCTCTGCTGCCATGGGGAAGACATCCCTGCTCTCTGTCAAGCAGTATTCTTCCATGCCTTCAAGTAGGAGCTTGAGCCTCATCACAAGGATGGTTTAAGGCTCATCCTTTCCCCAACCCACCACTCGGCATTGGATGGCTCCAGTTCTGCTTCCTAAAGCTTTGGCAACCTGTGTTGTTGCCTTGTGTTGGGATTGCTTCCAACCCCGGCCCCATGCCATTTTCTGGAGTCATATAACCCAGACCCCAGCAGGCAACTGTCCCTACAGCTTGTGAAGAAGTGACCAGGTGGTGGGACCCCACCAGAGGGCAAACACAGCCTCTGCTTATCTTTTCTGCCCTCCAGTTACATCATGTTCCCCACTCCTGCCCTTACCCTCTGTGCTCTTTCTCCAGCCCAGGTTTCCCAGTTCAAACACCAGCTCTCCATGCCTCCTCCAGCTTTGTGCCTAGACTTTTGCCCTGGTTCCTGCTTCCACACAGCTTCATCCCACTCCCCGGCTGCCCTCTGGTCCTCATTTCTCTTCTAACCAGAGAACAGGGATCCCTGTCCCACCCAAACCCTTGTATATAGGTGTGGCAGCACCTTGTGGGGTTTAATGCTTAGGTAGTGCTTAGAATAATTAAGGGGCCAAATGGATTCCTCCCACAGCTTGGTGGGTCTGGGAGAGTGGGGATGTGCATACATTACCCCTGCGATCCTGCACACGGCGTTCTGACACTGCACAGCTCATGTTTCCATGTCATTCCAAGCAGCCTTTGACGGATAAAGGTCTGCAGCATGCAGACAGGACCTTTGCCATGTCGAAATGCCTCCGAGCAGCAACCACCCATGTTGGCAGGCTATTAAGTTTCTATAGAATTTTGACAAGCCTCCAGATGAACATCAAACCATCCCAAATCTCCTGAGGGGATAAGAATTAAGAAAAAAGAAAAAAGAAAAAATTAAAAAAACAACCAACTGACTTCACATGTCATTATTCCCTGCAGCTTTGTAGCTAATTTAGAATCTGTTGATCCTAGTGCCAATAAATAGTTTATCGTTAAGCCACCTCTGTACTCAGACTTGGTTTCATTCTCAGGATGGTGTTGGTTGTTCAGCTAGCAAATCAGCAATCTAACAGCACATATAGGAGAGATATTTGCCATATATATCTACCTTTGTATATTTGTTCCATTAAGCAGAATCTTGCACTATAGCTAAATATTTCTCTGGGAAAACTTTTCTCTGAAGGAAGTGAGAGCAGCACTAATATATGTGCTAATGCACTGCCCCCCAGTGGAGGCGGGGATCTGGTTTTGGAGATCGAGCTTTGCAAACCTCCACTTGCAGGGTGCCTATAGAAAACACCCATGGGACATATATTAAGCCACAACATTAAATTAGCCATTGGTGGGGCAGTGTTGAGTCTCTTCAAAGGCGTTTTATGGAGAGAATAATACTTATCTGAACTTAAATATGAAGTGCAAAATAGTGCTGCCCAAAATACCTCCTTTCTCAGTAACTACTGCAGTCAGGAGGAGCAGAAGGTCATCATCTGCTTCTGGATGACACTTCACATTTCAGAGCTGCTAAGGGGAGCTATAGGAAGTTCTCATTTTTAAGGAATAGCCGAATATAAGATGCCTCAAGACTGCTGTGATGTTACACATAACTATTAAAGCAGCTGGAAGGAGATATATTTATTCACTGAAACATCCTTCATCATCCAATAGAAAATGTGTCACCTTCTGGTTTATAGCAGAAACGATTATGTTTATTTGAGCATATTAAATTTTTCTAGAGATATCTTTAAACCACTTTTTTTTTTTTTTTATTTCTGCATTTCCTTCTCTCATTGGCTCCCTATCTTCTGGAATTCTTACAGCTGTCATTGCTTCCCAGAGGTCCCTTTCCTATTCTCATTTCATTTTTCCCACAGCAACACAGAATGTTGTAAAAACTGAGATTTGGTTCACAGTTACAGTCACTATTTTGGCATGTTCAAAGACTCTTTTCTCAAACAGCAACTTTAAATTAATATAAATTTTTCTAATGCACACAACTAAATGTCTAGATGGTAGAAATCAAGACCATTGCTTCAATTCTCTTCTGGGGTAGCCATCCTGGCAGCAGACTTGCTGAGCTACGTGCAGCAAGCAACCCCTGGACTCCACTGACCCCTTTTCTCAAAATGGATGTAGCAACCTGCTCCCTCTCCCACTCAGCCTCCACAAGCTCCTCTCCCTCATCAGACATCTCTCCCAGCTGGAGAGGATTTGGGCCAGTTGGACTGACAGTCATTCATCCTTCTAGTGCCCTGCCTTGGTGCTTGCTTTGCATGGTTTCAGCAGTCTCCTGTTGGGCTCGCCGAGGCGGGGAGCTGGTGTTTGTAATACTTTTGGCTGGTGGTATCCTAATCCTGAAAATATTCTCCCCTCCCAATCTACACTCTGGGTCAATAGACCCAGTTGTTTTGTCAGTGGGTTTTGCACAAAAAATGCGCCTATGTCTTCTGGAAATAATGGAAGAAATAGAGACACTGCAGAAATTCACCATGAGGGTGGTGAGTCACTGGAACAGGTTGCCCACAGAGGTGGTAGAAGCCCCATCCCTGGAAATTTTGAAGGCCAGGCTGGGTGGGGCTCTGAGTAACCTGATCTAGTGGGAGGCATCCTTGAACATGGCAAGGGGGTTGGAACTAGATGATCTTTGAGGTCCCTTCCAACCCAGACAATTCTATAATTCTATGATTCTATGAAATTAGATGTGCAATACAATACGACCTTGGTAGGTAATACCAGGCTCCTAAGTTATTCTTGATAGGAAGCTTTAATTTCTAAATAGAGCAGGTACCATGGGCTGTCTGGACTTCAGTAAAGCATTTGACGTGGATACGTGTAAGGAACATAGGATAGGTCCAACAGGTAAAACATGAGCAAGCAGAGAGCTATGGACAGGTCATGTCAGAAAAGCAATTACTGAACTGAAGACTCCTACCTGTTCTCTCAAAACCAGTCTTGTTTAAGTGTCCTGGACTGCAAGTTGCAATCAGAATTGGCTGAGCACACCAAGCTAGAAGGCAATATCCATGCTGAAACAGTCAGGGTGCAAACACAAGGTTGCTACTTCACAGGAAGGAGGCCAAGTGGTTACTCACACAAGCTTATGGTGATGGTGTGTCAAAGTTCTCATGATATGTGTGATCATGGTGGCAGTGGAAGAATAGGCATGGAGAGAGAAGTGATGCCTTTTATTAGACCAGCCAGTAGACCTAGAAAAAATAAACATCTCAGGCCTATATTTCCTTTGGCAGACACAGAAAGCAGGAGTAAAAGCCATGCTAACAGCAAGGTAGAAGCAATCACTCCTGGATCAATCTTGCTACGCTAATCCATCCCACCACATGAGAGAAAAAGAGGGTTAACACCTGTGGAGCATGGGGGGGTGTTACCTGGGAGTGAAGTGACAGGCCGTAAACTCCTACAGAATGGAAAAAAGGAGAGAGGGGAATTAAAAAAAAAAAAGTCATTAGCACCTGTGTTATATTTTTAAATACATTATTACATTTCTGGTATTTTGTAATTAACCCAAGTTAATTGCAAGCTCTTGGCTTGCACATTTCCAGCCCAGAGGATAACCAGTTTTTAAAACTAGCTTGCTCCCTTGAAAGGCTCAGCTTGACATAGCCTACTAAAGGGTTTATCAGATAAGGTACCACTAGGCTTTATGCATTTCTTAATTAGAAATGTAAACATGTTCATTAAAAAGAAATGAAGGCCTCAGAGAAATTATAAAGAGATTCTATGATTATCGACTCAAAAGAGAAAGTATTCCAGCAGAGAAAGCCATTTCTTCCTCCTTCCCTAGGAGTGGAGACAACCTAGTTTCCTATTGTAACCTACACGGCACGTTAAGCACAGAGATTTCCCTCCTCTGGGACATTATCTGAGACTGGGACATCTAGGTTGAACAGAGGTGTGAGGGACAGTCAGCCTCTCTGAGGGCATGTGGATATAAATAGATATGTTTGTGTACACATACGTGCCTGTAATCACACAATTTCTATAGGCATGTCCATACAGTGGGCGGTACTTCATCTGTTCTTAGCCTGGGTGGTGGTTGTTCCTCCTCTCACCTACATGCATGGTGGTTGACATAAATAGCAGACCTGGCAGGTTGTAGCTCGCAGCTACCCATAAATATGGGGGATTTGGTTGCTCAGGCATGTTGCTATGCCTAGCATTGGACTAGGAGCTGCATTTTGGCCTCTATAACCCATCCCCTTCCTATCCCCAGTAAGGGGACCCATGCCTGTGATATGGATAGTTGGACAGGGTACATGAGGGGGCTACTCCCATGTACCACCCCACATCCCTCTGCTTGGCACACAGGGGCCTTCAAGCCCTGACTGGTGCTGTGGGCGCCCCATGCTGTGCCCCCCAGCCAGCTCTCCCCTCGGGCACTCTCTGGCACGGCGCCCGCTCTCTGTGTGGCCCCTGTTCCCACCGGAAAACTTCCCCTCCCCATGCTCCCTCTCCCTGCTCTTCCCAACAATGGTGGCCTGGGCAGCTTGGGATGTAGGTTTGAATTTAAATGTGGCCAGCCTTTAGTTTACAAAAATAATAAATCCTCTTCAAACAGAGTTATGTAAAAAGTAGAAAAATAAAAAACCTAATGTTTGTTGGCAGTGTATGTACCCCTTTGTCTGCAAGACAGAGGTCTGTTGACAAACAAGAGGCTTTTCTGGGACTCTAAAACCAAGTACCAAAGTATAAATGGCCACCACCTAATACCAACTTCATTACATTTGCCAAACACAGTGAAACTGCCACACTGTCGCTTAATGCACTTGTACACAGAAAGAAAGATTGTGGTCAGGACCCTCGCAATGACATCCTCCCCCATGCAGTGACCTGCTCAGGGAAGGTTCACCCTCTGAAAGTACCACCATGCTCTGCTACAGCCCCCCAGCTGTTATTCACTGTGCATGTAAGATGCAGCAATTCAGATGTTTTTGTCTAAACTGTGGAAAAAAACAGAACTATGTGTTGACCTTTCTAACAATTTTTTGGCTTTTAGCTAAGAAATGCAAATGTGCTGCAGACCTAAGAGCAGACATTATTTATTGATGGTCACCATGGGATTTGTATTTTGTTTGCAATTTCAATAAATTCTGTTTATGGTCACTGTAGGATTTTACCTCAACTTCTTCCTGTAAAGTAATTCTAAATTTCTGTCTTGTCTGTCAGCCATTATTGTATTAAAAAGATGTCAGTCTCTGCACAGTGCTAAAAATCCCTCCCTTCTCAAATACTGTGAGATTTGAAGGTGCTCGGCAGCTCACAGGGTCAGACCCCGAGAAACAGAAGCAAAGTGTGAGCTCAAATCCTTATTATCTTAGTAACACAAGCCAGGACTCAGATTGTTCTTATTAGGTTGTCTGTCATCTAGAAAGCATAAAGCCAAGTAAAAAGGAAAAGATGTTTGAAAAACATCATCATTGCTTTGGCGGTTTGTATTTTCCTAATAAGCTTTTAATTTTCTGCTCCAAATAGAAAGTAATACTTGTCCTAGGAACTAAGGAGAACTTCTGAATCTAAAATAAGCTGGTTTTGTGCCAGCAATTTTACCTCACCCCTGGAAGCAAAATGCCAAAATAGTTTTCTCTCCCTTAGGTAGGGGCAGAAGAGGAAACTTCTTAGGAAGCAGTGATGGAGAAAGCACTGAGTTGATGCAGCAGTGGGACAACCTGGTAGAGGTGAACAACTCTACTGTTGTTCATTCATTCTCACCTAAGAATTATTGGGCAGGGAAGTCTAATGTGCTCATTTACAATTTTTCATGGTGATGTAAGATCCACCTTCCAACTATTTCCATGGAAAACTCAGTTGCCCTCTGGCAGCTGCAGGCTGGCAATGTGGCAAGCTCACCTGGGCAGGAGCTCTACAGGGGGGAATGAGGAACAGCCCTGGAGTGTCTCCAAGCATGCAACTCCCACCGCCACCATTTCCAGCACTTCTTAAAAGAAAATCCCAAGCCCTCCTAAAATAAACAAGTAAGCAAGAAAACCAGAAGGAAAAATATGTCAGTCATAGCACTTCCCAGCAGACACTAGGAGGGCTGAAAATAACAGGGAGGTCTTCATGTAAATCACCTTAGAAAAATTTTATTTTCAGAGAGATGGAAAACAAGCCTCTCCCACTGAGGAAAATCCTTATGGGGACTGGCCAAAAAAGTCAAGATTTTTTTACCCGTTACAAATATGAGGTTTCTGATTTTTTTTTTAATTGTGCTTCAAAACAAATCCTAGATTTTTAATTTTTTTTTTTCAATTATATAAAACAAAAGAGATCATGTGGCTTAGCCTAATGGTCAGGGCAGCCTTTTAACTGAGGGAGGCAAAAGTCCCTGCTCACATTTTTGCCCTAATGAGCATTTTCTTGCTTGTGTAAAGCAGCACCACCAACAGCAGCCTCCATGGCAGGAGGTCATGAGTGCCTTTTCCCTACAGCATCACTTCTCCACCAGCCTTTCTACCAGGAACATCACTGAAGTGCATGTGTTGCAATGGCAGGTTGTGAGATCGATGAATTCCTGCCCCAAAAGCCCGTCCTGTGCTCACGCCCCTCTCACCTCCCCAAGTGGCGTGGGTCACTGGGGCAGCAGGGAGGGAGGTTTGCCTGTGAGCCATTTGCCCTGGGAGGACTCTGGAGTGGAGACAGAGACTACCATGCTCCTCTGGCAGCCCTGGCCCTGTGGGGTTGGGTTTTGGAGGGATGCTGCCGGCAGATGAGGCCTACATCAGCTTAGAGGGAGACCTAATTGAGGCCATGCCAGTAGCAAGGAGGTTGGGGGGCAGCTGGCTCAGCACCAGCTGACTGTGAGTGTCCTGAGGGCTGGGCAGGGAGACCCAAGGGTCCCCTCAGCCTCATTCCTTGTTACGGCCCCCACCTCCACAGAAACACTTTTTTTTTTGCCAGCCATGCAAAGTGTGTTGAAAAGAGCCTTTCCTTCTTTCTTGATTTTCCTTTGTTCCTGCATTGTAGCCTTTTTTTTTTCCCCTGAAAATCTTTTCAGAAAGCTGATGGCTCATCTACATGAGAGCCAATACATGTCTTTGTGTAAGGTGAGAAAGCATGTTCAAATACAGACTTCCAGATGCAGTTTCCAAATAAGCGAGTCTGTAAGAGACAGATAGCTCTTCCTTTGATTGCCCCCACATCCTCAGCATGTGGTGCCCTCATCATGAAATTAAAGAATGTTTTATGTCCCCTCTTGTCAATGCAGCTCCCACTGGAGAAACTCTTGTTTCTGTGCCCGAGCAATGAATTCTTTTTCTGACAGAGTTGCTAGATCACAGAGGCAATTAAAGTTTTATGTGTAGCTTGAGCTGTTCTCTCTTCCTTTTGATGTTTCAGGTAAAAGGAAGAAGAGAGTTGTATCATTTTAACACTTTTTACATCTCTCTCTGAGGTAATTTTAAAGGTGTATTTGCAAGGTCAAAGCAATAAAAAACAGATATGGGAAACAGTGTAGTTCATGTTGTCCTACAAATGTAATATTTTCTGTGCAATATTTTTTCACAACAATACAAACTGTAACCAAGGTTACAAAACAGTTTTCTTCATCATCTCTATTTCCATTTCTTAGTTCTAGGACTTAGTTCTCTAGGTTTATTCTCTCCCTGAGCTTGCACTGCCATCATCGTTCAGTGATGGGCTCAGGGAATCCTCTTTTCTCCTGGAACAAAAACTCAGATCTCATCTTTTTTCCACAAGGCTGGAGCCAGGCTGAACTCTTCTGATGAACTTTAAAACTTGTAAGGCCCTGCAGTGAGCATTATATGCTTATCTCTATTAAGAAGGATTTAGCAGCATCAGGAGCATATAGAGATTATCTATTGAGCATATAGAGATTATCTATTAAGCATATGCAAAAAACTGTGATGATATGTGGAAAAGGCTGTTTGCGAGGTTCCTCTCATAAACCTCAGGAACTCGGGGCAAGCGCTGGGTTTGTTGGTGGCTCCTGCAAAGTACATACAACCTGCCCAACTTTATTTATACGAAAGCATTCATCTCATATTCTGCTGTTAATTGTGAAGATCTTGGATGTGGATTCATGATCAATACTGGTTTGCAGCTACTCAGGAATTGCATTCATAACCACAGACCTGGTAACCAAACTGCTTCTTAGAAAACCCCAGAGGAGAAATGTATAATGATTCTATAATTCTATAGAAATATCAAAATGGTGAAGTTGTCTGAGATAGTGGTTGTGCTTTTCCATCTTTCTAAGCCAAGTTTTGTGTCCTTGAAGTGTATCTACATCAGTGATGAAGCTAAAAAAATACGACGACGCCAAAAAAATCCACCTCTCTCCAACACTAAGAAACACATATTTCTGTACTTCAACCCATGTGTTTTGTTTTCCTCCTTTTTTCAAACATAGTTTTAAAAACCAAAACATCCATGATAGGAAATGATCTCTTGCACTGTGTTAATTACTGAAGCCACAGAATTAAAATAACAGCTAAGGTCATCCATCGGAAGCTGTGAGCTTTAGCTTAGACCACCAGTTGTGGTAACCTCATTGTTTGCACATTTCCTATATTTACTCTGTTTACTCATGGATACCGTAAATATCGTGACAGTCCTACTTTATCATCTAAGTAAATTATCAAACTCAAAGACTGACTACCACAAATCATGCTTTTTCTCCTTTGGACAGCATGAACTAAGCATTTTCTGCCCATGGATTTAGTTAGTTAGTTAGTTAGTTGTTTGTATCTGCCAGCTCTTGGTAAGGAGCCACAAATACTCTATTGAAGGGCCTTTTGTCTGGGAGGTGAAATATTTGAGTAGTAGGGTCCCAGGCATCTCTTTTCCTATTCCCCCAGGCCAGATTTGGGCCTTGCCGTCTACAGGAGAGAAGCTGAGACAAGGAGTCTCCAGCATTTCTTGCTGTGGTTGCCACTGGGAAAATAGTCTTCCTTTCCCTGTCAGCTTATGTATATATTCTCAAGAGTTATTAACACATATGCCTCAAAAGGTAAATATGGCTGTAATTAGCAACCCCCTCTAGTCATGACGAGGCTTGCTGCATGTTGCACACCTGATGCACAAAGACATAGGTCTGTGTTTTACACCTCCTCTCCGGAGACACCCACACGGGCTAAACGAAAACACAAATCAGGATCTGTGGAGGTCTCAGCTGATCAGCTGCCAGAGATCCCAAATTGCTTAGGAGCAATTGTGTGGTCCCAGCAAAAATACATCTCCAGCTCCTTCCCACTCACCTCTGCATGCTGTCCCACAGGAGAGAGTCATTTGCTTTAGTCAAAGCACAGCAGAATAGGAAGGAAAGCTGCAGCATCTGTTAATTCATTAAGAACTAATTGCTTTTAATGATTGGGGCCATAATAACTGGTCACTCTTTTTCCTGCTTGTTGGTAGAAGCTGACTGATAGTCTAAGCTTTGCATGTCTTCATAGATGTCAGCTAGAGACAAAAGCAATCTTAGTACTAGAAGATACCTTGTTGTGTGGATGGGCTTAATATGTGACAGGTATATGTGCAGATATAAATTAACATGCCTGAAAATTGACAGCAAGCCCAAGAACAGCATGGTTTATTTTGGTGGATGCCTTTAGGTATCACTTCAGCTGAGAAGCTACCTATGTCCCTACTCCCAGAAATCTTGCATCTGCCTTTCCCCACTCCTGCGTTATAGTATTTAAATAAGCATGTTGTTTTTTAACTCCAAAGCAGGAAAAAAACCCCCAACAAATCCCTGCCAGTTTATGGCAGTGTACTTGATTAGGAGGATGAATAATTAAGTTTAACTTTCTGGTATTCCAATTTGGGAATTAGAACTCTCCCCTGGAGTTCTAATCTGGACATATTCAGCACTTTGAACTGTCTTTTTCCAGTTAAAAAAGTTTTTCCCATATGTTTGACATATTGCTGTGTATAATGATGGAATGCAGAGAAAAAAGTGTATGTTTACATACAAAACGTACCCCCACATGCATATTTATGTTGAGACAGAAAAATATTTTATATATGTATGTACAACTTGACACATTCAACATTTTATGTAAATAAATACCAAATGGATGGAGAAGATTGTTTTATACATTAATGGGCTACATTTCTTAATTTTCATTTTTCAAATCTGGCTATGATTGCATACAAGTACCTCAAACAGCAAACATCTGGGTGGCTTTGAAAGCAACTGAAGCATGCTTTTACTGTAAGATGAATTCTTATTGTAAAGTTACAGATTCAAGCTTTACTAGTGCAATTTTTGGTCCTGAGCAGCCTCGGACCTGATTTATAATAAATACAATGATTTTGCAGTATCAGTGAGGACACAGCCTTAATAATATTCATATTTAAAGTAAAACAAGCTCTTTTATAATTAGGGTTCTGTTTAACAGACATATATGTTAAGACTATATCCTTGGAACTTTTCCAAGCAACTGCACAGCCATAGCCAAAGCCTTTGTCCAACTTACATGTTTGACAGTTTAAACAATTGCATGACTATTTTCCGTCTCTTACCTCCAGATTTAGGACAATTTATCTCTGATTCTCTTTTGTTTCTGGGTTTCAAAGTGCAATTTCCTGCAGAAACGAATATACTCATAATTCAGGTTGTCCACCCACCCACCCAGTTACCTGTCTCAGCTAGCCCAATTGCTGGAAGGAACATATAAAGCAAGTTCATAGCTTGATGCTGGAGTGATATAATCTTTGCTTAATCTACTTGGTGTTTAAAAATGTAAATGTGAGCAGCTATCTC
Organism: Brachypteracias leptosomus; assembly: GCA_013401335.1. Taxonomy (NCBI): domain Eukaryota; kingdom Metazoa; phylum Chordata; class Aves; order Coraciiformes; family Brachypteraciidae; genus Brachypteracias; species Brachypteracias leptosomus. The sequence continues at coordinate 35,318 of VYZX01004426.1, read as the reverse complement.
AAATACTAGAGTGCTGCTCTTATGAAGGTTGTATGCTCAAATGTGGCACAAAGCAGTAATTGTACTCTTCTGGGAGACTAAAAGCCTTGCAGTTTCTGAGACCTGGAAAATTTAAAGAGTAGTTTACATCTGCTAGGACCAAAGTGTTGCAATTGTGTCTCAAACATTTGCAATTTGAAGCTGTAAAATCCCTAGGGCATATTATGTGCTGTAACAATACCATTAAATATGTTGTATCATGCTAACAAAACAATTTGTGCCTCATTTTCCTGTCTCTTTTTTCCCCTTGAAAAGAAATCCAGTACATGAATATGTAACATTAGAACATTAGCTCTTGTTCAAAATTATTCATTTGAAGAAATGAAATAAATTGGCATGTGTGTTCATTACAGAGATTGCAGCCTTTCTCTTCCTCAACCACTGTAATAGCATTTCAAATGTAAAGTTTGGCTTCTTCCTCGGGCTTAACATTTTAAACCTGCAGTTTACTTATCAAGAACAAAAAGCAGCCAATGCTTCCTATAGAAGGCAGCTCTGGGCTTTCTTGGTGGATCTGCAGGAGCCGGCAAGGAAGGTGCAGCCCTGACATGCCAGCTGCCCATGCAGCTTGCCAGCAGTTTGATCCTTGTCTCTGCTTTTGGCTGCTCCATCTAGATCTTTCCCAGACAAACCTGATGTAGCAGGGTCAAGCACTAAGTGGTGTGGACACAAGCCAGGCTACTGATCCTCAGCCCTACTTCATTTAGCAGTTGAGATGTTCTTGGTTCCTCCATGGGAGGATTTCTCCGCAAGCCAAGAAGTGCTGGGGCTCAGACCTGGTTCCTCATCTTTCACAGATTTTTATAAATGTTGCCAGGCTGGACTCCCTCATGCCATCGGTCTTCTCAAAGAGAGAAAAGAGATATGCAGTAAGGGTGTGTAGTGTATGTGTGCACGTGCAGATCTCCTCCTCTTTGTTTAGACCTCCAGGCATCGCTCCCATGCAGCCTTTGTTCTTCTTATGAGCCCTTCTGTTCTTATTTTGGCAACACACACAAATATTTACTCACGTTCAAAAACAATCACCGATTCTGTCTTTTCAGGTAAAATATCAAGAAAGCATGGCTCACCTGCGTGAACGTAAATGGACTCACGTGTTCCCTTTTCTGGTGGTAGGTATTTATGTGCATACACGTACCTCCAGCCTGCAAAGATAACTGCTTTCTGCTTGGGCCTTTGCAAACATCTGTGAATTGTCATGGCACACCTACAGATGACTTAGGGACTGAACCATGATGTAGTGATCAGTTTTCATTCAAAAAAACCCCAGGTGCTTAAATGGAGGCTGCTAGGAAGGAGGGGGAAGGAGAAGGATCCAGGATGAAGCAGAGATAGAAGGTGCTGGAAGAGCCTATTAGCCTGGTTGTCACATGAAGCACAGTCCTATCACAGTTGAGGCCCAAGGCAGTGCATTATATCAGATTGTTATAATTGTCCCTTGCAGTCACATTTGTGAAGGCTCATTAGAGCGGGGAGGGATGAAAGAGCACTTGCTGTGCAGCAGAGTGTGAGAATTTATAGGTCAGGAATCATGGACTTCACTATTTTGAGGAGTAGCTGTGCCAACAAACAGTGATGTCAGTGCTCTGAGAAACTCTTAGAAGGACCAAGCTGCTGAAAACTGTATCTGCCTCCATCCCATATAGTGGCACCACTTCTGCTTCTGAGCTTTAAGGGTGTTTCATACTTCAGTGCTGGCCCCATCACCTTCTGAGCCACAGAGCTGGGCAAGGGGAGAGGGTGAGACCTGGGGTGTGAAGGCAGTGGAAGTGACAGTGCTCTGGGATGCTCTCTGGTGACAGGTCTCCCTGGTGTACTCTGCCAGCGCTGAATACTCCAACTGCGGCGAGAACGAATACTACAACCAGACCACTGGCATGTGCCACGACTGCCCGAAGTGTGAACCAGGCGAAGAGCCTTACATGGTAATTTCAGCTTCTTCTGTTAGTAGAGGGACACATATCAAGCACCAAATGCAAAAAACAAATGCTTTTTTACATGGCCTTAATATATGGATAAGAGAGAAAATAGGGAAGGACAGAGAAGCTTAAGCAGGAGTGTGCTGCTAGCTCTCTTCTTCTTTAGGTGAACACCAAACTCTGCAACATCCCTTCAGCATAACTTCATCTTTTATTCTTCCTCTGTTTGCTATTCTCCATCTCAAATCAGCCAAAGGGGAACATGCTACTGAGAGCAAGCTGCCCCCAACAAGAAGCTCCTCCAACTGGCCCCAACAGGAACTCTCTTTAAACTGATCAGCTGCTTGTTGCTTCTCCTTGTTGCTGCTTCTTTCTTCTGTTGCTTCTCTCCACCTGACTCAGTTCCTACTTCTTCTCAAGCTGATTTGATTCCTGGTTGATATAGCTCTAGCCTTGCCCACCACCCCAACCACAATCACCTGGGGGAAGGCAGGGCCTCACACAGGTGGGCCAGGTTCTGCCTCTGGGGCCTGGAACCACTTGGGGAACAGAACATGTTGCTGGGTTGTGACTCATCCATAGGTCAACTCCAGCTCGGGGCCCACAGCCCAGGCCCCAGCACTTCAAGAAGCTCTCATACATGTGAGGGTGTTGTGGGAGTGAGGCACCATGTGCGTATACACTGGGACACCACGTCCCAGGGGCAGCCTGCTAAAAGTGATATGGTAAAAGTTGTGAGGTAAAAGTTTCACACACAGCTTCCACCAGTGCATTCTTATCTCCATAGGGATTTAAAATCTTGCACTGCCATTCTAGCATGGTGTGATAAATTGATTAATCTGGCGTGCTCACTGGCCCCCCACCCCGAGAATTTAATTTTGCTCTCCCGCTAAGATATTTTGGCACTAGAGGAACTTGGATGCTTCTGCAACATTTTAAATTATGGTTCCTAAGTAACCATTTGATTTACAGCAGATAATTGTTGCTTATTAAGAAATAAATTACTGAAATCCTGTTCAGTTTTAATGGGATAAACATCCTACTGCAAGAATTTCACACAGTTGGTTGTCCCGAACAAGTACATTTGAGTAATAATCAGTTGGTTTTAGTTTTATTTAATCTAAACGTAATGTTCAGCTGGGACGTATGAGTTCAGAGGTTACAAAATCTCATCCAAACATTGCCTTTTGTGATGCTCCCTCTGGCCTCTCCAAGCTTGAAAGCAAGATCGCTGATATCTGTCCTGTAGCTGTGTTTCCCCTGTAATCTTCTCTACTCTTCAATTTTCAGTTTGCTTTCTATCTGAGCAGCAGCTGAAATTCACTTCCATGACTTGCTGGAATATGATATAAATAGCTATAGGGGGTTACATTCAAGGAGAACTCCAGCTCCCCTTTTTCCTCTCCAGCACATCCTTATATCCTGCCATGGCCTTTTGAGGACAGACAGTCTCTTTTAAGGGACAAAAACCCAGATTTTTTTCCCTTGGTAAGACATTGAGCCACAAAGCCAATGGGCCAGGCTATGAACATTCCCTTTTGCTAGAAGCTGGTGTGCTTTTCAGTGACTTTGTGTTGTTGCAGACATGTGGATATGGTACCAAAGATGAGGACTATGGCTGCATCCCTTGCCCTTCGGAGAAGTTTTCCAGAGGAGGTTACCAGATATGCAGGCGGCACAAAGACTGCGAGGGGTTTTTTCGAGCAACGGTCATGACACCTGGTGATCAAGAGAACGATGCAGAGTGTGGTCCTTGTCTCCCAGGGTAAGGATTTAACCATCAACCTTTGCTCTACCCAAGGCACTGCAAAATACTTTTTTAATGTCAAAATCTCTGACAGCCTCTCTTCATGTCCTAGCTGACTGTAGATACTGCTGATTTATGCTTTTAAAACAATGCATTTAAATGATTCAAAACCATTGGTGAAGCTAGTAAATCAGATGTTGTTGTTAATCCTATTGAAATCTCACTAAAGAAACAACTTGAGAACAGCTAGAAAAATTGGAACTTCTCCTCTTACTAGAAGTGGAAATGGAACAGCTAATGTACCTGAGCACAGGTGTACAGTGCCTTTTAAAATGCTCTAAGAAATCCTTCAGAGGACCACCTTTTAGGTCGTACATCCTATGAATGACCTCTGTGAAGATGCCTTGGATACCCTGTATGGTCCATGCTGGCACTGGGGAATCTTATCTCCTTTCCAGATATGACCAGCTAGCAGATTTATCAGTAGTTGACAATATTAATTAACATAGCTATTGGGTGAGACATACCAAGGCATTTTAGTCTCTAGGGTCCTTTCTATCCAGCAGAAAGGGGTCTAAAGAGCTGCTAATGTGGTGTGTGTGCTGTTGTTCAGAGTGAAACCAAGTTCCAGGGCTGACTGAAGAGGCATAAAATAGATGCTGTTTATTAAGTACATCTTTTTAATGGTCTCTTACGCTCAGTGTAATTCTGATAGTAATGGTGAGATTGCAATTGCTATATTGAACATGTTAGCAATATATTCTTGACTATATTACCTTAGAAAGTCTGCAAACCCAAGCACATATTTGCTTTCCCAAACTTTTTTTTTTTTTTTGTAAAGCAAGTAAATATTCTAAAACATTACCTCACCTTACATACCTTTGCAGTTTCTGACAGTGTGCCTCTCTGGTTTAGAGAGTAATTCCTGCTGACATTTGGCTTTTCTGCAGTGTGCAGACACTGTATAACCCATGCTACTAAAGAGGCCATGTAACCTTCCAGGTTTATTATATCAGTGAATCCATGTGAAATTTTCACAGTTTACAAACAGAAAGAAGGACTTGTCTAGCTGCCAGCCAAACAGACTGATGATGTGATTTGAAAAGAGCTCCCTCTTGACTTCCCCTCATACATCATAAAGAGCAAGGAAGTTAAATAGTGGCCACAGTTGCTGTTTTGCTATTTTTGTCAGGACTAATGAGGTCAACCAGGCGGGAGCAGGGTGCTGGCTGAAAATAATCAGCTTGCACAGCTGGTGCTTTGGGAGTAATCTCAAAACATCGTGTTTGCACAGGTGTAACCTGTAGCAGAAACTGGCCTGCTGGAGCCTGGCTCTGTGCCGCTCTGTGAGTGACTCTCAGGTCCTGGGATAGTTTGGCATAGCCAGCAGTTAAGGAGAAACACTCTCTTACTCCGAGCTTGAAGAGGTGAAATTCTCAAGATAAATTAAATATGGGCTAAAACAAGCTGTGAAGCTGCATTGACTCCTTGTGTGACTTAACAGACCCCAGAGGTTGCTCCTTTATGATGCTGAGGGGAATGCAGAGTCCCTGTGTCGGAGCAGAGCCGGTGAGCAGTGCCAACTGACTCATCACCCTTCTTCAATGCTCCCCACCCAGTGGCATAGGGACAGCAGGCACCTGAGTGAGTGGCAGCTGGCAGAGTGCTCCCTTGCCTGGGCATTAAACCTCAAAGAGACCCTGAGTCAATGGGAGGGAAAAACTAAAGTTTCCATTTTTATAGAATCATAGAATGGTTTGGGTTGGAAGGGACCTCAAAGATCACCTAGTTCCTCCTGCCATGGCAGGGACACCTCCCACTCCATAACAAGCTGCAGACTTTCCTAAGGTGGCAGTCCACATGCTATGATCTATATTTAGGGGCATTACATCCCTTTGCTAGTTTTCACTAGTTCAGGAAAGCAGCCTGAGGAAAAAAGATGAGCATATAGCACATTCTGACCAAAGGTTCGTAGACAAAACACCACTGGACTGACAGCCTTTTTCCAGTGGCTACAAGTGCCTTCCTGTATCATTAGCCTTAAAACAGGTGCTGGATAATTACATATTTTTTCTTCTGTTTTTTCACTATTACTGATAATCAGTTTTAGGGAAGAAGGATACCTTTTGTACAAGAACATGGGTCATCCACTGCTTCTCTGGGTCCAGGTTCCCCTCCATATAAAATAGGAGTAAAACTATCTGTCACACTCAAAAGAATGATGCAAGACTGTGACCAGGAAAGAATTTAAGGCTTAGCTCTGAGGCTGTGATTTTCAAAACCAAAGAATTGCCAGTGAACTCTGGAGGTACCTAGGCATAGCCTCCCAGGACACTTCATCCTCAGTTCCTGCCCAGAAGTATTTCCATCATGGTAAACAGGACAGGTCAGGAATGTGGAAATTAAGTGAAACTCAGATTATTTCCCTCAATGGGATGATCCATTAGGTGTTCCTGGAGTGTGACTGAGATCACAACCAACTAGGAGCAGCCATGGCGGGTTGGAGCAAAGGTCCCTCTAGCCTGGTCGTCTGTCTTCAGTAGCAGTTGTAAGTGGAAACCCACAGAGGAGTAAGAACAGGCTAAGTGTATGTGATACATATCTCTAATGCTGTCCCAACGCCTATTTTTAGCTCAAAGTCCTTGGTCTCCTTACAAGTTGGAATTGCAAAGGGATCATTTTCTTTTAAAAGGTAGTCATTAAAATGGAGTCATCAGCCCACTACTGATGCTTCCCCTTTTCATGTCCATGATTTGTCCATGGATACAGCAAATTCCAGTTCAATTCTCTTCTCTGAGGTGTTTTAAAAGAAGGAATGAGCTCTCTTCCTCTGTTCTCTGAATGAAAAGATTTAGACAGTGAGTTTCTAATGAAATAAAACCCTTCCCTGCAGTTTTGGATAAGGCAGCAGATGCCTCCACCTACGTGCTCATCACCTCCCTGTTGTCTCTCTGCAGACTGTCCCCTGCTGAGAGCAGCCCCCTCACAGTTCCAAGGGCACTGTTCCCTGCAGGAGGGTAGATCTAACCCTGGGGCCAAGTCTCTTGAGTGTGCCCTGACACCACCAGGGTTAGCCTGAGATAAACCACCTCGGTATTAGGCAGGAAAATGCTGAAGTCCATTCTTCAGTCTAGCCTTTCTTTACTCTTGGATTCTGCCTGTAACACTTCAAAATCTGAACTTGGCAGGTGCTAAGGAAAGAGAAAGAATGAGTCTCATAGCAGAAGAGTAACACTGAAAATTCATTATTTCATTTCTGGACCACTTCTGCATAGTTAGTGATATAAAGGAATCAGATATTTCCAACATTGGCCTTAATATTTGGTGCATTGCAAAATAGTCAGAAATCCAGATCTGTTGCCAGTACTTCATAGGGATGAATCATTAATGTTTGCAGCTGCAGAGTTTCCTACTCACATGGGTGAACAGTTTCTTGCCAGAGCATCCTCTTCAGTTTTCTTTACACATCCTCCACCATTCTGCATTGTGGCAAAACCCAAGAAATATTCCATCAGCTTGATTTAATTAGCTGTCAGGAGGGTTGTTTGTCTTTCCTGAACCACTGTGCCTATTAGACTGTGGATCTTAACTGTCCTCTATTTTTCTCTATAGATTTATATGTATCTTTGGCCTGCTGTGCTTTTTTTTTTTTTATGGTGGTTTGGAAGTAATTTCCTGCTTATTTATTAACTGTTTCACAATCTAACGTTATGCAGGCCTCCATAAGAGAGGAGAGATGAAGTTTTGCTCCTGAGAGAAGGGTAGAGTGGCAGATGGGGCACAAGAAACATTTGAAGGGAAAAGTGAGGGTGAATCTTTTAAACCAGTAAGAAAGGAGGAACTATGTTCAGTTTACCTGCTCCCTAAGGTGCCTCCGACCCCCATCCCCACCTTGCACGTCTGCATACTCCATTTCCTGGGCCTATATCCCTTGTTTGTCGGCTAGGTCATTCAATTAATGACCAACTGATTTTGGTGGACAGTTTCAGAAGTCATTTCCTAACAATGCAAACATTTTCCAGAAAAAACATACTGCACATGCATAGACAGGCACGTAAGAGCAGAAAACAGATTCCCCATTGTGTAAAGTGTTTATGATGTTGAGCACCTGTCCACATAGAATGGATTATGAATTTAATCATTTCTTCATTAAAATTTGTAGTGATTTACAAGTGATTTGTAAAGACATATTCATAACATCAACTGTGTATGATTTTGATGTAATTTACTCATTAGGTTGCCTGTGGATCCAACTCTTGCATAACCAATTACCTTATTTCAACACTAACTTTATTAGCACCCCAGAATTTCAAATCATGAAAACCTGTCCTTCACATTGTAATTCCACTATCAAAGACCAACTTAAAAACTATACAGCAAGGAAGTTAAAAAACCCCAACCTGGCCTTCCCTGTAAGGGTGGTATTTTCCTGTATTTTTTATTCTGATTTGGCTTGGATTTGATTCTAACATTAAGGAGATTATTATCGTGTTTGTGAAGAAAATTAGCCAACCATATCCAACTGGTGGTTTTGCCTGAAAGATTGCTTCTTCAAAAAATAGCTTTCCCTTATTTTGAAAAAACTTATTTCAGGGCATGCTGTAAACTGCAGCTTGAACTCAGCAGGGAGAATAATGTTGGTTTAGGCAATGATACTACTTCTTGTCATGTAGGCTGATGGTTGATTAGTTGCCTTATAGGAGGAAACGGAGAAGAGAAACACTGTCCCTATTCAGACAGTTTAAAAAAAAAAAGAAAAAGAATAATCTTTGCATCAAATTTCTTATAAAAGTTTTTGTTACATGATTTTATCTCAGTATAATTGGTTGCTGCTGAACCATGTTCAGTTGTAGCGTATTAATTTACACTGTTTTGCCTCATCTTGCCCTTCATTTCAGTTACTACATGCTGGAAAACAGACCTCGCAACATATATGGGATGGTTTGCTACTCATGCTTATTGGCGCCTCCTAACACCAAGGAATGTAAGTGTGCTGCTATTTCTATGCATTTCATCTGGTTTTGACTTGCAATCATCTGGAAGCTCAATATGAGGTCTTTCAGTGATAATTATTATGTTGAAACAATACGTCCATCTCCAGTGAAGCAATTTCTGCTTCCAACTAGCCTAGTAATGACAACAGCAAATGCTGAACATTTGGGGAGAGATCAGAACCTTTGATTTTAAGACCTGTTGTTCTTAAGTTGTTCTCCAGTTTTCATCTGTTGAGACATCCTAGACAGGACTTGCTGTGGTCACTTAACCAGTAGGTACAGGAATTCACAAATCTGTGTATTTTTAAATTCAGCTATGAAGACAACATGGGACTTTTTGTAGATCCCAGTAAAGTGCATCATGCTTTTTCATTTCCTTTGGTTTCAAAGTGATACAAGGATTGATGCTGGCGTGTGGTAGTCAACACTGATAAGAGAGCTAATTCTATAGTTTTCATTGATGAAAGAAGTTGATGTAGTTTGCTAATTGAAAAAACACATATGTATGTGTGTGTGTCACCCTAGCAGTACCTGTTTGTTTGCATGCTGCATGTGTGCAATGGCTTACACATCCTCCTGCCATGAAGAGGAGGGACAGCCATGCACCAGCACTCTAATGCACAGGTAACTCCTCCAAAAACTGATTTCTCCTTTAGGGGGTAAAGAAAGTGAGAAAAAGAAAGGAAAAATGAGGTTCTCTCTGAATGAGCAAATTACTTTGACACCCCATTGGAGAATCTGGAACAGATCAGGAGAAAAAGCTTTAAAAAAAACCCCAACAACAAAACCCAGACTGAATGGGCAGTCCCCTAGAGAAACCTGTTGCATCTAAAAGCAAAATTCTGTCCATGTTCTGTTCTTTTAGAAGTCTTTATCATGAAAAGGAATTACAATGTTTTGCCTGCTCTATTTGAAAGCAGAGGTTAACACAAAAGTTCTTGATCATTTGTTTGTGTACATAAAAAGCAATTACTTGGTTCAGATGCTGCTGAACTGTGTATTATTGGTGCTCTGTGAGCCACTTCAAAGGAGGATAGGTCATGAACAGCTACCACCTTTTCCTAAAGTACAAGAGCTCAGATGAGCCAGGGGATAATTACCACCTCACAGAGCTCCTGGTGAGTGTTAGCAACCCCAGAGGAGGCATCTCCCTCAACTATCTACATGCAAAGTGGCTGGTCTGTTGTACAGCTGCTCATCCTGCTTGGCTGCAGAAGTCCAGTCCTGAGACATGAAATTCTGCTCAAGAAAGTGGGAGTGGGCAAGGGCAGGATGAGTGTGATATTGGTGAGGTAGGGTCTGTATTAGGAGGCAAAGTAAGGGTGCTAGGGAGGACCCCAATGTGAGATGTGGGAAGAAGGTGGAGAGATAAGTGAAAGCGTGAAGGTAGGAGTATCAATGGGAGATGAAGGTATGTGGTAAGAGGTTGAGGACACTTTCTTCTGCGTGCATGTGTAGGCTGACTGCCCCATTGGTGGGAATACAGCCATGCCTGCTGCCAGCCGGTAGCTAGAAGTTAATCTCTTTCTCAGCTCTGATGGTCTGTCTCAAACATATGCTGACATGGGTTTTTAGTAGTATGAAACATGTTGTAGCTTATTGATTTGGCAAGGAACTACCAGAAGATCTTACAGCTATTACTCAAATCAAAAAGACAAATCTTTGTCTTTTATAGGATATCTGACAGATACAATGTATAATGTGCTCTATTCTGCAAGGAAAGTATGAATTGCACAACTGATTAACCACATGCAATTTTTAACCTGACAGACACAAGAAAAAATATATATTGTCATTGGGAGAAATTTAGGCAGATGCATAAACTGACAAATTGACTGGGTACTAGGGTAGGATAAAAAACTGGTCCTAGAAAGAGTAAACATTGCCGTTATAAATCAAGTCTACAAAACCAACCATTTGATTACAAGTGTTCAAAAAGTGGGAAAGCTTCCTAAAATTCAAATCCCTCAAATTACTTACCACAGGTAATTTGGTTTATAATGTTTAAACCTCTGGACCCTGTTTGGAATGGCAGCTCCCTAATTCATAGCCAATAATTTGTACTCCAGATGGAAAATCAGCCTTGCTCAGGAAACTCTTGAAAAGCTCACTATTGTGGCAGGCAGCATAAAATCTGGTATCAGCAAATTATCTTTATCACATGTTTCACTGTCATCAGATTATACCAGTAAAAGCAAAGAAAAGGTGACCTGTCAGTGTTGCACAACTACATAGTTTTTTGAGGTTCAAAAAGTCCAATCTCATCCAAGTGCTGCACTTTGAGCACATTACCTTAACGCAAGCATGTGGTTCCTGTCATATGAAGGATAATATAAACTCTTTGGCTGGAATGGTTCCTCTATACGGAACAACTTCTGTTTATTGGCTGTCTGTCACAGTAGAGGACCCAGAATGAGGATTCCAAATGGTCCCAAGAATCTTCTATTTCTTTCTTGAGATTTCAAAATAGCATTAAGCAGCGTTCAGGAGCCTAAGGCCCAGGCAAAAAGGGTGCCTCTCCCCTAGAGCTCTTTTTCTTCAAACACTCCTGCATATAGCACACCACTGTAGAAAGGTGACCCAATGGGTTGCAAGGAAACAAGGATGACAAATTACTTAAAAATAGGAAGCTGGGGGTAACAAGCTCCGGCTTTGCACTTCTAGACAGAAAAATGAGAGCTGATTCCCATTTTGGGCCTGCATTAGGTGAGGCAGGATTGAAGGGCAGTGGTGCTCTCCTTAGCTGGAAAAATACCTTGCTGGGGAATTGCCTGGTCTTTGTGTTACAGAGGGCCAGGAGAGCGAAGTTGGGGGGGTTTCCTGCATGGAAACCTTCTCAGAGAATTTGACTGATGATACATTTTATATGGCAAAAAGTATTTGGGTTTGATCAAAGGGTAAACAAATAGCTTTCAACTCTCAAGAGCCTGCTGTGCAACTTTCATGTCCTACGCACTCAATAAACCTTGAAATGACTGAAGAAACAAGATGAACACCCTGTGTCCCAGCATCTGGAAATACTAGTTTAAAAAGGACTGGAAGTGAGAAAGAAATTCCCTGGTGGGCTTTTTTTTTTCCTCTCAAGAGACCTGAGACATAAATAGCACAAAATAGCATGGAAAAAGAGGAGGAGAGGGAGACATTTCACAGAGGTCAGAGATTTAACTGAGGCAAACATATCACCAGGTTATGGTGTTGAAACTCTCTCTATGGACTGAAGGATGGGAGTAACAATGTTCAGCAGCCTGGGTGTAATACCAGGCTTCAGTGGCAGCTTGTGGGCAATGGGCATATATGGAGAAGAGCATAAGGCTGTTGGTTGTGTAGCAGGGAAGCCTTTTCTCACTGGGGAAAGGATAAAACATCACTGTAAAGACTGCAATTTTTCATATCTTGCACTCTGTGAAACACCTGTAGAACACTTCTGGGCCTTCAGCATGCAGCTTCCTCAAGTCGATTGTGTAGGAGCCTCAGGATTGGTCTTCTAAGCACAGAGGAGCTCAATGCCAAAACATCAAAGATGCCAGACCTTCAGTGGTGCCTGAAGCAGATCATGAGCCATCAGTGCCCCTTGCTGACAGCAAACTGGGACATGATACCTCTGTAATAAATAGCAGCACTGCAAAAAGTAGGGGAGGCAGGTTTCCTATGCAAATCAAAAGTGAAGGAAATGAGCACCAAGCCACTTTAAGATGTGGCTTCCTACAGTTGATGGTGTGGATTTTCTGTCAACACCTCTGTATTTGGAGTTGTATGAGGCCTCTGACTACGTAGGGTGTTTTTGTTGTGTTTTTTTTTTTCTTTTATCCAATGCAAAAGTATATGCAAAAGACCGAAGATTTAAACCTACATGGAGCTTCTTTGGGGGAGAGGTAGTTACTGCTGGAAGAGATTTTGTCTTTTAGCAGCTGTGATTCTCTATCGGTTTATGCATATTAACTCTGCTCCTCTCTTCAAACTTTCGTATTTGCCATTTCAGTTCAAGAATGATGGAGGAAAAGAAAATCAAGCCTCGCTATAAAAACTTGAAGAACATTTACTTTGAAGTTTTATTTACACAATTACATCAAATATACAAATCCTTGTCCACTCAAAAATTATTGATCTAGAGACTTTCAGCAACTGATTGAGGGTTTTCTTTTTTTCATCTGTAAATATTCATACATGAGAATGAGCACAAAATACTGCTAATTTGTCTTACCTTTTTTGCTGGTTGTATATATGGAGAATGCAATGATGCAATAATTAACTTGTGTAAGTTTTTAAGTCTAACACCTACTAATGATGGCTTAGGAAATTTAAAATAAAAAGAAAAAAAAAAGAAAAACAATGAAGAAAAAAATAGTTATTTTTTAATTAGCAGAGAATGAATAGTGTCTAGAAACATAAAAGATCATTTTTATTGTTGTATCATTAGAATTGGAAAAACAAGTAAACAGATGAGATGGAACAATTGACTAACAAGCTGATGACTTCTTGTGAGAAGCTGTAATCAAGGGGACAATTCCATACCCATGTAAGGAAGACTGAGAACTCAGACTCCTTAAGTGAAATACTTAACGCAAACAAGACTAATGCCAAAAACACTTGTCTTAGTGAAAAAAAAAAAAATCAGATATTTTTATGTTAACTCTCTATTCTTTGTAATATCACTATTTTTCTTTCCTTGACAGTTTCTTCTTTTGTAATATGTTCAACATCAGGACTTTTTTTCCTTCTGTTTCACATTATGCTTACAAATGAATCAAATGAATAGGCTTGTTAGCTAGAGCTAACAAACTTTTTTTTCTGAGTTGTTTGATCTCTGAACACCCCATTCCTCTTCACATGTGGAATGGGAGAAATGTTGATGGCAGTACTTTATTATTCTTTGGTGGCATGGCCTAATTCTCATCCCCTTAGGATTTGTCTATATTAGGAAAGGAATCTAATCTTAGGACAAAATTGGCCAGCCTCAGGCATAAACCTTCAAGGGGAGGTACCTGAGAAGGAAATAAGGGGTTTGCAGTCCTTAGCTGCTGGGAAAGCTGGGCCCAGGCACCACTCAGGAGGGCATCTGCTTCCAGTGCAGTTCTCCTGGAAAGAAGACAACAATTTTGCTGTTTTCACTTGTGCCAGAGCTGCAGCCCCCACCATAAGCATCACCCACCTGTGGGAGGCATTGCAGGTTTCTGCCCGGGCTCTTTTGCTGCAAAACCTGCAGAGCTGCAGCTTTCCACAACCTGTACGCGCTGGCAACCACCCAGGCACAGGTGAAATGGGAAGGCAGCTCCTTGCACATCAGTTCTTTTCCTTCTAATGCTCTGAAGTCACCACAATAAGATTTAAACAGCAATTATCCCTTTCATGTTGCACAAAGAGGTGACAACTCTGAACTCCTGCACATGGGCTTTGTTCATGAATTGTGTGCCTGTGACCTTCCAGTGCTGTGCAATGATTACAGCTCCCAGTGAATCCTAAACAAAACTTCAACAGATGCAAGTAAATTGTCAGACTAAGGCCACGTGGCCTACAATCATCACCACTTCTCTGTCCTGGCAAAATAAAAGGAGGGAGAAATAAAGTAGTTAAAGACATTACAGAGAGCATAACAACATAAAATATTTCCTTTCATGTGTCTGAACAGTAGCGGTTACCTACAGTAAGAATGATCAGATCAAAAATAAAAGTCTGGGGGAACTTTGCTAGCCCCATTTTTAGAAGATTCAACCTCAGGAATTAATTTACTTCATGCTCTTCCTGGTTTAATGACTACCTACACTAGTTGAAGTATCTACCTGTGGCTCCAGGAAACATTAACTTGTCTTATAGTATTCTCTATGTACCATGAAAATAAATGACAATAAAACAAAGAGCAGTCAGGCAATCCTCCATTGTCTAGGATATACTCTGTTATTAGTGATTTGCAATATTTTTAGGGTTGGTTAATGCTTGATTACTGAAGTCATATGTAAACACCTTAGAGAGTGGCTTGGCCTTTGACTTTCCAGGTGTACAGGTTTTACATACGAAGTGCAGTTTCCTTAAGTTTGAAACCAAACCTTTTGTGTAAGTAGCTAAATACAGTTTTACATTAATTTGAAAATCCTGACCTCTGCTTTCTAGATATCTAGGACTTTATTTATGACTAGGTTTAGTTATAATCCGGTTTTCAATTACTTTGTCATCCACAAACTGTCAACCTTTATTGAATTTCTACTCAATGCAATTTACTTTTCATCTCACATTCCAGGCTGCTAGTTATTTATTTGCATGTGTGCTTTATCTTACTTTGCTCCTGTAAAACAGTCTCAGTGACAGCACTTGCAGCTTGGCTGGCAGTAACAAGTATACATTGCCATTCATAAATGGACCATGGCTGTGAGAAGAGGGATGCACCAGGAGAAAGCAAGCTGCACTCAGTGGCAAGAAATAGATACACATACACAAATAAATTTTTAAAACACTTCTTATTTCAGGATCTGATAGTCTGTTGTATAGACACTTTGGGTATTTTTGTAATAGATTATTAAGTATTAAATAAACTTCAAAAAAGCTGTTGCTAGCTCTGAGCAGCAGACCTTTGCATGGGCCACTAAGCTGACACTTGCAGCAACATATGACAGGAGCACATATGGTCTCCTACTGCACCAGATTTTATTCACTCACAAACACTTTCAAGGGACATGTTGGTAAAACCTCCTCTCCCTGTACCCTTCTCCTCTCACGAATCTGGTGGTTTTGTTTGTCACTTCTTGTTGTCAGTCTGGCTCAAGATACAACAACAACTGTAATAGTCCTATTACGTAAAGCCGAAAGATTCTTTGAAACAACAAAAAAATTATTTTATTGCCCAGCATTTGTTCACTATGAGGACATGCTGGCTGCATGTCAATTTATGTTAAAGCTATCTTTTGTGTTAAAGTCCCTAAATATTCAAATGTATTCAAATGTGAATACAAATTCAATCCTTCTTTTATATGATAAGTAAGTTTCTTTTAATGAAACTGTATTTAGACTCCAATAAAGTTAACACTAAATATACAATTTTTGAACAAAAAAATTTATAATGCAATAGCTGACCAACCTGCAGTGGTAAACGTCTTTCCTAATGTCTTTATCACATTCTTACAATATTACTTACAGGTGTCTAGGAATATAAACCACGCTTCTACACAGCTATATTACAGCCATCGCTCTTTTTTTATGCTTCAAACAGAGTTGTTTCCATATGTTGTGCTGCAGCACCTTAGGACGTCTCTGCCTGAGCTATATCTAAATCTTTATTGGTTATGTAAGTGTCATCTGCATTGGAACCAGGGTTAATAATGTGATCGGGATGCAAAACTGGATGCGCACTGGAACAACTGGCATTGCAGTCATGGTGTAGTGCTGGGCTGGGAACAAGCAGCAGCTACAAGTTCTGTTTCTTTTTGCTCACACAAAACCAATATGAACTGAACTTCTGCAGAAGCTGGCATTTTTGGTTCCTTTTGTAGTGCAGGTGCACAAATTGGCACTTTCTTCTAAGCCACATCTAAAGAAAAATCTTGGCTCATAATGAATGTGCCAAATTATTAAATTTGATAATAGGCTTAAATTATGCATAACGACCAACTCCCACCTAAGCATATGTAAAAGGCCATCACATTCTAGCACCAGCCTTGATTTTGCCATGACAGGCACTACAGAACAAATGAGGTGGCCCCATTCCCATGCAAAGAAAATTCTGCACATAGGCCCTGGAGCTGAAGGTGCTCACTCTTGTGCATGGGAGAGGCTCATGTGTGAGTGTGCGTGCGTGCGTGTGTGTATGTGTGTGTGTGTGTGCACGCACACAGCATGGGCAACATGCCACGTCCAGATGTGGGGTAGAGCTGGGTGAAGCGTGATGATGACACTGAATGAAGAATAGATGACCTTCCTCCTTACTGTTGTGTGCTGCTGCGTGACTTCCCACCTTGGAAAGCTCAACTTCCTTTCACAGACAGGTGAAAAGCATGAGGTTAACAATACCAAACGACTGACAGATTGATTAGGCAGGAGTACTTCAATGACTACATATTTCAGATGAAGGAAGAGAGAGAGACGAGGGTTTGATAAAACGTGCTTATGGAGGAGACGAGCTGAAGCTTGTTAGATAAACTCCACGCAGACAAAGCAGCACAGCTTGTCTGTGTTAACTGACAGGCAGTATAAGAAAAGCTATTGTTGACTTGTTGCAGCTTGCAAGGGCTGCACAGAATTACAATTGGCTGTAATTGGATTTGCCAGGGGGATTGCAAGAATACACGTAAGCCTGGTAGCTGTGGACATGAAGGAAAGTGTTGGGCTACAGCATTGGCCATTTACTAAATTTCCTCTGTTGTCCAGCCGTGATGAGTTAATACAGAGGTCAAGATCAAGCATGATTCACTTCAGCTTTGTGAAGAATTGCTGAAAATTTAATAAATTACCTGTCTTTAATCTCCACAACATGTAAAGGACATCTTCATCTACCTAGATGGTCCACTGCTGTATTGCAATTTCTGGTGCTCGTAACAAGTTCTTAGAAGGAAGTCTGTCACAGAGAAGGGACCAGAGGCAAGACTGATGTAATGTGCCCGTCATTTGCATAATATGAAAAGCATCTGAATTAACAAATTAGTATATTTAAAACTTCATGAAAACACTTCCTCAGTTGGAACAAAACCCCCAATTATAAGAAATTGATCCGTTTCCTTCCAACAAATGAGGTTTGAAAGAAGTTCTACCATTGTTAAAGAAAACTTCTTTTGAAGACATCTGCAACTCATACTTTGTGGCCACTTTCAGTGTACATTTCTCATTTGCTACATGCAGCCATGTTTTATATTAGATAATACTTTTTTTGTCTTTTTAGAAAATATTTCTCTTAATTTGAAGAATATGTATATTGCTTTGTACTTAACCATGGAACATTTCTCAGACCATTCCAGACCACTTAATTTCCTGTCAAGTTTACCTGGTGGATTTAATTTCTCAGAATATTTACTAGGTCAAAAGAAAGGCATGGTTAGTTCTCAGCTACTCTAGTTGCCAAACTAGCTTGTGGAGGCGTGTGCTGTGTGCATCTCACTAGATGACTGGGACAGTCTTTTGCCTTTAGGTCTCCTGAATTTAATTATCACTGGACTTTTTCCATGCACAGTTAATACAAAGCAGGAGGGATTTCATACCCTCTCCAGCATAGAAGATGTTTCTCAGTGTCTGGTGATAGTAGCTGTTCGTGTTACTTGCTTACCAATGATATTAAAGTTTATTTGAGAATGAAGAGAACATTTTCTCCCAACCCTAATGTTTTTATTCTGTTCTGGAATGCTATGCCAACACTGTTCTATATAAAAGCATTCCCATCGACAGCCTTTTCCTCAGTAAAATGCAGTACTGTCAAAAGATATTAATTTATAACTTGGTGTATGACACCATCTGAAAGATTAATAAGAACTTTTAAATTTACCTATAAAATTTAGACATGGAAACCCCTGTTGGACAATCTCACTCCTCTGCCAGCATGAAGTGTTCCTTTAAGTTCTTCATTTCACTGTTTCGGTGGATCTCCCCCTTCCATGGAATATAGATTTGGACTGACAGAGAGAATCATAAGAAATGCATTGCCCAGCTAGATTGCAGGAAATTCTAATATTCCCTTTTATGACAGTACAGCTCTATGGAGCAGAAAGGCATTCAACACTATTATTTGTCACCTTTCTTGGGTTTTCCTGGGGTCATGAGGGTTTGCATATCATCAGAATTTCACAATGATCCTGCTGGTGAAGGAGGGTTGTGAGAAGCACTAATTTGATGAATCGACCAGCTGGGACTGGGCTTTGCACTTGCAAATAATGGAGTGGGGCTTGTAAACAGTTTGAGTCACCAGCTGGATCCTGGAAAACTTTCTGCTGCCCAGGACGGATCTGTAATACAGGAATCTGTGTATCACAGTTGGCCCTGCCTGTGTCTGAAGATGCTTGGGTTTCTTCTAAGTCCATAACCATTCAGGAGCTTTGACTTCTTCCAGTCCTTCTGAATGCTATGCAAAAACGTAGGCTGCAATACAATTTTCAACATGCCAGAAACACATATTGGGATTAGTGACATTTCAAAAAGTGACAAGATGTTTGCTAAGGAATGGGAAATGCAATCAAGGAGTCTGTTTACTTGGGCCAAGATATTCCTTTGACGGGACAAAGTAACTGTGGAACTTCATGGGGTTTCTGTTTCTGTTGCAGGTGCGGGGGCTACCTCTGGCATTTCAGCCATTTTCCCGAGTACCTCTGGCACAAGCACGTTCTCGCCTTACCAGCATGCTCACAAAGGTAAGAATGCACTCACAGATTTAACTCACCAGCTGTTTGTTTTGAAAATGGCATCCACAAAGTGCAACCAAACTGAAAATATCTATTGTGAATTTCATTGCCACTATTTCCAGATTTCTAAAGCTGCTGTTAAATATAACTCAGAATAAATTTTTATTTCTTGGTTAATCACCACCACTCCTTTAGTTACGTAGACTTAAAATGGATTTTAAGTGTACTCAGTAATGCCAGCAATAAATTTAGCTCATTATTTGTAGCTACACAGAAATGGCTCTATGCCTCAGCAAAACTTAGCTTCGACTGGTGAAGATAATTTAATGCACAAATATGGCCAGTCTCTTATTGAGCTAAAATAAACAGTTCTGCAGCATGATTACAAGGTTTTTAAAAGTATGTAAACCTGAGGAGATACAATGGGAATGATGCAGTTAATAAGGCACTGATAATGCCGATCTTCCTGGCATTATCTAGAAACTTGATCGTGAGCATCGTGTTTTCAGAAAAATTAAAGTTTTCATGAATTTTAGCATATTTGGCATTTTCCACATCCTTTTGTGGCTTTTAAAAATTCTAGTCTTTTGCATCCAAATTCTGCTTCTGAATACCTTTTCACATACCTTATTTTAAATTCACCTTCTAGCCATGCTGCATTTTAAGTCTTTGTTAGAAAAACATAAATTCTTCTACATATGCATCATGTTCTCCTTTTTACTGCAAAGCTTTTGAGGCAGCCGAAGTTATCAACAGTCATTTTAGCTCTCATCCTGTTTGTTTATTTTGATTTTTTTTTTTCTTTTCAATGCTGTTTCCCAGAATATAGTGTTAGGAAAGTTGCTATTCTTGCCTATATATAGCTTCCTATATTATTAGCAGATAATATAGTTTCCTACATCTTTGATTTTGCCATTTTGGAATATTTCTAATGAGTACTGTTAACTGGTTAGTGCAGCATAAGTGTTAAAATTTTGAAAACTGTTAATTAGTTTGCCTTTGAGATGTAACACTAAGTTTTTCAATATTTAACAAGTAACCAAGACTCAGATCAACTAAATGAGTATGCAAAATGTACGGGTAGAGCAGACTGTGAATTGTTAACTATTCTCTGATCCTAAGAGTTGCTCCTTTATGAATATATTTGTTTATTCCAGCAGATCTTTCAGGACAAGGACATCTGGCTACAGCTCTTATAATTGCAATGTCTACCATTTTCATAATGGCTATTGCCATTGTCCTCATCATCATGTTTTACATTGTGAAAACAAAACCTTCTGCTCAAGGTAATTGTTTGGCACATGAAATTTTAGCTGCAAAGGCTATTTTTAGATAGCTTCTGAGAATAATTAGTGTTATATTCTTATATTCCAGCCTGTTGCAAGAGCCACTCAGTAAAAAATGTTGAAGCTCAGGCTAACACACAAGAAGAGAAGAAAGAAGTGCAAGGTATAAGTTGCTTTAGTTTTGAGGTTTTTTTCTGTCCAAGACTTAAATACTGCATTTCTCCTTTGAATTGTATAAAATACATGTTAGTTTACTAAAGAATTGTGTATAATAGTTTTTGTACTTCCAGAAAGTCACTTAATCCTCCAATAGGAATTTAAAAGGTATCAAAGATATCTATATTTGCAGGAAGGTTGTCAGCAGAACTAGCTCCTGAGACATAATGTTGGTTTGGAAACTCATTGCCAATTTAAATTTCTCTAATTGTTGATCTGCAGATAATGTTGTGATATTCTCTGAGAAAGAAGAGTTTGAAAAACTTACAGCAACTCCAGCTAAGGCTGTTAAAAGGTGGGTAAAAGGCAAACGCTTCCAGTTTGACTGAAGTGGGGGAGGGACATAGCCACCATCATCCTGGTATAGAGGAATACATGAAGAACAAATTAGATGAGTACGCTGGTAATTTGCTGTAGCAGGGAAAAAAATGGACGTCTTAGCAGGCATGACCAA
Organism: Brachypteracias leptosomus; assembly: GCA_013401335.1. Classification (NCBI taxonomy): domain Eukaryota; kingdom Metazoa; phylum Chordata; class Aves; order Coraciiformes; family Brachypteraciidae; genus Brachypteracias; species Brachypteracias leptosomus. Next base: position 14,356 of record VYZX01004426.1, on the reverse strand, counting down.
TGTTATCAAAGAGAAATCGGTGTCATCCCCATTCCCTCCATGACCAGTTCGTCAGCTCTTGAGGCTCCATCTCCTCTCTTGAGAGGTCTGGTTTTGGGACTAGAGTGCTGCTTTTGCATGCACACCCTTAGTAAAATTCCCTTTCACTTTTAGGCAGGAGGAGTAAAAATAGTTTCTCCAGGCCTGAAGGAAACTTCTTGTCTGTAGCATCATCTGGGTGGCACATTATGATCATTTTCCTCAACTTCTGTCTGCCTAGCGACCAAACCTGGCTGGGGGTGGCCTAAACACTGTCCTCCATTTGAAAACCATCCTATAAAAGGATTCTTGGAAACTATGTGTGCCTCTGTAACTTGGTGGGCACTGTATCTATGCTTGGGGCAGGTGTATGCAGTTACGTTCACAGGATTTTGGAGGAAAGGCATTTTAAAAAATGGAAGATGCTTTTATTCCATTGCTCTAGGATAGCAAAAAGGAAATGATTGGAGTCAACTCATGAGAGACTTCAGTAAAATAACCGTATCCTTCATTTTACAGTGAAAATGATGCGTCTTCTGAGAATGAACGACTTCTAAGCCGTAGTATGGATAGTGATGAAGAAGCTGCAGTTGACAAGCAAGGGACTCCGGAGAGATGCTTGTTATCTTTAGTGCATTTGGCCAGAGATAAATCTTCTACAAGCAATAAATCAACTGGGGTAAGGCTATTTTAAGATTTTAAAATGTAGAGCATTTTTCTGTGAGTTCTTTTTTAAAAAAACAATATGCAAACTATCACCCCTGAAAATTCATTATAGTGCAGATCACACTAATTTACAAGGTCTTCTCCAGACAAATTTATTATAGAATCTCCTTTGCATAGTGACACAGATGTACATATATACTGCTCAGAGCTAAAAAAAAAAAAATCCCACAAGAGTAATAACTTTGATTTTTAAGTATTATATTTTATAGTTAAAAGAAAGAAAAAGCAAATAACAGGAAACCTCCAATATAGCTAATGCTTATATAACTAACCTCGATGCTACATCTACCACAGAAAATCAATGACAGAAAAATAATGTTCCAGCACGGCTGGGTTCATACAACAGCATAGCATCTGAATACCTTGACCCAGTAGCATTGATATTTCCACGGCACAGAGTTTTCAATAATATCCAGTGCTGTGCTTGGGTTTTGTGTGTAATTTTGAAAAACACACACGTGCTTTGAAGGACACTCCTGTGCTCTGAAGGACACTGTAAATCCACTGTTTGTTTTGCTGTGGAAGGCCTTTGCTTCTTCCTGCTGAGTGTGTACTGCTGAGGGCGTTTTATCTCACTTGGAGTATTTCAAGGCGTAGTTAAGGCCACAACTCACCCACACAACTTTTTTGTTTATATTAACGTGAAACTAAAAAGAAGGCTTGTGCTCAGATAGTTTTTAAATTTTTAGTACTTCAAAAATAATATTGTAATGTCAATAGCTAGGACAATATCACAACATTAATATCAAATATCAGATGTCTTTTAAGACTAAAAAGGTTTGAAAATGCATGTTTTCATGTTTTAAATTGTTGTGATGCTTCAGCTCAAACTTTCTAAAAGATGCCATTTTTTCAGCTGAGACCAAACACACCAGGTCTCAACACAAGAGAAATGTTTTTATAATTGCAGACAGTTATGACCATCTGAAAATAACCTACTACTCCCATGCTCACATTTTAAAATTCGGTTTTCTGAGTTCTCTCTAAATATCCAGCTTTATCATATTTCTGTCTAATTCTGAAATTGGATAATACAAGTTGGGTAGGCATGAAATCAGAACACTTAATAAGAAGTGACTTACCCTTTCAAGACAATATCTAATAGATAGCATTTTCCAGACTGATTTAGATACATAGCTTGTAAGCATACCTGAAACATGAGCAATTTCTTCTAGACTTTTTTTTCTAACATACTTCTCATGGACTGAAGCCTGCTGATGAGGCTGAAGACAAACTTTCAAATGAAAGTGCAGATTGCATCAAGGTCCTCCACTCCATACCTAAGATTAATTACAATTAAGCCAGTTGCCACAAGTTAGAAAAGTAGTAATTTGCTTCAGGCTGGAGTATTAAGTAGCTATTGGACAAGGGTAAAAAAGTTAGAGGCTTGCTCTTAACCAAGTCTGTTCCTTCCTGGTTGGAACAAAAACCATTATGCAATGAACTACCATGAGGAGCATCTTCAGGCTCAACTTCAGATGTTTGTGCTCAGCATAAGCTTTACAAATCCCCCATCTTCTGGCTCTTTTAAAAAGAGCATCCTGCATAATTCTTCATGGGCGTGGAATTATTTAACCTCCCTCCTTGCCCTAAAAATGAGAGGAGAATGAAAATAGACATCCAATAGTTTGCTTAGGAGGAATTTTAATAAATCCCTTTAAAAGAAAATTTCCTGTTTACAAGGTTCTAAAACAGCTAATCCAAGCCTACAATAGAAACACAACTGGTTAAGCACATGTAAATTATACCAAGAACACGTGAACAACAATCAGTGTCTGCATTGCATTGCCCCATGATACAACACACCAGCAGAGTGTCTGCGCCTACGAGACAGGCTTCGGCTGGAGCAGCCACTTTGTGGTCTCCAGCTTCAAGCCTATTAATTCAAGTCATTGATGTGCCTTGCCCTTTAGAGCCCAAATAAAATGAAGAAAATGGGTTTTTTTAAAAAATACTGAAAGCAGAGATTTTTTCCTAGCCTGGTTTGCAGTGAAAAGTGGCAAATTTGTGGAGATAATGCTAGAGTCCTGTCAAAAATACAGCTTTTCAGAAAGCTCAGTCCTAATGAGAGCTGGCAGTGGGACAACAATTCCAGTTCCTGAGAATTCATGACATTTTGACATTTGTTTTCACTTCACATTGAATTCAAAGCCAAGCCTTGAGAATATTTTTGCTAAATGAAATGATATCAAAATGTCCGTTTTCAGCTTGAAAAATGTCAGGTTTTCAGTCCAAGTTTCTTTCTTGTCAAAAATGACTAGAGCACCGTGGACCTCAGATTTTCCCTGTCCAAAACTTCACTGATTTTTTATTTTTTTTTTAATCTATCCATAAAATGTTTCCAGTTCAACCAGGCAATATATCATGGAAGAAAACACAGTTAATTAGTAATGCACTAAGCAGTTCTATATCAAATGACAGAAAGGAAGATCCTCTCCTCTACAGTCCTCTTAGATTACTGGAAGAAGGCAATCTCAGTCTGAATTTAATTCCCTGTGGCCAGTCATGCCCTGGTTCACCTGGGCATTCCTGCAGTAATTGCCTGCGTGCATGGTATTGGATTTATCCTTATTGTAGAGAGTTTGCTTCTGTCTGAAAGAGAAATAAAATATACAGACACTTGGAGCAGAAAAGTAATTGATCTAAGAAAGAACTAGAAGATGGGAAGGAAGAACTCTAGCACTAGAAAGCGAAATCAGAAATAGGTTTATGCTTCACAGAATAATTGCTGTGTCCTTTTCTTTGAGTCTTCAAAAGGGACCCTCGAGGACATTATATGATAATCCCTAGTGCCACGAAATGAAGATCTTACACAGGTTTTCCACTGCTGTCTGCTAATTGTTTACTCCCATGATTGAAAAATTAATGAAATAAAACTCTTCTCATTTAGATTCAAAGTCGAAGGAAAAAGATACTTGACGTGTATGCTAACGTATGTGACGTTGCAGAAGGTGAGTGCACAAAACTTGCAGCTGTACTAACAGCACACAACTAGATTGCGAGCATTTGCTTTAAAATAAGAAAGGCCTCAGCCTTCCTATGGAAAGCAGAAAGTCCCAAACCAGGAAAGACACTCTGTAGGCAGATTTCTACTCACTTGCCAGGAAGCTCCATGGTGCCCTGATCCCAGAGCTGTCCAGGCTGGGCTTGGGCTGGAGGACACCACAGCTTCTCTCCAGGTGTGTGCATGGGCCTCCTTCCCATGGAGAGCAGGAAGGGCAGTGTTGGGTTGTACTGCGACACACACACACACACACACAGACCAAGTTGCAGAGAAGCACTCGCACATTCCCCAGCAAGAGAAAACCTGTTTGATATATTTGTTTAGTCTCCTCGATAACAGAGACAAACTAGTTCCAAATAAGAAAATGTGATCTGGGGAGGGTCAGGTCTGAGGGTGAGACACAAATCTCAATCTACTCTGCTTCTCTAAATGCTGTCCAACCTCTCACAACAAAAAGTGGAGTTTCCAGGTTTTAAGTGTTTTGACCTTCTTTTAGCGCTTGACTACCTGGACTATTTTGGCAGAAGAGGCATGAATTGCTTTCCCTGCAGAAGAGAAGACATGATTGCATTTACTTACCCACACTCACTTTGTGTGCACATATGCATATGAGTATTCTGTAGTTCAGGGAGCTCTATCTCCCACCAAATTACTGCTTTTGAAGCAGGAAAACTACAGAGGCAAAAGACTGGCTTTGGAAAAATACTGTAGCTGCTTCTCTCTTTTGTGACCATGAATACATAGAAAAAATGTCCAGGAAAAAATAGCTTTTTTCCCCACAGGATGAATGTTAAATCCTCTCTAGAGATTCAGTGATAGTAATCACAATTGAGCACTCCGAGCAGGGACTTTTATGCTTGTGAGCATCTGGCATCATTGCTTCACCTCACTCCTCACATTCCTACAAGGGCAACTTTCAATTACAGAGATGTTACAGCAGCTCCTGGTGACAGACTCAGGGAAGCATCAAAGCTGTCTCTCAAGCTGAAACACTGTGCCTGACATGCAGAGGTGTGTTAATGGAGCTGCTCACTAGGGATACAGTTGCAATATACTTTTTCTAACAGCTAGTAAATTGTTGAAGGAAGGGGCAGTGCCATGGGAATTTATGCAACTCATCTAAAAACTTCTTTCTCAGACAATTTTTTACCGTAATTATTGTACCCTACTGTCACTAGGAAGAATTAGTTTGGTAATATGCAGTAATAACTTTAGAGCTAGATAGACATACCTATCGTGGACCATCACTTGAAGATTTTAGCTGTACTTATTGCTAGTAGTATATACTGTAGTACTTTAATAAATGTCTTGAATGGTCAAGATTCATGCACAGAGCCATCTGACAACAAACACCTCACTTTACAGGTCTGAGCCCTACGGAGCTGCCATTTGATTGCCTAGAGAAGACCAGCCGAATGCTCAGTTCGACCTACAACACAGAAAAAGCCATAGTGAAAACGTGGCGTCACCTTGCTGAGAGCTTTGGACTGAAGAGAGATGAGATAGGTGGCATGACAGATGGCATGCAGCTATTTGATCGCATCAGCACAGCAGGTTACAGCATCCCAGAACTGCTAACCAAACTGGTGCAAATTGAGCGGTTGGATGCTGTTGAATCCTTGTGTGCAGATATTCTGGAGTGGGCACAAGCAATGCCTGCTCCTGAACCAGCTGGGACATCCTGACATGCCTGCCTGGGACCTGCACCTCCACGTCACCCACAAGAACCATGATTCCAGCAAGAACCGCATCAAAGACTTTGGACAAAAGACCGTTGATGTTTATTCTACGTAATCACTCCCGATAACCAATGGGGAGGTCTTCTCCTTGACTTCTAAAAGTCGTGAAGTTACACATCTACCAAAACAAGAGGAGAAATCTCCCAAGAAGCTTGGCATGAAGCATATCATTGACCAAAATGATGATGCTAAACAGTTACTGATAATAAGAGGGCACACAAATGTCCATTTTGCAGTCTGTGTCTGAATACAAGTGCAGATAACCCTGCTGATACCCTTCCTGCCTGGCCTTCAGGAAAGCCATCAAATTGCTTTCTGAAAATATTCCTGTCTTTTAGGGCTTCATTCAATGGTTTAATAGTTACAGTCAAAAGCAGTACCACAGCTACAGTACCAATTAATACACATTAGGCACATACGTTTCTATCGGCTCTAACATTTAATATGTAACCAGTTTCATTTTCTATACTTACTATGGGTCTGTTGAATCTAGAAGTATGTGCATAGGTGTATATACACAGTCCTCAGATTAGCTAACTATACCGTATGAAATAGAGTCAACATACTTTACAGATTGAAGTCCTTCAAAACGCTGTACATAATGCACGTAAATGCACTCTTGGTCCATGCTGACATTTCAGAAATTGTAAATTCAAACTGCCAACTTGCTGAGGTCAAGCTGGTTAGCAAGGGGGCAATAAAAGTTAGCAGTCATTCCCTGTAAGTTGAGAGCAACAAGTTCTTCTCTTCTTCACTGTTAGAAGAAAAAAAGCGATGAAAACAGCGTGTCAACCCCCATGAAAAATGTATCTTTCCAGTAGTGACATCTATGTATCAAAATATATTCCAAGCAAACAAATTTAAGACAATAGTGGTGCACATTTGACATTAAGAGCAAAAGGAGTAGATTTCTTCAGAGACACTTGAAATGCAGAGGAAAAGGTGGTTTTTTAAATGCCATACTCTTGTAAAGGTAAGTCATGAGCACAGAATCCACAGGTGGAAATCAATTCCTCTGGAAAGTAAAAGCATTAATGTGAGTTTGTGCACAACAAAAATTGACCTTTGGGTTTTTTTTCCTTTTAACTAATCTCTGATTTTCACAGTTGAAAGTTCTCTAAAACTTGTTCAGAACACAAATCAGTAGTTGTTACCAACTGTGTTTGCTTAATTTATAACTAAAATGAGTGATCATGGATTTCAACAAGTGCAACCACTAAACTAAGAGATGTATCAGTTACAAAGCAATATTTAAATTCCACAATGCATGATGAAATAAAATGCTATGAAAATATTAACTATTACCCTGAAGTTAACAACCAGTATTCCATCACACAGTAACTAGATCTTATCTATGATAGTATCATAATTGTGCAGAACATTTAGTATCACCTTTTAACATCTATATTTAGTATCTTTTCAGCACTTGCTTTGTATAGGAGAGGAAGTACATCCTGCAACATAAACCCTATCCCTCTCATTATTCTTCTTCCACCATTTATTTAATATCCTAAAATGCTCTTTATTAATTTGCATATGCCAAATTATTTGATGAGAATTTTTACTTTTCTTTTAAAGAAGCAGCAAGATGCATTTATTTGAACATTTACCTAGCTAATTGATGTTTAATTTAGGGGTGAAATTCTTGTTGTCTTGAAATCAGTGAAAAATTCATACAGATTTCAACAGGCTTCAATAAGATTTCTAAATCTGCTGACAACTCAGAAATCTTCAACAAGATTTTCAAGACCCTGAGTTTCTGTATAGGATTATTGCTACTAGAATGAAAAAGAGAAAGAAAGAAAGAAAACATGAAGATTCTATTTTTCTTGGGCCAGTGTGTAACTATGGTGTTATTCAGTGGGCTGCCTCCTATATTTCATGTGTCATTTAATAGTACACATAATTTAATTGTTTAAAAGAAGATGCAGGAATCCTCTTTTCTATGTTTATTGGGTCATGAAAAGTTAGAGTCTTAAAATTAATGGTGCCAATGTGAACACAGACTATTTAACATTATTTTATTTAGTATACAGTATTTTTATTGTTACACAAAAGACGTACAGGAATGAAAAAAATATCCTGTAGATCTTGACAAAGCTTACTTTCTAATAATTTTGTTTAATGCTGTATATATAACTTATTATATTGTAAAGTATGAACATAAAATATGCTAATAAAAGAAAGAGGTCAAACAGTTGTATTAGCCCTTTCTTTGATTAAATCGTATATTGCCTTATAAATCTGTAATTAAATGAGTTAGCCAAGGGCTAGCAGGCACATTCCTGTGGTATGGGAGTGTCTAGGTAACATACATGAAGGAATCTTTCCATTGCCGTAGGATACTGCTCCTCTGCAACATGCTTTGGAAACTTTTGAAGCAGGAACCATTTTGTCAATATAGGTTTGGTTCAATATTTCACCTTGTAGGTACTATGAAAAAGTAAAACTCCTAGCAACTCCTTGGAGAAACTGTTTGTGTGTTACTATATATGTACTGAGAGGAGGTACAGACTGTGAGACTGGTGAGTAATCTCACAGTAGCAATAATCTCTCATTAACGTGCTTTCATTTTGCATTCCTAAATTAGCAGTACTACACCGCATTATCAGAGATCTTAACTGGAAGCTTTCACTGCATGACAGGATAATTACGTTGGTCCAATCTTAGGCTGTACTGGTGAGATTGCCAGCAGAACTGCTAGCTTCTACAAAAGCCAGGTTGCTTTTCCCCCAGGCCCTGGTGACTGAGCTAAGACTTTCAGAGTATTTCATAGAGACCACACAGTTTCTGAATGGAAGAAACACTGTCCTACTTGAAAAACAGTTCGGGATTTTGTTTATTCAGCTTCTTTGGTTGGTTTCAGCACAATGAATATGTTCTTGTTCCGTTGACAATTAAAGGAGAGAAAGGCTCCAGAAACTGCAACAAAGGCTCTGAGTTTGCCAGATGGCTGTGAGGAACTGATGTTCTGAGTTTCACTTTACTGTCTTTTTACTCCCTGCACTGTGTGTGCAGGAGTTAACATAGCGCGAAGCACACTCCAACAGGCATCACTGCATCTAAACCTGTCGTTTTCCGAAAGGCTTGAGCAGTCTCTGTCCTTATGGACAGCCACCCAGAGGAGAAACATTGGCTTCTTAGGTTTAACTTGACAAAATACAAACTCAGATCTGCCTAAAATACCCATGTCTTTTCCACTGTGCAAAATAATGAAACAAAACAGAGAAACATAAAAAAAAAAAGCCACCTGAGAAATTCTGTGAGATGTCACTTTTGGTTTAATATTTCTTTTTTTTTTTTTTCCCCAATTTCTCATTCATGCACAGTGCTTCCAGCACACTGGAATGTGCCTGTGCAAATACAGGTGCCTGTAGTGAGACTCATCTAGCACTAAAGCAGACATCTAAAATAATCAAGACAGGTTGCATCCTCAAACTATAGGCTATAGTGTCTCTAGACTATAAGGAGAACCTGAAGTGACAAGCTTTGATATAAGCATTTATTCTACAGATGTCAAAGGCTGCATGAGTTGACTCTTATCAAGTAATCAATGAATTGCATGAGTGTTGACCATGTTCCAGCTCAGTACCATCTCTGAAAGAGCTGCAGCTGCAAAGTGTAGAATGAAAATTAACCTGAGCCTACTACAAATTATGTTAATTAGTGTTCTGTTTTGGGGAATTATTCAATCACATGAATGCTTAAGGTGTACTTAAGGTTAAGTTCTTTGGCATTGTGTAATAATGTTCTTAGTATTTACAGCAAATTTGGCTCAGCTAAGGTTAAAGTTATGATCAACTCTGCTATCCTAAATATAATATGGAATTTGCAGAAAGAATTTAAACAGAAGTTTCCAAATTTTCCTGTAAGAACATTAAAGATTTTAACTTGTGCTGTAACTTTACCTCAAATGTAAGCACATGTCTTGCCACACAATCTTAAAACAAACTCGCTTCAACAATCCAAACTCTGAAGAAAATATGATAAACCTTGCTTAGAAGTGGTGCTTTTCCTCTCCAGCAAGAAGCTGATCAACTATAGACTGTCTTCTTCGGAGCAAAATATCAACCCTGCTTTTGATGTGGAGAAGCCAGTTGGTATTTTTGCTTTTAGAAAAAAAAATAAAATTCAGCTCCTGACTTTCCACTTCTTTAGGAAACACTCATCATCTTGGTCTGAGCTTTTTAACTCAATGCTGAAATACCCAATTGAACAGAGGAAAAACTAATAGAATCATAGAATCATTTGAGTTGGAAGGGACTTTTAAAGGTCATCCAGTCCAACCTCCCTGCAGTGAGAAGGGGCATCTTTGACTAGATCAGGTTGCTCAGAGCCCCATCTCACCTGACCTGGAATGTTTCCAGGGGCATCTACAGCCTCTCTTGGCAGTATGTTCCCATATTTCACCACTCTCATTGTAAAAAATGCCTTTGTTATCTCTAGTCTAAATCTCCACTTTTTTAGTTTAAAGCCATTACCCCTTGTCCTGTCACAACAGACCCTGTCCCCATCTTTCTTATAGGTCCCTTTTAAGTGCTGGAAGGCCATAATAAGGTCTCCCTGGAGCCTACTCTTCTCCAGGCTGAACAACCTCAACTCACTCAGCCTTTCTTCATAGGAGAGGTGCTCCATCCCTCTGACAATTTTTGTGCTCATACTCTGGATCCAATCCAACAGATTCATGCCCTTCTTGTGCTGAGGACTCCAGAGCAGGACACAGTACTCCCAGTATCCCGAAGTCCTTCTCTGCAGGGCTGCTCTCAATCCCATCATCTCCCAGCCTGTATTGATACCAGGTTCACACGGGCCCACTTCTCAAGCTTGTCCAGGTCCATCTGGACAGTATCGCATCCCTCAGGCACATCAACTGTACCACCCAGCTTGGTTTCATCTGCAAACTTGCTGAGGGTGCACTTGATCCCACTATGTCACTGATGAAAATATTAAATAGCACTGGTCCCAGTACCAACCCCCAAAGGACACCACTTTTCACTGATCTCCATCTGGACATCGAACTGGCCACTACTCTCCAGATACAACTATCCAACCTCATCGACTGAACATCCCACCCATCAAATCCCTGTCTCTCCAATTTAGAGAAAAGGATGTTGTGGGAGACCAAGTCAAAGGCATTACAAAAGTCCAGAGAGATGACACCTATAGCTCTTCCCTTGCCCACTGATGCAATCACTCCATCACAGAAGGCCACTAGGTTGGTCAGATAGGACTTGCCCTTGGTGAAGCCATGCTGGCTGTCTCAAACCACCCCCGTTCTCCACATGCCTTAGCAGAGCTTCTAGGAAGATCTGTTCCATGACCTTCCCAGGCACAGAGGTGAGGCTGACAGGTTGGCAGTTCCCAGCTACTCCTTTCTACCCTTTTAAAATGGATGCAATGTTTCCCTTTTTCTGGTCACCAGGGACTTCACCTGACTGCCATCGATTTTCAAATATCATGGAGTGTCTTGACAACTACATCAGTCAATTCCCTCTGGACTCTGGGATGCATCTTATCAGCTCCCACAGACTTGTGTATGTTCAGTTTCCTCAGGTGGTCAGGAACCTGAACTTCTTTTACAGTGGGAGGGACTTTCCCTCATCCCCATCTTGCAGTCCATCAACTTGTAAGGTGTGCAAAGAGAAGATGCCAGCAAAAACTGTAGCAAAAAATTTGTTGACTACCTCAGCCTTCTCCTTGTCCATTGTTACCAGTCTTGCTCATCAGGGGGCTATGCTTCTTTGATCTTCCTTTTCTGGCTGACACACCTGTAGAAGCCCTTCTTGTTATTCTTTGCATCCCATACATTCAGCTCCAGCTATGCCTTGGCCTTTCTGACCCTAAAATGGTCACTTACATTAGTGTATGTGCTCACATACAGTGATTTTAACTTGACTAACCCACAAAATGTCTTTACATAGCTACAGATCCGCTTTGATCATCGCTGGATGTTTGTTGTCTTACTCATCACAATAAAAGCCACACAGTCCAGGTGTGTCCTAGTGATAAAAGAGTATAAGAAAAATATCACAGTTATAGTAAAATAGAAGGCTGCCTTTTCACAGCAGAGTGGAAAGGCTACAGTTCTATCTTCTCCCAATTGCCACAAACTGTCTCAGGCTTTTCCATCTAGCAAAGTAAAAAATTGTGCCTTCCTTCAGACCAAAGGAGCACGCCAGCAGCAAGAGGGGCTTCAAGAAGGCAAGGTGGGAAAGGCTGGAAAGCAAAGTGGGAAAGAAGAGACTGCAGCACAGCAGGGAGTGGGAGACCACTGGTAAGGAAAGGGATAGGTATAGAACAAGGCCTCAAATAGTTGTGATGTAAAGACGAGTATTTCTGGGAATTAGAGGAGATACACAGAATACACTGCAAACAGAAAATTATTAGAGTTAGAATTAAAATTAAGACCCAGCCTCTAAATAAAGAAGCAGATCAGGGAGAAAACTATTGACAAGATCTTTTATTTCCAATTTGATGTGCATTTTTCTTTCTTTTTTTTTCTCTTAAAAGCTACTTGTCCTTCTTTATATTCTGATAAAACCCAGCTTTCAAGCTGAAAAGACCCTTTAAGTCCTCGGAAATGCTTCCTTAAAGGACTTGAGAGCTTCATACAAAGCTCTGGTCAACTCAAGGTTTTGCCGCAAGGACTAAACAAGGACAGCTTGTGTCATGGACACTGTAAAAGTAGCATTATGGCTTTTTTCTTTTGTTTTATATCAGCAAGCCCTCCTAGAAAGAGCACTTAACTGTGTGTTTACAGAGAAACCTAGTCCCAATACCATCACTAGCCTCTTGGGTGACACTGTGAAAAGTTCCTCCCAGGCAAGATTAATACTTAATACTTTGCAAGGTCTTCCTCAGCTAATCCCAGGTTCCCAGTCTGACTGGTACCGTCCCAGTTTTTCCTTAGAGAAACTTGCCTGACTTTGCAGACTCTGATCTTAGGAGGTTGCACTCAGGAACTGCCCTCTACATAGTGTTTGATATCTTATAGTCCTGCTCCGGTGACATTAATAAAAAAGAAACAACAGTGGTAAGGTGGGCTGAAAAGGATGGGTCTCTGCTTTGTAGCACAACTCAGCCACAGCTGACTGCCTCTATATTCTATACTTCGGGATCATTAATTCATTATCCATGAACAAAATGATAATGTGTAAATGCCCAGCAGTATGGGTTGGAGAATGAGCCAAAAAGGCATGCCAGTTTGACTTCTCCCCATTGAACTCAAAGCCTCATACAGTTTAGAAGTTCTGGTTTTTTATGAGGAGGGTGTATTTAAGAGAAAAAGCCTTACTGTTGCAGGTGAAAATCATGACCCAAAGGTAAAATGATGACTCCTGTACACAGAAGTCATTCTTCTGCAAGCAACTTCTATACTCCTCTGTGATAATAAAAAGGAAAGAGAGCCCAAGCCCTTATTATGTATTGGATAGGCTTCCTAGTGCATACTCCAGTAAATATGTTAATATAAACAGGGTAAGAATACACTGTCTTGGTTTATATCTAGTTCTAGGCACATAATATTGCATAGATATTATATTCTTCCCCCCTCCACATTCAAATAAGCTCTTTTGATTATTTATTGTGATGTGATTTATAATACATAGCACCTCTACCTCAGGCATTAATTTATCACCATCAACAACTCTTCAAGGACAGAAAAATGTTGATTCCTTTTTGCCAGTGTTCTGTGAAACTAGACTGCCTGAATACTTATGGAAGAATAAGAAGCCTTTGCCTGCTCTGTTGCAGAAGATATCAGTGATTAGCTGTTATACAGGTCACACACAGGCATCTCATTTGTCAATCACCTTTTTAAAAGAAAAAAAGAGAATTCATTTTTTTATAGTTGAGACTGCTTTAAAAACAAGCTTGTAATAGGATTCAGGTTAGTATTGCAAGACAATTCAGGAGTACACAATGATTTCCCAATTTAATCCACCACATAAAAGTAAACAAAAAATCAGGAGGAAGCAACACTGAAGACCAATTAGTAGAAAGACAAGTGAAATAGGAAGAAAGAAGAGTTAAGTGTTTGTTTCTGGAATTTGGCTTTGGTGTGCAAGGCCGCTGCGAAAAACAATCAGTCACACTTCAATGTGGAGGAGGACAAACCAGGAGGACAACAAACAGCTACACTGTGGGAAGGACAGTGGAACAGAGAAACTCTGTTTATTTGTATTTCTTGTATAAATAGCTCTTGAATCCACATACTAGAATACTGTTTCTTCTGAAGGACAAAACCAGTCTGGCAAGACTAGTTATCTCCGACCTTCTTCAAAGGCATACTACTTTTCCAAAAAGCTGATGTGTGGGTGGGATAGTATGTTCCTGTTTGAAACTCTACCACATGATACTTTTTTTTTCCTGTAGGCTGGATATATTACTTTTATTTCTTTTTTTTCCATAACCAACTGCACCAAGGATGCCATTTCATGGAGCTGAAGAAGGCCTTAAAGTAAAATGAATAGGAATTTTATCCTACACTGAGCTTTCATAGCTGCTCTTGTTAGCAGCATCCTGGCCACCAAGTCCTCAGCCCTAGCTTGTGTATGTCT